>JAPMOR010045543.1:959617-977706 GCA_026543865.1 Argiope aurantia | reverse complement strand
TCAGCACTTTGACTAAGAATGGTGCATGATTCATCATAAACAAAACATTATGAATACAAAATACGTGTGCAAAAAATTACCCAAGGTATAGTGATATGTTTAATAATTCCTGTTTCTGAATGCTGTGGGATTACAGTATCAGCACTTTGACTAAGAATGGTGCATAATTCATCAAATAAAAAAAATCAATATGGATGCTAAAGAGGTGTGCAAAGAATTTACAAAGGACATTCAATATTTCTAACAATTCCTGTTTCAGAAAGTTGGGGGATCACAGTATCAGCATGATCACTCAGAATGGTGCATGATTCATTAGAAACAAGGAATAAATTATAATGCAAAAGATGTACAAAAAAATTTACAATGGTACATAATATATTTAACAATTCCCATTTCAGAATCGGCACAATAGGTAAGAATGTTTCATGATTCATCATCAACAAAAACAGCATTATGGACAGAAAAGAGATGTGCAAAGAATTATGAACGCTACATCGAAAGGTTTAATAATTCCTGTTTCAGAATGCTGTTGGATTACAGTATCAGCACAATAACTAAGAATGGTGCAGAATTCATCATAAGCAAAAAAATAAATAAAAATGAAAAATAAAGCAATATGGAAACAAAAGAGGTGTGCAAAGAATTACCCAATGTACAGTGACATGTTTAATAATTCCTGTTTCAGTTCGCTGTGGGATTACAATATCAGCACAATAACTGATTGATTCATCATAAACAATAAAAGCAATACGGATGCTAAAGAGGTGTGTAAAGAATTTACAAAGGACATTTGATATTTCTAACAATTTCTGTTTTAGAACCTTCTGGTATTACAGTGTCAATACAATAACTACGAATGGCGCATGATTCATAATAAACAAAAAAAGTACTATGGATGCAAAAGAGATGTGCAAAAAAGTATGGATGGTACATTGGTATTTAAATAATTCTAACTTCAGAAAGTTGTGGGATTAGAGTATCATGACAATGACTAAGTTATGACTAGTATATGATTCATTATAAACAAACAAAAAAAAATAATAATGCAAAAGAGATATGCAAATATTTATGAATATTTCCAACAAATCCTGCTTGAGAATGCTTTTTAATTTCAGTTTTAGCAAAATCATTAGAGAATTGCAGGATTTTTCATAAACAAGATAAAGTTTAAATGTAAAAATAGCATTACAATATATATTTCTAGAACATCTTACGACAGAATGGTGTTGCATTACAATATCAATACAGTCACTACAATTGGTGTGTGATTTCAACTTTTATGCAATTGAGCTAAAATGACATAAGGTAATTACAACAGAAGTTTTTAAAAATATTATTGGCTTACAATATCAGCATGATTACTACGAATGTTGCATGGCTCGTTATAAACAAGAAAGGAATTATAAGATAAGAAAGATTTAACATAAATTTAGATTTATATATGGATATTTTGAATAAATCAAGTTTCAGGACACTGAAGGAATACAGTGAGGATTAGAAGAAATTACTTAGCCATTAAGAATGCAGCAGCAGTAAATTCAATTATTCAGCAATCAGGAAACAAACTTCTTTACGGTATTCCATTAAATGTAGTATCAGCTAAAATTGTATAACCGTTTGTTATTAAATCGCTCCAGAGCCAAAATCTAGACCTTACCATAAAGCTATTCTGGTAAATCTAATCCAAAAAAAAGGATTTCAATGCTTGTAACTAATAATAAAAATATTCGATTATGCATTAATTAGCATATCATGAGTTCTTACATATCTAGTTTTCTTTTTAAATATTTTTATTGTGGCAAGCATTCCATTTAATAATTCTTTAAATGAAATGTACAAAGAGCACTCATGTGCTAGTTATAATGGAATATGGTTTAATAGATTGGAAAAAGCATGAGAGGAAGCAACAATTTAGCATTATTTGAAAAAATAGCTTATTGAATGAAAGTTTTTATATTTAAATACAGAGGAAAAGAATATATCTTGATTTATTATCTAATATTTAGAAAAACAAAATTTATATATTAAGGGGTGGATATATTACCTCTCATGCTCTTTAACTGTAAATCGCACAAAATTAGGGACATGAATGAAATAAAACATTATAAAGCAAGATTGCTATTTTTTATTATTTATTTATTACTTTTTGGCAATTTATTTATTTTGGCATCAATTTTTGCAAATTTTTCAGCATCAGTTTCACTGAACTAATCAATGATAAATGAAGTAAATTTATCTATGGCACAAGGAACATACTTTTAACTATTTCACTTTCAATGAACATATGTGAAAATATTTCCGATATAATTAAATGCATCTAATAATGAATGTGACGCAACAAGTTTTAATGCCCATAAAAAAATCAGCTTTAAAATAATTGTATGTTAACTAAAAAGTTTGAAATTGGTTCATTTTCTGACAATAAATTTGATGTTTTCATATTTTATTTAACTGTCATCTTATCCTGTATTCCTCTTAACTCCCATTCCAAGGACCCTTTGCCTCTATGGATATGGTCGTAAACCCCAATGTAGAGCCACTCTTGCCTATGGACGTTGATCGCAGAGCTTCTTGCAAACTATCACAAAGAACCTTGGAAAACCAAAAGTGAGGGGAAAGAAAGTAAAATGCACCAGACTCTAGGCAGGTACAGGCCATTAAAACGGGGCTTTGGATACCAAGTTCAATATCAATGATGACTCTTTTGAACTGGCACGCAGTCTTGTATGTTTTCCTCTTTTAGCATGCCTTGTAATTACATGTTTTCCCATATTACTTAGATTTATTAACTTCTTACAAAGCAAGCAGTGCGAAATAAATGGATTTTGTGGAACTTCTCGGACCTATTCAACAAAATCAGAATTGTTTTTTTTATCCATTCAATTCATACTGAATATGGATTTTAAGCAACTCGTTGTTTTAAAAAAATTATCTATTTACTTTAAATAAGCTCAGTTTCTCAAATAATAAACCATTTAAAAAAATACAAGGTTGGTAGACTCAACACTACCACATTGCTTCTGCAGACTTAAAGACAGAGAGATAAAAAAAATAGTGTGTTTCTGAATTACAGAATCATGAATGATATTGATCATTTTTGGGAGCTATGACTATGATCTCTTATTCTTGTAATCTTTAGAGATCAGGATTTTTTAGATTGAAGGGGAAAAAAAGCTAAGAAATTAAAAATTCTCCATATTTTTCCAGTTTTTATGAAAATTGTCAAATTTCCTTGCATTTCTCCTGTTTTTTTTAAGACAATTTTTAAATTCCCTGTGTTTTCTCAGTATTATAGGTGGCTTAGCAACCCTGTTAAAGGTTACCAGTTTTTGATTACCATTGTATTCATAAACTTAAATTTTTTCTTTGAAATGGGCAAGAAATTACATTGTTCAAAGACAGCTACAAGATATGCCACAAAGCACATTTTGTTTTAAAATTTTAAGGATTCACAATAACACCACGAGTTTAAAATGGTGCAAGATTAATCCTAAGCAAGGTTTAAATTATATATTTTTAACTTTGTAATAATGATTTACAAATTTTAAAATTCACAGGAACATCTCAAACAAATCTTGTAACAGAATGTTATGCAGATTACATTATTATCAGAATGGTCATTAAGAATACTGCATAATTTAACATGAACAAAAAAAAAATGATTACTTTCAAGAGAAATAAGCCATAATTATTCAATTCTGAGCAAATATTTCAGAGTTAAAACATATATATGTCAAATTTTGAATTAAAATGCAATAAACTTACAATATAAATGAGCTTAAAAAGCAAAAGAACGAAAAGAATTTTTTTTTTTATTTTTCTATATTAGTGTCAAAATGTTTTCTCGAACTTTGATAAAATAACTTAGCATTCTTTAAATATTTAAACATTACCTGGTGACACCATTTATCTTAACTTTCACAAATTAAATAATTATTTATTGAATGCTGTTTGCTTGATAACCATCTAGCTATTTCTTTTTTTAAAAAATGATATGAATCCAACTCTTTTGCAATAATATACATACCAATCCATCTTTTTAAACCAAGTTACTCTATATCAATTTTAATTACATAGTTTTTGTAGCAATTGTATCAACTTTAAAACTGATGTTTAAAAAACTATAATGGGGGAAAAAAATTAGATTAGCATTAGAAACATTTACATTAGAAAGCATATGTTATTTTATATTTCGTATGATTTATACTATTATTTTTTTTATTTTTTTTTATTTTTGCAGCACAATTTCTATTTGTATGGAAAAAAATTAATTTTTGATTGTTAATATTCTTTATTACGGAATGTATTTATTACCTACAGAAACCTTACTTTTTAAGCATTACAAGCTAGTTCAAGAAAATAAACATCTGCAATTTTGAAATAAACTGTAAAACATTGCAGCCATCTTTCAGAATCATTAAAATATTTTCACATTTAGATTTTTTGCTTAAGAAAATTACTGATAATAAATCTGTAACAAATTATAGCTGATGATAAAAACTTATTTTCAACCAGAAAAATATATTGTACTAGTTTTAGTTTAGTGTTTTTGGAAATATAAAATACAACAATTTAGAGCTAATTTCAATTGTACAATTCCAAGATAAATGGAAAACTAACAGTTTTTAAAAATAAAATATAACTTTTAATGAAAAGGTTTTTATTCTAAATTGCTTTTTAAGGCATTATATATAAACAAAAATATTCAAATACACTATAACAGTTAACAGGCTAATAAGAGGAGGTTATATGCTGAATAACTGAATTCAAGATGAGATTTAATATGATGGTAGCATACCATTAGGATGTTCAGTCATAAAAACATTGAAGTGCAATAGCCAACAAATTCTGAGATTATTTTTTTTTTTTTTTTTTTTGCGTGCTTTATATAACAGTAAATTGTAGCCTTTCTTGAGCCAATCAGCAAAGTTGTCTAGGTACTGGTTCATATCCACCAGGATATTGTGTGTGTAGTTGGGCTTTAACTTTTCTTTCCAAAATTATTTAAATTAAACTAAAGATTATAATGAGTACATTAAAATAAAGGGCTTATAATGAGTATATAATTATTATATTCATTTTTTTATTCAAAAATACTTTATTTTACATACACTTTAAATTATAAACCGAAAAAATAAGTGTGGATGCCTTTTATTTTTCAAATAATTTTAAATCTGGACTTAAGAAATTTTAACCACCTGCATTATGTAAAATTAAATAAAGGATAATTTATTACAAAAGATCTTATCATGTAAAGGATAAAATCTGACATATTTGCTCATAATTTTTTTAAATAGGAGCTGTAGGAATGAAATATTTTCAAAATGTAGATGCAACCACATCCACCATTTTCTTTCTTTGAAGTTTTGGCTAGTGTGCTCAGATAACAGTTTATTGATTGGATTCTTATATTATATATGCCATCTAGACATTGAAATAAATGTGATCATGAAAAAAAAAAGCTTTATTTCTCTAGCCTTCCATCAAATTTGATTATGGAAATTTGGGGGACATCTGCCTGTTTATTCAATTGTTTAACATGTCTTCTATAAATCTTTTTGATTACTAATGTCAGTAAAAAGTTTGCTGTAGTATTTAATAAATTAATAACTGTTCTTCTTAATTTCCCGAGACAAACAATGTCACAGATTAGAACAAATAATTTTGTTATTATTAAAATTCAAAAATTAAAACCCTTTAATGATTTTCAGATGTAATTAATATATTTAAAATTACTTACAATTTAAAGACAATAAAACTAAATTCCCATTGTAATTCAGGCATTAGGTGAATGCATATTTATTTTTGCATTAAAAATGAGGAACATAGAATTATTTGTAAATTGTTAAGTTGAATAATTTCAGCAAGATTTTTTATTTTAATTTTTTAATGCACCAAAACCAAATCTTGACCTCACCCACTCAGCAACTTGATAGCAACACTGATCAGCTGCTTAATGATGGGAACAACTTATTAGTATATAAGCTATGCCAAAAGCTTCAAATGCTGTGTGTATGTGTGAATATATATACTGGAATACTACCATTATATTAAATATCAACCCAAAGTCAATTTTCCATCCTGTGGCCTGCTCTTAAAATAAGCGAGATAATAATTAAAAAAAATTAAATTCTGTTTATGTAACGCAAGCATAAAATAACTACTTTTAACAAAATCAATACTTTTATTTAAAAAAAAAATTGTTCATATTTCAAATACTTTTAATAAAAAATTCTGTAATAAAAAAAGGAAATCTTCCAATTTTCAGAATTTTAACATACTTGTGGATTCATAACAGTCCCAGCCATCTGTGTCCTAGCTTGGTTTTCAATTAATTCAGCTTCTCTGAACATGCCTAAAGACCTATAGTATTCTGCCCAAGCAGCACTGTAATCTGGTTGCTGAGTAACTGCTGCTCCAACTGGAGCTGCTGCAGCAGGAACAGCAGCTGCAGGAGTAGCTGTGATGAAAAACAAAAGACGACAACATTGTTAAATTATTTATAAAAAGTATCTTTCAATTAAATCCTTTCAGTATGCTATAAAAGTACAATCATTTCTCCTTATGCACAACTAAAATAATGACAAAAAAGTTGTGTTTACTTAATGAGATAAGACAAACCCTAGTTAACTTTTTAATTTCTCAAAATGAAATACTTTCAGGATACCCATTCAATACTATAAAAAAGCTATTAAATAAGAAATAAATCATAACTCCTTTGCAAATATGAAATAAAATAACAATTTTTAAATAGAGATAACAATAAAGAAATATTCTTTCAGAAAATAAGACAAAGATACTGCATAATAATTATTGCAGAAACCATCAACTCTCTACAATCAAAAATGAATGGATGATTACATGAAACTTATTGTCTTTGATCTCCTTTTTCTTCGTCTCTCCTCCAGGATTTAAGATAAACGAATACAAAATTTCTTAAATTGAAATTTAAACAAATATAATTCAAATAAGCAATCTTACCGGCTGGTGGTTGCTGGGGATTGGTTTGGCTTTGGTCAGGCTGGGCTTGCATGCCAGGAGTAGGAGCAACACCTGGTTGTAAAGTTTGCTGGGCAGTTGGTTGTTGCATCTGATGAGCCTGCTGACCATAATATTGATAGTAAGCAGCCCAAGCAGCAGCATCTGATGGGAGTATAAGTTATTGGTTATAAACAGAAAATAAAACTGGAATACAACCAAGAGGTAACATTAAATAACTCACTAGGATCAGTTGTAGGAGCACTTTGACCTTGCCATGGTTGATAAGCATTTGCCCATCCTTGAGGAGCATAAGGTTGAGATTGAGTAGGTGGCTGCTGACTATAATAAAATTATTATTGACAACAAAAGTGATTTAATGATATTATATAAATATAGTTCAAAGCTAAAAAAGTATAAACTAGTTCACTCATTTCATTAAAATAAAATAATAAAAAATGTTGAAAGGATATTGCATTGTACAAATTCTCTCGCTGACTTTTAGATCATAAAATATTCCTTATAAAACATATCATTGAAAAAAAATCTTAATACTTACAATTGTTGTTGCTGTTGAAATTGTGGATTAAAATTCTGTTGATTTTGAGGATTTTGTGACTGAATCTGAAAACGAGTAAAATTATAACATTTTCAAGTGTAATCTCAGTTAAAATATATAATCATTTAGACAATAATTATTTAAAAAAATCAGCAAATATTAATCATTTCCTATCGTAGAAATATCCTATAAGCCAACTCTCACATCAAAACATTTCGTTCAAAGGCATTACTATGCTGATTATGATTTGGCAAAATTTCTGGAAATCAAATTTTTGTTTGGGAAATGTAACATTTAGTCTTAACAAAGTTTGGTCACGAGATATTGAAAAAGTTCTAGAAACTTCAACTCATTTTTAAAAATTATTGTTATTAGTAATCATATTTTACTAAACAAACCAAGTAGATACTTACAACTGTACCAACACCACCAATCCGTTCATTAATAAGCTCTTTCGCATGATCTATCTGATGAGGTTGACCACGAATGACAAAAACCTTTTCTTGGGAATTAGGTGGAGGTAAGGCAGATAGTGCCACATAAGCCCCAGAAACTTGATTTATGTTTTTGACTGTTTCACCGCCTGAATATAAATAAATAACATTTAAATTTATTCAGTTAGCTATAATGAAACTAATGTAAATGAAATTTTTTTAAAAACACAAAATTCTTCTTAATGTACCTTTTCCAATGACTAGACCGCACTTATTTGCAGGCACAGCATAATGAATTTCTGGAAGATCTGGTCTATTTCTGGGATTATTTCCAAAATTTGGACCACTACCATCGGGACGCCCTCTACCACGTCCTCGTCCCACATTCTGTTGATCTCTGACCTGAAGAAGAAAAAGACTGATATATATTTCCAGCCATATTTTATATTACGACATATAACAAAATTTAATTATGAAGCACAAATAATTCAAGATTCTCTTTTCAAAAAGCAAGAAAAATACAAAACAAAAAGAAATGTGAAAAGAAATATTCATTATATAAAATATAGCAACAGGATTGCCACTCGAATCTGGAAAAAAAATTTGCTGTGTTTTCCCTGTACATATATTCAAGATAAAAGGAATTGTGCAAATAGCACTCATGTACCAATTATAATGGGATATGATTTTAAGGAGTGGAAAAAGCAAGGAAAGGAAGCAACATTTAACATTATTTGAAATGACCTATTATAAAAAAGTTTATATTTACATATGGAAAACAAAAAAACAATTTCACTTTATTTAATCAAGAATTTAGCAAAAAATTTATATATAAAGGGGGAGGTATATTACCTCTCATGCTCTTTAATTCTAAGTCACAAAATTAAGGATTTGGTGAAATAAAATACAAATAATTTAATGATCACTTAATAAGCAGCATTACAAAGCCAGATTTTTTAAAAATATTTATTCATTTTTGCCAGTTCATAAATTTATACTGATTTTTCAGCTATCTGTTTCATAGGGCTAATCTTTAACAAATAAGATATGACATTTTTCTACTGCCTATATTTAGCTATTTCACTTTCAGTGGACATATATGAAAATATTTCCGATGTATCATTGAATGCATTAAGGAACGAATGTGAGGCAATAAGTTTTAATGGCCATAAAAACTCAGCTGTAAATAATAGTTTTTGAACTAAAAAAATTCAAAATCAGTTTATTTTCAGACAAATTTGAAATTTTTGGACTTGACATATCACCTTATCCTTCATTCTTTTAGATACAAATATTAATTATGACTTTTTTTAAACTGGCACAGAATTCCCCCCCCTTTTTTAGCAGGACTAATAAGTGCCTGTTTTCCCATATTACTTAAGCTTATTACTTTCTTACAAAGTGAGTAGTGTGCAACAAATGGATTTTGTTGGACTTCTTGAACACTTTCAGCAAAATCAGGATCGAATATACTTATCCAATTAAATACGGATTTTGAGCAGTTCATTGCTTAAAAAAGAATTCTCTGATCGATTCTGAATAAATTCAAACTTTCTCAAATAATAAACAAACCATTCAATAAACTCAAGTGCGAGTGATTAAATATCACCACAATGCAGCCACAGATTGAATGCTATTATTCTTCATAGAAATTCTAAACCTATTCTAACCTTTCACACAATTACAGAAGTCTCATGCATGCTCATTAGCTGTAACTCGGGAATCTTACGGAAAACAACAATTGCCTCATTAAATCCAAACTGGACTGATTTATACAAAAAAAAAGGAGGGAGAGTACAGAAGGTGCAAGACAATCGTGAACAGTATTGTTTCACTTTTTGAAACGATGACTAGAGATCGGCATTTTTAAGGTGAAAAAACAATAATTAACAAATAAAATTTCTTATATCTTCCCAGTTTTAAATTCCCTGTTTTTCGGGTTCTCCTGGTGGCATGACAACCCTGAACAGCTGAGCTACATTTTAACATAAACATCCCAGGTATTGAAAAATCTGCAATATTGTTGCACCAACTTTCATATCCCTACATCACAGAAGTGTCTCCAATGTAAATCAGGATCTCCTCTCTTACTGCAGCCACATCTGACACATAATAATAGGAACAGCTGATTCTGGATAATTTCTAAGGAGAACAATTGAATTATTTGGAGGAAATAGCTGTAATATTTTGTAAACATCAAATAACATTTCTCTAGAGAAGCAACAGTGTATCAAAAATATGGGATAATCATTTAGTAATCTCTATGCACACATTGCCGTCTTCAGATAATTATCAAATGCATGCTAACATTTTTGGCAATGAATTCTGATTAACATAATTTTATAAATATTGTAAATAACAATTTTAATAAATATAATGTTGTGATGAAAATATGCTTATAATGAATTAAAAGAACTCAGTCCTATATCTGGCAGAAGAATAAGAGACAATTTTAAAAAATAGACGTGCTTAATATAAAATATAGCAAAGAGCCAAATCAAATACCTACACTAAATTCCTTAGGCATATAAAATAATCTTCTAGAATGAATGGTATTTGTTTATGGCATGAGAATAACTTTCTTGATGATTCTCACTCCTCTTACATTAAATCTATACTTCTAGTTATCATTGATTCTTTTAACCAGTGAGTCAGTTACAAGTGAAGCTGACAATATGAAAAAATAACAGATGTAATCGATGTTTCCAAGCATCTTAAAGCTACAGAAAGATTTTATAACTTATAACAATTTTAACTTTAAATGGTTTTATCCCATAGAAATTTGATAGGCAATATTTTAAATTTTTATATCAACTCTAAATTACTCTGAATTACAATTGGATCTTCTTTAAAACCGGTTTGATTTGGAATAATAATATTGCCTATAGTTCTGTCAACTATTCACCGATTCAAAAGTAAATTTTTCAAAATGATAGAGGCAATAGCAAATAATAATTTGTAAAAAAATGATTTTAATTCACAATCTATTCAGCATTTAAAAAAAAAATGGTTACAGAATAATTCATCAATACATGAACATTCCATATATAAAAATGTCCAATTTGTAAATTTTAGCTCCCATCACAACTTGATGGTAATCTAAAATATATATATATATCAATATTAAATGGATAAATCAACATGATGTACATGAAGAAGAATATGAGCACCACAAGTGGAATATAAAACATTTCCTAAATAATATAAATGCTACTATAAAATTTATAATGAATTCATCTATTTTGATGCATAATGGGTATAAGATATGTATCAACAATGAACTATTAATTATGCCTTTTTAAAAGTAAGCAAAAAAAAAAAAAAAAAGACTTAAAACTGCCCTATCACTTAGAAAATTAAAATACTAAAAATAAATAATAAATAAAAGCCTTCCAAATTAATAAATTAAATAATAAAAGTTTGGAAAATTATCCGATTAAAAAAATCCAAGCATTTGATAACTTTTTACAGATCAATGGGAATTATATGATTTAAAATTTTAAGATATTAATTTATAATCAAATTTATTGAAAATGCTTTGGATCTCACAGAGACAAAGTTAGGAAGAAAATAACAAAATTAAAAAATGAATAACATTTAATATCTTAGCAATAAATATCACAATTACAGTAAAACATTTTTGTAACCTCAATTGACAGCATTCTTAAAATAGTATGATGCTTTATATATATAAAAGCAAGCAAGTGAAAACTTTTATCAAAATTAATATATTTTAGCAAAAAAATAAATGTTAATTTGCAGCAACAATTATAAAAATAATAAACCATCTATTCAATTTATATTTTAAGCTAATAACATGAATTAAATTAACACCTTTTAAGAAACACTGCCATTTTGAGGAGCAAAAAGGTTTACATGCATGGATGGAAAAGGGGAGGAAGGGGAAAAACATCTAGAAAGGAATGAGAGAGGGAACAAAAGCCAAAACATATATCATGCTTATACACATGTGCAAATTTTTGCAGTTGGCAAGACCCAAAAATTTATTTTTAGAAATGAATAATTTGATTAATAAATAAAAATGAATTTCCCAATTCAGAATTTTTTACATTTTAGTTGTTGAAGAGAAATTTAATATATTGATTTGTTTTGTTACCAATGACCCATCACCCTTTTCTTTAAATATAGCAGATTCTAAGTAAGCATTGCACTATTATGCTTATTATAACTCAAGGTTTTCAGAAGAGCAAATGGTAAGCACTACTTAGAAACCAAGTCATTACATTCAAGCTTCCATTAACCTTGGCACAAAAGAATTTTGAATTAAATCTTATAATATAGTACTTGTGTATTATCAACACAAACTGTTGCTTTAATTCCATGCCAATGATGAATTCTAGGCTCAACAGCATGTCAATAACAAAAACAGGCAATGCAGTAACATTTTTTTTTTTTTTACCATTTATTGCTGGTTGTAATGAATATGGCAACTTTGACTTTTTTAGTCATTAATCACACTATATTAGCCATTATATTTATCATATATAGGCTAATTTCACATATTTTATGCCATGAACATAAATTTTGCTGTTAAAATGCATTTTAGTGCATTAAATAGTTTTCTAGGCTGATATATACCAAATTACAGAGAGGCTACCATAGGTAAGATGAACACAATTCATGTTGCATAAGCATGATCTATGATAT
Source organism: Argiope aurantia (assembly GCA_026543865.1). Taxonomy (NCBI): domain Eukaryota; kingdom Metazoa; phylum Arthropoda; class Arachnida; order Araneae; family Araneidae; genus Argiope; species Argiope aurantia. Next base: position 965,067 of record JAPMOR010045543.1, on the reverse strand, counting down.
GCAGGAAAGGGCACATAAAGATCTGACACAGAGAAGTTTCCATGCATGTATACTGTAAGAAAAAGTAAATATTCACCAGTACACTTTGGATGAGGTCGTTGATGAAAGTGCTGGCAGCTTGAATTTGCTCTGGAGATCCAGTAACAACACAGACTTTATCTTCAGGACCTTCATCTTTTACATTTAAAAACTGCACACGAGCACCAGAATCTTGTTGAATTTTTTTAATCATATCACCACCTTTCCCAATAACTACACCTACTGCTTGTTTTGGAACCATTATCTATAACAAATAAAAAAGCATTCAGATGCAGTCAAACGAAGTATATTGTACCTTATTATCATGTTATTTTTAAAACTCAGCACATTTATATTTACAACAATTTTTTATTAACATTATTTTATAATACATTAAAATATTAAATTTATTTTATTAAACATTTATATTTACATAAAATAATTTACTCATTTCAAAGTTTATAAGCAATATTTAGCTCAGTTTTATAAGCAATATTTCAGGAAACATTTACCTGATCACATTTATTAGAAAAATAAATGAAAAATTCTAGTGGCTAAGCTAAAGGACATTTTTTTAAAAAGCTGATCAATGTTTCAATTGGAAGTAAAACACAAGGATTTATTTTGAAAATTATAAATAAAGAGAAGCAAACCAATAGCCAGAAACATCATAGAATGATTTTGCTTTAATTCATTAATCTTCATCTTATTTCTAAAATTTATTGTTAATTATATAGCAGCGATAATGTACACATAAAAAATACATTTAATATTAAAGTAATGCATGTAACCATAATTACAGTAATTAAACCAATGGAAGATATTCCAATATAAACATATTTTAAATTATATTTAAATAATTCTTAAAATTAAAAAAAGTTAGTATGCAAATACAGCTAGCATCATTGAAAAGCTTTTAAAATTTCAAGTTATATAAAAATGGGTTTTGTGCAGCAACTGGCTAGAAAGTTATTTAGGCAAAATCATAAAACTAACTAATTTTTATATAAAATTAACTATTTTAAATTTAGAATTTAATAAACAAATTTTTAATTTAGTGTATCCACTATCCCAGAAATAACTACATTTCAAATTTCGTAATTCAAGGTCTAATGATTGGCACTGTAGAGCATTTTAACTAATTTCTTTAGCATGCATGCCATCTTATTAACTTTACGCTAAATTCCAATTTAAATTTAATTATAAATCAATTTAAATTTCATTACATGGAAAACAAAGACAAAAGTTTAACATTCACAACATTATGAATATGTTACTTTTAGTGACTTGCAAAGTTAGTGCTTTATTAACACTGCAGAATTCATATTGTGTTATCATACACATCCTAAATAAATGATAATATTATGTCTTAATATTGACATGAGCAATTATTTTGATCTGGCAATATTCAGGCTTAAAAAATTAACACATAAGGTGGATTAACTATTTTTTTTAAATGTAACAATCATTTTTGTTCATCAGATCTCTAATTATCCTTATAAATATAATGTTGATAGAATAAAATGATGCATATATGGTTCAGTATTAATAAAACATCTGAAATCCATATAAAATGGTTAAAATAAAATGATGCTTGAAGTATTTTCGTTGCTAATTTTCTATAACTCAATAAAACAAAAAATATTAAACAGCAGCAAAAAAAAAAAAAAAAAAAAAAGGCAAACTTACTTCATGCGTATTGCCAGATCTTGGACCACCAGCAGAACTTCCATATTCATTAGTTCCATCAAAGCCTCCTCTTTGAAGACTCTAATACAAGAAACCAAATAATTTTTAAAAACAAGAATATGCTTATAATTTTCTCAAGACTGATCAGGATTTGAATAAGATGTTTCCCATATGTAAAAAATATTTTTTAAAAAAATTTGTACATTTCCTATTTTTGTAACTTTTTAAATTTAATTAAGTGCAAAAAAAAACCCCCATATAACTCACTTTTCATTCTAAGTTAGAGAAAAATCTGAATAATAATTTTAATTAAATTATTTTCTGAGTGGTTTTGATGAAAAAATTATTGAAATTGAATAACAAATCTTGAAGGGCCATGTGCTTTTAATAAAATGAATTTAATTTAACACTTTCCATACAAATTGTGTTAAATTTATACATTTAAAATAGTACTCTAATATTATCAGATTTAATTTAAAATAATTCCTTGAGGAACAATCACTTGAAAACAGAATAGAATATATATATTTCAGCCTTAGATGATTAAGGTATGCTACATCTAACAATCTCAATAGCACAGAATTTGCCAAATTGCAGTGATTGATAATTCTAAAAATTAAATATCAATACTCACTTCCAATTCTTTTTCTGTGATCAGATCCATGACTAACTGCTTAGCATACTAAGGGAAAGAAAAAAATTACCAGTGTGAAAGTTATACATAAATACTTTAGATTAATAAGAAGCTAATATTTTCTTTTTTTAAATTGAAGGGACTATATTTTAAAATAAAGCAACACTCAGGCACAAAACTATAGAATATTAATTTCAAGAATTTTCTTAAATAATTCAGTTTACAAACTTGAATATTACTCAAATTATTAATTTAGTCAAGCATCATTACAAAATAGAAATAAAAATTATGTATTAAAAAAATCTCATATATACTTTAATTTGATGAATTATAATACATATTTACACAATTTCTTTAAGAAATCTTACTTCACATTTGTCAGGTTCACCAGTTATTCTTAAAGGCTTTTCCTGCGATGTCTGTTGTGGTCCATCTTGAATTAAAACCATTTTGACTGCAGCTCTTTCCTAAAATTTTCAATAATATATATTTTTTTTAACCTGTCCAATCAAAATAATATACTAATGTCTACAGTTTGTCAAATATTAAAAGAAGCATTCTTCATTAAAAAGTCAACAAGTGTATCATTAAAAATTAAATAAAGTTTTCCCCATTATTACCCATTTAAAAAGAATACATTATTGCAGTAAACTTTTACCTTAATTTATATAAAAAGCTGTTATTCATTTCTATATATAATGGAATCTTGCTAAATGAGAATAATTTGTTCCCATATCTTACTTAAAATATAAAATGCTAGTTAAGCGAAACAATTTTTTTCCCATAGAAAATCATGTAAAATAGAACAATGCGTTCCATTTCAAAAAAATATTCCAACAAATTTATAATAATGTAATTTTCTACTTAAAACTTATGCTAATAAACACATTTGTCTTCAAAATTTAAGGGGGAGGGGGGAATGAGATTCAGCATTATTATTAAATGTATTTTTACAATTCATTGCTACTGCCTCATCAGGATGATGTTTCTCAGCATACAAGGCAATAATTTTCAATGCTTTCAGTATCTGTCTTTCTTTTGAAAGTTATTGCAACTATTTCCTTCTTTCTTGACCAAATCTTCTCAATAGCTTTTTGATACAACAAAGCTTCATAAGTTTTTTGGCAGTTCTGACTACATACTTCCACCAACTAATCGATGTCGTAGTCCGTCTCTAGCCCTAACCTTGGCTACAAATAAAATCTCATCTATTAATTCTTTTGCTCAAACTTCTCGGAGTTGCATTTTGCAACACTATACGGCTAAACTTCTTTTATATCTTCCAGATATAAAAGTTCTTTCCAAAAAAGTACTTAATATGTATTAATGTAGACTAATCCAGCATGTGACATCACAATATCCCCTCATCACTAGAACATCGCTCAATAAATAAATTTTTTTCCTATTTTATTTTGCTTGTTATGCAAATCACTCATTAGGTGGTGTGTTTGTCAAGCAAGGTTTGACCATAATGTCAGAGGTGGGGAAAAACATGTTAGAATATTTAGTTACATTTTAGCTATGGAATATAGTTTTCACTTCAGTAGTAAACAGGACAAGTCCTGAAATCTGCTCAAGATTTAATTATACGATTTTACAACTCAAAAGCCTACGATTTTTCTACTACTAATTTCTTAGACAGTCATATGCTCAATCACAGGTAGTTAAGATTATTAATTTGAGGGAAAATTAAGAGCATGCTTGGAAATCAATAACAATATTCATAATTTTTAATGAATCTACAGAACAATGCAAGGAGCAGGCTGAATATGACTTTGTCTTTCATATTAAAAAAAAAGTTACAACCATTTTCAAAATTTTGAATTTGTTATTCAAAATGTCTGAATAAAATTATATTTACAGCAAAAATATAAATTTTAAAGTAACAAAATTACAATATTTAGACTGAGAATACTCTACACTCCATAAAGCAAACTTGCAAACAAGAATACCAATATAACATTAAATTTTTAGAAAAATTACCTGCAAATTCCTAATAGTCTCTCCTCCTTTTCCTATGACTAGTCCCACTTTTGGTCCAGGTATCATCATTTCAACAATAGTGTGACCATCAGGAACATGATTTGTATCTAAGACTGGTAAAGGAGGCCCTCCTCGATTTATTATAGCAGTTATTAATTCTTTAGCCTTTCTAAACCAAGTACAAAAAAATTTTTAAAAAATACTCATTTCTAATAAATATTTTCTTGTAAATATATGAAAATCATTGATTAAAAAATATCTTACTCTATTGATTGTCTTGATCCTGTTAAAGTACAAATTCTCTCAGGTAAACCACCACTATCAGCTGCCATTTGTACTTTACATCCTGATTCTGCTTGTAACCTCGTTATCTGCTCTCCACCACGACCAATAACTAAAGAAAAATTTTATTTTAGTATATACCGAATTATTTTAAACAAAAATTGAACATTTTTATCAAACTGTTTGCCTTAATAATGCATCTCATCAACAATTAAATACATGGCAAATTATTTTTAAATTAAATACAATAGTTGGATTCTTATTTCTGATCAATTCAAAAATTCATCATTTTGACTGTGTCCAAGTTAACTCTATCTAACATTCTGTTTTCAAATTGTAAATCAACGAAGTTTTGGTTATATTTAGCTACTGCACTATCAAATAAATATTACATTAATTTTGTTTGTTTCTTCAGCTTTTGGTCTACGGAGAAAGATATGCTGCATTCGTACTGACCCTTTAGGAATTCCAGGATTACATTAGTCTTTTTGGAGAAATAAAAAAGATGCTCGACTTCTTCAGCTTATATAAGCACTTTATAAAAGTGGGAGCAGCTCCCGTATACGGCCTAGTGGCGCCATTTTTTTCGCCAAAAAGTCACCAATAATGCATGTTTAGGATGTTGTGATTCTTAACGGGAAGTTTTGAAGCCACGTTAGGCTTATTTGTAAGACTGACAAAATGCACTAGACTATAAGTCAGGGGATGGCGATGCCCCCCTTTTTTATTTTAAATAATTCAGATAAATATTGTGATTATTGATTAATTTTTGAAGCCATGTCAGGCTTAATCCTAGGACTGACAAAATACAGGAGCGTAAGTCGGGGGGGGGGGGGGGGGGGGG
>JAPMOR010045543.1:895957-959517 GCA_026543865.1 Argiope aurantia | reverse complement strand
TCTCGCCAATTTGGCGGAGGCCGTATACGGGAGCTGAGCCTAAAAGTGCTTTATCTTAGTACACGTAAAGTGTAATCAATATATAAAGTATATATTAAAATTACGGTTAAAAGAATTACTTACTTAGGCCCACCATTTTATCTGGAACCTTCCATTCTTCTACAGTAATAGCATTTGCAATAGCACCGATAGACCTATAAGAATTTTCATTTTTAAGATAAAAATACAGAAAATTTTTCAGTAATTATTGAAATGCTAAAACCTATTTAAACAAACAAAAGAAAATTTTAAATACCTCTGTGCTTGAATAGAAGATAACTGTTGAGCAATACCTAAATAAAAATAGAAATTTTAATATCAGCATCTACAGTGACCTTTTTTTAACATTGTTTTAACAAAACTACTAGCAATTATAAATTTATAAATTCATAAGAATTTGGTTGAGGTCTAAATAAGTTTCATTACTCTTTGTATATCAAATCATTATGTTATAGATTATATAAAATAGAAGCGAAACTTTGACATTTAAAATATCTAGCTGAGTTTTAAGACAATTCCCATAACAGAAATTCTAAATAATAATTACCTTTATTATCATCTGATACAGCTAATTTCTTCGCTTCTGGTAGACCAACTAAAATAAATAAAATTGTTGTGATTTTAAAACATTCTTTCAAAGAATACAGAAAAAGTACATTAAATTAGGATACATTATTTTAACAGGTTTTTACCTAAAATTTCACTATTGATCCATAATTAGGTACCATTTCACTTCACCTTTTACATGCGTAAATTTAAATTAAACAGTGATATTTAATAACAACATATTCAGAAATAAAATCCAATGATATTATCTATATTGCATCAATTACTTATATAATTAATAAGAATTTGAAAATTTAAGTAATTCTGCACCAAAATTATAGCCAAATCCCTTATGAGTTGAATTAATTCTAAAAGGAAAGAAATAACAGGCAAAAAATTATTAATTGAAATTTGTATAAACAGTTACAAGTTCAATGAATAGAAATCATTGCAATAAAAAGTAAAATTGACGGAAGTTCGAATTATTAATTTTTAAATTAAAAACTTTAAATCAGTAATAAGTGAACAAAAACTACTGGCTCCTTATCATTCAATGATTAACAATGAAATATTAGGTTTGGTGTAATTTTTAAAGCAATTATATTTAAGAAATGAATAACATAGCATTTTAAAAATTAGATTCGATAAATGATTAACATTATCATAACAAGATTCATACAAGAAATACACATGGCAAAAAAGAGCAATTTACAAGCAAAGAGCAAGGAATTGAAGAATATGACATAATTACCAAATTTTAAAGGCAATAGCTGCCCAAAAAATGTTAACTGTATTCTTCAATTGATAATCTAAAAGTTTCCTAATTTTTGGCCAATGCTGGTGAAAAATTTGCATTACATTCTTTAGGTTTGCTTTTATTATTTTACTTTTTCGTTTGTGTATTTATAGTCCCTTTTTAACCCTTTAAACGGCCATTTTATTCTAGTCATATTATGTTAAAATATTTTTAGGCTTGAAATTAGAATAAGAAAAGGGATTCATTTAGCTTATTGGATAAATATAATTTGATTAATTAATAATTAAGTCACAAATCAAGACACATCATTTTGTCTGAGATAAAGAACTGAAGCATCTAAGTTTCTGACTTACTAAAAAAATTTGTCAAGACTTATGTCAACCTACATAATTTCATACAAAGATTGATAAATTTGGTGGGAAGCATACTTCCTATGGCCCTAGAAAGGGTTAAATAGTATTTTTAAAAAATTGAACAAAACCCAAAAGAATTATTAAAAATTGAGTAATGATTCTTTTAATAAAAAAAGATAACTTGTTAGAATTAATTTTTCCGAAGTTCTCAGTGTAATGGGAAATTACATGAAGCTTTTAAGCAGTAAATTATATAAGCAAGAAAAACTTATTTAAATAAATGTAGTGCTACATTATACAGGATATTCAAGTTAAACATAAAAGTAATCTATATAAATAATTCTTCTAACACAGTTCCTAAAAAATTTATTATTTAGCAAAAGAATTTGGATAGTTTACAGCATTTGTTTGAATATATTGAAATGAACTAGGCACCATTACAAAGGGGGCTAAAGTTCTTAAAACTCTTCAAGCATTGTATTTAATTAATATTTTCCCATTTTAATACTTTCTCTCTTTCGCTGAGGCAGCAAATATTGCTCAATTGGTAGACAGATATTATATCATATGTCAGGTTGTCTTTATCTGGTAATTCTTCAGAACATTTTTTTCCCCAATCTTCAACTGCACTTTGTACCGTTTCTTATTTTTAGTTTATTAAAATCCTCAAAAGATCATTTCGCATTTTATGTTGAATTTTCTTTTCTTTTGATATTGTTCTAATCTTTTAGATAAGCCAAATATTTTTGCCTTGGCCCTGTTTTTAGTTCCTTCATGATTTCAAGGTAATTTGAATTTTCAGAAAACCAATTAAATTTCATTAAGTAAGCTATAAAAGATTAGCCTTTCAATTTCAATTCTGTTATTACAAGAACAACCCTTTTCTTTATCGACCTGTCCTTCAGAAAATATAAAAAATGTCTACCATGTCCCACACTATGTTTTCTAAAGTTTTATGTTTTCCAAATAACCATATAAAAAACTGTCAATTTTAACTGTTTCTAATGGATCATATCTCAAAATTTTAAAGAATTTGATATTACTACTTTACTTTAAAAAAAAATTAGATTCAATATATAATTGCATTCTTTTCATTTACAAGTTGCATTTTCAGTAAATGAAAATATATTTTTCAATTTGCCATAATTTGAAAATAATTTTGATTGGACAAAATAAGCAGCTAGCTATTTTGGAATTATAGGAGATTTTTCTAAAATATTTTTATGATTTACAAATTAAATGCTTGACACTGATTTTAAATAAATTTTTTTCAAAAAAATTAAGAGTTTTAAAATCTTGTCTTCATTGAATACAAGGGTAATCTTAAAGAAGTTGGCAATGGTTTATCTTCAAAATTACATTTTGATAATTTAAAAATACTAATCATGGTTTCCAAAGACTTTTTTCACAACATTAAATGTACCAGTTACCAATAGGACCAAATTTTTTTATAGATCTTTATCAAAAATTAATTTAACAGGTTAACTATACTGATAAAAAGTTAAAAATAGTACTATCATCTCAGACAAAAAAGAAATTATCACATATCAAGTTATCTTTAACAATCTTTAATAGTTTACATATGCTTTACAACCAAGTTTTGGAAACTTTCCTCTTTCACTATTCTGGACAATTTTTTTATATCATCCCAAGTTTCTAACATTCTAATTAGCATATTTTCTAACCATCTATAGGAATAAAATTTACATGACTTTTTTTTTGTGTGTGTGTGTAGGAAATTTTTTTTAATATAGTCTTTTTTATGAACTGGAGAATCTTTAAATAACCAATCAAGACTTATAAATATTGTCCAAATTCTTCTCAGTTGCTCTCTTTCTACTTCAAACACAGTATTATAGTGTGTAAATCACAGCTGCTTATTTTAGCAACTCAGTATAAAACTCATTTCTGATTTGCTCTTGAATTATGCAGAAGAATTTCCAGTTAACCACTTGTCTGCCCACTGAAATTTATAACACATTCCTCAAATCCAACTCAATAGTGGCATCATTAAATGTTTTTTAAGTGCCGTCTACTGTAAAGACTTAAGAATTGAGGTTAAATTAGGGTTGCCACACCACCAGGACAGGGAAAATCATAAAAACACAGGAAATTGAAAAATCATCTAAAAAAATGGGGGAAATGCAGGTCAATGTGAAAATTTTCATAGAAAATCAAGGAGATTTAAAGTTTCTTGGTTAATTTTTTTCCCCATTTAAAAAAATGCCAATCTGTAAAGTTTGCAAGATTGTAGTCATAGCTTCTAAAAATGAAATATCATATGTGATTGTATAATAAAACTCAACCCTTTTTGTCCGTATAGATTATTCCAGTTTCCATTTGTGAGGATGTTGTTCTTTTTTCCCCAAGAGATTCCCAAATTGCAGTTAATGAGCATGCATGAGACCTTTGTAACTGTGTAAAAGAATAGAATGCATTTCTCTGAGGGCATAAGCAACATTCAATCGGCATAAGCAGTACTGTGGTATTTAGTCAACCATTCTTGAATTTATTACTTGAGAAATTGTAAGCATACTCAAAGCAGATTAAAGGATTTTTTTTTAAAACAATGAGTTGCCCAAAATTATTACAAATTGGACGGATAAAAAAAACGTATCTTGATTTTGCTGAATGAGTTTAAGAAGTTCCACAAAAATTCATTCAATGTGTACCGACTGCTTTGTAAGAAGTAATAAATCTTAATATTATTGGGAAAGAGGCATTTATCAGTCACGCCAAAAGAGGAAAATATACAAGGATGTGTGCCAGTTCAAAAAGAGTCATCATTGATGTTGGGTACAAAGATTTTTATTTTCCGATTAGCAACATAGAAAGATTTTTTTTAAAATGAATATGCCTTGAAATTTTAGAGTTGATCAAACGAATTCAAAGTTGGACATAACTATGATTTTAGACACTATAATGTAGAACTTGCCAAATATAATTTTATCTATGCATATTTTATTGTATATATTATAGTATTGTATATTGTATGTGTAATGTAATTTTATCTGTGTGTGTTTTTGCTACATGCATACGAACATATAGACTGCCAGATAAGATACACTTTAATCTTAGCCAAAAGGACACTATGTGCTTGTTTTTTGCCTGACATAAGTCCAATTGCTGTTTCAACCAAATGATGCAAATGAGCCAAAAATGATTCATAATTCAAGCAGAGGTTGATTATGAACAATTACATTCCAAAATTAAGGAATCTATCTCACGATTCACAATTTTTTCCTCACAAATATTTTAGATTTATTAAAAAACGTGCATATATTAAAGTAAAAACAATCGATATAAACAAAAAAGCAATTATTAGTTCGCACGTGAAAATCAAACTTACGAGTAGCTCCAACTTCTTCAATTGGGCGTTTTGTTCCTGTTGTTTCTACACCAGAATGTATTTTAGCGGCGATCTAAATACAACAAAGTTAATAAGAAATTTAATAATTACTAATAAGTTATTAGAGAAAGCACAAAGCAAATGCCTGTAATCGCTATATTAAATGAAAATATTATGCAAAAATTCAAATATTTTTTCAATGTTATCTTATTTGTAGTAAAAAATATACTTTAATTATAACAAATATAGAAAATCTGAAAATGATTTTTCAAAACATAATCAAACGCCGGCTCCGAAAACACATGGTCATCAAAATATTTGAATCGGGTATCAAAATACTGAAAAAATAACACAAACCTGTCGTGCTCTCTGTACTGCATCAGCAAATGCAGAATTTGCATCGTAATTATTCGAAGAAACAGAGTTAAATTCGCTCATTTTTCTGATATACTATAATGCAAATGGCGTCCAACACATAAAGCTATTTTTCCGTACCTTGCTAGTCCTTACGGCAGCGCATGTACTTCTTCTGAATAGCGGCAAAATATTAAAGTTACAGTCACAGGATAATTTTAATTTATTTAATAAATTATAATTTTATGTCATCTAATTTATCTATATTTAAACACTTATGTTTCTATTTTATTTGATTTTTAACTTATTTTTATTTAAAGACTTTTAAATATTTACTATCGATACCTTTTCGAATTCAATCAGCCATCGTAATAAGATTTCTTATCTTACTTATGTGACTAACTGAGTTGTCCTGTCCTGTCAATTCAGTTTCATTTTTCTACGCAAAGATTACTGTCAGTAGTGTGAGGTAATGTGTTTAATAATTACTATTTTTAATTATTTTTATTTTTGAATATTTTATACTGGAAGAATTTCACATCACTGCGTATTATTTAACACAGTAAAAAAAGCAGTGTTGCGTAAGTTTGGAAATTCATTGATTACTATGGCCATTGTTTACATTCAATTATGATTATATACATGCACTTTATAAAAATAATAAGCTCTTGGTATTTTTCTGATTAAAGCATTTATTTTATGAAACTTGTGGAATTCACTTTGTGAATGTTAAATTAGCTTATTATATTCTTAATTTATTTTTATAAGGTGTTGAAGATAATAAATTTTGATTGGCTATAACTGTTTTGTTAAAATGCGTTATAAAACTGTAGAATGTCTGAATAAATTCACAAGTTTTCAATCCGAAGCTTTAAATTGTTAAAGATTTTTTGTTTATAGATTTGAAAAGGCTTTATTATATAACCAAATTTAAATTTAAAAGAATTCATGTCATTATATTATTTAAAGAAATTTTGAACACTTAAGTTTGTAAATGATTTTTTAAATAAAATTTTGAGAACTGTTTCTTTCATCATATTTAAAATTTTTAATTAGAGTTATTTCTATGTTTATATTTCTTGATGTATCTTTATATCTCTTTAAAAGGTCTTTATTATTAAATATAATTTCAGTTAAATTTAATAGGAAAGTAAAGTGTTTGTACTCATTATAGAAATAATAACTAAGTTTTGTTGTTATTGTTAATGAGTTTTAGAAAATGCATATTGTAAATAAAATTCTAATTGAAAAAAAAATACTAATTCAGAAGAAAAGTTTCATTTTCAAAGAAATTATGTATGTGAGAGAATGATAAAAAATTCATTAAATTTCTCAGTTTCAAAACCATTTTATTTAAAACCATCATTTTCTTTTAAAAACTTAAGGTGTGGGATCTATTAAACCAGGAAAGGAATTGTTCTAACTTTAAGCTGTTTACCTTTAAATATTTTTCTTGTTATTATTTTCCTTCCGAAATACTTAGAACTTGACTATTTTATACCCAGTTTAAACTTTATTTTATTTTTTTAAGAAAATTTATTAATCATGCATGCTTAATTTTATTATTTATGCCTTATTTTTATTTATTCCTTTTCTGTAATATAAAATACGAATATTATTTTTAACATTAAAAAAAATCTAATTATAATAAAAACATTTGTCTAACTATAATGAAAACATTTGTGTAGAAATTGTCATTCTTTGCAATAAAAAAAAAATAATAATCTATAATGCATAGCTATTTTTCTACAATGCTATTTTAGTTATAAGCTCTTTTAGTAACTAGAAATGGTGAATGATGGAACACAAGCAAATATTTAATGATAGAATTTTCAGCTGATGAATATAATACAATTGTTAATAAAATTCACTCGGAATTGTAAATTTTCAAAATGAATAGTTAGTTTATGTATACTTGTACATTTATCAACATGAGAGTGAATTATCCTCGTAACAGTTATTGAAAGTTCATGAGAGAAATGAATTTTTATTCACTTATTCTGTTTATAAATTCCAAATCAATTTTACAATTATCCTTATATTTATAGGCTAAATATGTGTCTTGAATCAGATATGCAATCAATATATGTTGATTATATACAAATTTTAATCAGATTGAAGGAGGAGGGGAATATAATTTATCCATGATTATTTCAAGTACATAATTTTGGAAAGAGAGAGAAGGAATTTAATTTGACTTAGCTGATACGTGTGTTTTTAAACTTTGCCAATTTTTTTTTATTTTAAGTTATTTATTTTTTAACCATAAATAACCTCTTTATTCTTTAATTTGCATATCCGTTCATTTGACTGTAGGAAGATTGCATTCATTCATGAGAAATTTTCGTATTGTTTCACTAACATAATTTTTTAAAATATGGATAATTGACTGTAATAATTGGACTACATCTAATGAGTAAATACTTTGAACTATTTTTTTTAATTTCATCCCCCCCCCCCTCTTACACACATACACACACACAATTCTGCAATCTTTTGCAATTTCAATGTTTCCTATTCTGAAATAATTTGAGTAAACATTTGTAGAAAATGAAATATAACAGATGATTCTACTGAATTTATACTTGTACATAATCTATTATCCTTATCCTTGTATATAATCTATCAGGAATCCATTAGTATTCCCCAAAAAATAATATCACTACTATATAAATTTATATTGTTTAAATGATTTGGGGTAATATTTTGTTGACTTGATAATGAAAAATCTACTTTCATAAATTCACATATTATTTATGAAATATTCTCTTTTTCTATTGTAAAGTAATAGATATGTAGATCTAAATCATTTTACTTTAATTTTATTTCCTGAATTATTCTCTGATATATGGAATCATTTAATAATATTACTTCTCCAATATAAAAATAATAAACATTTTCTTTGAAGTGATTATAAAATTTTATATGAAAATCAATAAGGTTTTAATAGTTTATATATTTGAAATATATCAATAAAAGTTTTTATAAATATTTACCTTAAAACATTTAAATTCATTTGAAAAAAATGAACTTTAACAAGAAATTTTCTCCTATCTGTTTTTCCTTCTTCTTTATCAAAATGTGTCTATATCTGGCTGTTTGCAACTCGAACTTTTCCTCTTTATGCTACTCATCTTTGAAATGTTCTTATGAGTTGTTAATATTCCAAAATTAATTTAATTAATTTAAAAACTTCTTTATAACATTTGCCTAGAGAACACTTTTAACTGTATTATTGTTGAATACAGCACAGTATGTTATTAAAATGATCCTTTACACCTTTGAGGTACAGTGGAAATAAAAGAAATTTGAATTATTATCAGCAGACAGTTGTAAATAGTGTTTAAAGAAAAACCTTTACATACAAGGAAGAGAAGGAGAAAAAAAATCAGTTTTTCTTCTTATTGGCTCTATTTTGAGAAAGTATTTCTTTGAGAATAGAATCTCAAAATTTTAAGTAGATATATTGGAAGAATCAATTTTTTCAGGATTCCCCACAAAAGCTTTAATTTGATTCTCAGTTTTTATAATACTGGCAGTACTAATTAGGCATTGTTATTCCAGTATTTAGTCCCCAAGATGTTTGACGTATTTCAAAATGTCCTGTTTGGGAAAAAGAAATCAAATGCTGATACAGAAAAAGAAAAATCAAATTCAGATGATTTTGTGATGATAGGCCCAACATCAAATGAGCAAGGCCCAGCCAGAGAACCAGAGCTAAATCCTCTTGAACGAAATCCTCCAGTAAGTTATATTAAAGGAATTTTTAAAATTTCAACATGTAATTTTCAGCATTAATATGCATGTGTCCATCGTAAGGCGTGATTAGAAAATATGAGCTTACATCGCATTTATTTATCGATGAATCTTTGGGTCTAAAAATGCTAATTATGTTAAGTGTATAATATCACTGATCATTATTTCACATTGAATTTCTTTGCAATTTTGGCATAAAATTGTTTCTTATTACTTCAAATTTGTAATAGTATAGGACTTCTAAGAATATTTTCTCATAAAATCAAATTATATAAAAAAAATATTTTAATACAACAAATATCTCAAAAATTATGTAGTTATTTATTTATTATTTACATCTCACATGTATTATAATATTTTTTGTTACCAATTAATGTTAATTTAATTTGCCATTCAAGATAATTTAAAATAGCAACTTTTTTATTTCCAATCCTGAACTCTCTCTACTTTTCTAAAAATAAACTTTGTTTACACTACAAGAAAATACACACTACTGCATGGAAGTAAACAAATGTATAATTCAGTAAGCATTCAAGTAACTCCACTTTCTCAAAAATATGACAATATTTTATGGACTTCCGTTTGTATTTATTATGAATACTATGACCATAAATTACAGTTTCAAGAAAGTGTGTTTATTGTCTGGTATATAGTATAGTATACTGTACTCTGATAGCTACTTTAAAAAAGCTGATTTTTTAAATTTTCCTTTGTGTACAGAAAAAGCTCAGGATGTGTGTCATCTGTCTCATTTTAAATAAATCTCCTTCAGTACTGGAAATGCATTATTATTATATTAAATTTAAAATTACATTTATTCTGGTTGTTATAAAAAATTAAGTAAATACTTTTAAAAGAGGAAGAGAGACAGAAATAATATTTTGCACTGTTCCTTACTTTGATCTTTAATACTCCTAAATGTAACTGTTATATATTATGTACCAGTTGAAATTAAAAATAATTAAATAAATTCTGCACATTTTTATTAAAAAAATTATATAAGTACTCTGCATAATCTTAATACAAAGTTTAAAAGCATCTGTCTCTAAAATGTTTTCCCATTAAGATACTTGAAACTTGTTAGTTGTAGGTATAGGTCTACAGTAATTCATCATGATACAAATTAAATTTTAGTTATAAAAACCTTTAAAATTCTCATTCAATTTCACATAACTGCTAGCTGATCTCCTACATGATCTATTTAGCTCAGTAATCAGCCTTGAATACATTAATTTGTATGGCAGTTTTCCCATTTGATAGATAATAAAATTTCGGAAAGGAAAATTTTGAAATTGTTTTGGCTTTCTTTCCTCCCTTCATGTTTTGGTATAGATTTCCCTTTAACCTGTTTGATCTTTCTTAACCTGTTGCTTACTATATTCTTTAACTGTCATTTTGCTTTTGCTTGTTTTATTCTTTTTCTTTATCTTTTATAATTTTTTTAATTTTACTGTTCATTATTTCTGGGCACCACAGAAAACAATAACTATTTTTTTTTTAAATTGAATGTATTTATTGAAAAAGAATCTCTGAATGTTTCAAATATATTTTAGAAGAGTTAATCAGATATTGAAGCTACTTTAAAAAAGCCTTTAATATGCTAATCTTATGTTAATTGCCATCTGAATTTTAACTGACTGAAGAGAATTAATCTTCCTTTTTGCCTCTATATGAAATAGTTCATAATTTTATTTTATAAACTTTATATCATTTATTAATTTAATAATGGAATGTGTTAATAACAATTTTATTCGTATATGCTAGTAACAGACTTGTACTGCATTTACAAATGTTTTTGGGCACTATTACATGAAAGTGAAGCTGATCATTGATAGGAAAATGCAATCGCACATTGATATATTTTTTTAAAAAAAATATAGCAATGATATTGAAAAAAGAAAGTTGATTGTTTTTTTCATTGACACATTCTTAAAAAAAATAGTTTTGCTGTGTTTATGTTGAAAATTAGTTGATTTTTTTTAATATATATATATATAGTTAAGTGATTGATCTGAAATCAAGGTTAAGAATTAACAGCCTTTTACTGCAAAATCTAATATTGAAGAAACTATTGTTGCTCTAATAAAAAAAATGTTTAATCCATTCCTTAATAATTTTGAAATTAGTTCAATAATACAAATATTTATTGGTGTCTGAATATTTTCATAACAATACTGGATGTCCTTATTTTGTTTTCATACTGAATGTCTTTATTTTAGAAAATTTGGTACAGAATACTAAAATCATAGTAAATTTTTATACAAATCTTGCTGGAAAATTTAACATGGAATGTTAAAATGAAAATATTATTTTAGTTTTAGCTTATATGCTCTAATATTTTAATATTTCAGTTCACATTCAATATCTATTTTTAATTTTATTTGTCAATTTTAATTAATGAAAAAAATTTCCCATTAATTGTTTGTATCCTTGATACAATGCATGTTTTCATATTTTATTCTTTATTTTTAGAAAAATCCATTTGGTGAAAGTTTTCTTCCTGACTACATACCTGAAGCCTCACCAAAGAAAGAGGAAGTGTATCATCCTATCATGCCTCTACAAGATGTGCCATTCTCTATCAATCCAAGTTTATATGCATCATCTAAATTAGACCAGATATGGAAGACAGTCGCTCAAAGTATATCTGCCATTGAAAGCTCAAAACCTTTTGAAGAATTTTACGATTTCTCTCTAGAAAAATCAGTTATTTCGGAAACTGCTAATAAGTAAAACTTTCCAAATACTATGTGCACCAAAATATATAATAACTTTTTTAAAGATGGATTCTTAATGTACATTTTTATTAATATTTTAAGAATTTAACAAGTGTGCTATTTTTTTTCTTCTTCTTTAACTTCATTAAAAAGGTATTTGATATAGTATACATGTGAAAAAAGTAACATGAAAATATTTAAAACATAATACAGTGTTTTGTGATGACTGTAGATAAAGCATTTTGCAGTTTTTGTTTATTTATAACATTGTTTTCTTTTATTATTTCATATATAAGATGAACTTATCAAAAACTATATGATTAAGAATGTGTATATTTGAATTGATTTGCTATGCATTATTTCAGATTTATTAATACCAGTGACTGTTATTGAATCAAATTTATCTTTGTATGTGTCTTCTTCAGCATTAAACTTTGTGTTTTGTTACATATATGATTTCGTTTTTCTAGTTTTCTTTTTTATCTGTATCCCAAAACAATACAACAGATATTTGAAATTTTACAATAATTATGATAAACATTCTTCATAAATTATTTGCTAAGCAAATTTTCAAGTCCCGAAGTAATTTTCATGTTTGCAATTCAATATAATTCTCATCAATGCATTTACGAAAACAAATACCAAATTAAGAATTATACTAGCAAAGTTAAAATAAAATTAGTATTTATTGGTTATGTGCATATCATAGATTCAATTTATCTATATTCTTAGAATTAATTATTTTGTAACACTTGAATTCAAGTTTAGAAATTTCTGTAACTTTAACTGTTTAGCTACAATATTAAATGAATGTCACTTACTTAACACTAATATCTGCTCATTTGTATGTGGCCTCTTTTCTACTGGTGCTGAGAGATGATACTGTCATGATTTAAACAGGGAATTTTTAAAATCTTCAAAAAGGTGAACATTTTGCCTCATAAAAATAAAGCTGCAATTTAAAGACAGTCCTCTCCTGCTTACTTGCCAAAAGTACATTATATACATATATATAAATTGTTCCCTTCAAAACAGACTGCCATATTATTAAAAATAAGGAAAACATTTGAAATTTTCAAATTGGACAACTAGATAGTGGTACTATGTGATTGCTTTCTCCATTGAAATTATGGCTTTATATTTTTTAGAAATATATGTTATTTATAATTTTTATATAAAAAAATTTGTATTTGTTCCAATTTATTTACAAATGAACAATTTATCTATATATAAAATTGAGCCTCAGAGATGAGAATCTGTGAATAACTTGATGATGGTAATAAAATATAAAAATTAATTTATTTTTGTCTACAAATATTCTTACTATCAACAAATTATTTTAAGAAGTTTAACATTTTAGAGGAAACCAACTAATGACAATTATTGAAATATTGCTTGTAAATTGGTGTAGATCCCACTAAGTATCAAATATTGAAACATGAAGTTAAAATTCATACTCAGAAGAAAAAAAAACCCGACTCTGCATTTTTAAATTTTTTTTTTTCTTTCAGGACTTGGAAAAATAGAAGTTAATTCCTAAAAATTAAATTTGAAGTCCTTCCTTGTTTGAAATTTATATGGAAAAGAATTATCATAATTATGCATATATACATAGTACTTCCTCTCCCTTTTATTTGAATTGGATCTTTCATATCTAAATTTAAAATATATATATACAGACTTTTTATTTGAAAAAGTCTGTATTTCTTAATATGGATTTTATTTCATTTCGTATTATTGCATTACATAGGTTAGCTAGTTCATTAGAGATGAATTCATGTTTCTAAAATACTGAATTAATATTTCTTTTTCTGAAAAATTTAAAGATTAATTGAACAAAAGATCAGTCATTTATTTTAAATATTTATGGACAAAATAATTGACAGAACCCTTTTTGGAACTATACAACTCAAATAAATAATTAATTCAATAAATTAATTATATAAATTCAATTGATTTTTTAAAGTTACACTATAGTGATTAATTTACATAACAGCATATAAATTTTTACTTTTTGCACACTGTTTTTAAATTATTCTAAACTTTAATTTATTGATTTATAACTTTGTCAAACTAAAGGGTAATTTCCCTCATCTCAAAACTGATGAAGCTCATTTTTTTGGTGTAATTTAAATTTTATTATATATATAGGATTTTATTGATAAAATACATTATATTTAATGCCTATCTATCCTAATTTATGAATAATATATTTTGTTTCATGCACTAATATATTATTTGTTAAGTTCTAGATTCTGTGAATCTTATTTTAAAAATTTTCTAATAAATTATAAAGAATATAAAATGTTTAATATATATGAAATGGGTTAAACTATTATTTGTGTTATCATTTTACATTATACTGGTATTACTATATATATTACAAATAATGAGGTTATTCATGTGTACTAAAATTTAAATAATCTGCTTTCATTTCTATGAACAGACGTTTCATAATTTAAAATAGAACCATTATTTATTTATTTTAAAATTATTTAGGTCTCTTTTATTCTCATTCTAATTTTAGATGGCAATTACTTTTAATATCCCTCATAATTTGTTAGTTACATGATATTTTATCCCATTCGAGATGGATTGAACACTATATGTGCAAAGAATTTCCAAACCAACTAAACAGGTATGTGCTATGATAAGTATCTTATCAGTCAGTGTAGAAAAATCAGCATCTGGAGATGGTTTTCAAAAAAATTTGCTGTCTTGAAGGGGTTAAGGATTATATTTCCATTTTTAAAGTAAGTCTTTAAAGGTATTAATTCTGATTTATACAACTGATTTCTTTTTCTCATAGTTTAATTATATTTACCTACTTTGAAAAGGTCTGAATTTCATCCCATGAGAATAAAACCGTATCAATAAATGTCTTTATTTTTCTTTTATACTTTATAGTTTCATAAATTAGTAGAATCTAAATATTGTCGAATAAGTAAATACCAATAATCTAATCAAATCTTTATTACTGCAGTTTTTAAGAAAAGATAATTAACATAATAATTTGAATCTTCATTGAAACCATACAGATTACTAAGTAGAGTTTATGTTTCGTAAACTTCTAAAAGAAAATGCTCTGTCCTTGAATTTCTTATATTGGGTGTCCCAAAAAAGTGGAACAAGCATTAATTTTTTTACTATTTTAATTAGACATATACTTTCAGTTACAAAGTTTTATCAAATAAGGTACCTAAATGTTTGAAAATAGTTTAGTTTCTGTTTTAGAAGGATAATAAAAAAAAATTAGGAAAATTGAATTTTTATATATCCCCCACAGCAAACCACTGGGATTTGTCTCCTCAAAACGTTCTTGTATACTTTCTAATTTAAAGTATTGTCCCAGTCATCCCGCACCAAATTTTGGGCCTATGATAAATCCGCAAATGCCTTGCTTGGCGTTGGCGAACAATGTTATAGTTAGTTAGGAAATATTTATCTTTGAGATGAATTTAGCATTTTTACCGAATCTCATGAAATTATTGGCGATTAATCCCTGATATGCTGTTAATAGTACCCGAAAATTAAATTTTTGTTTTAGACCCGTTTTTTATTCCAGCCGATTAAATCCAAGATTTGGATTTGGAAAATAATCACACAATCTCATACCAAATTTGGCATTTTTAAATCATTGCATTTTTGAGCCATCGTTTTATATGCTTGCATATGTATATACCTATAGAAAATTAACTTCTTCACTGTTTGGTTCCAAATTTTACAGATATCTATATTTTAAATGCTAATTCTGTGTACTTTAAATGCTAAATCTTTATCCATTTAGCTATTTTCATTTTCATTTCTCTCAAGATTTGATGAAAATCTACAATTTACTGTAAAGACTATATATTGCATATCTTTCATCTAGCTCAAAGCGTTTTTGTGTTATATAAGCGTAAACACAAAAATGTTTTTTTAACTCGGGGAGGTTTAAAATGTGCACATTTTCGAAACCTTGAGTTCGAATTTCTTAAAGATTACAATACTTTCTCCATACTTCCTATAATACGAGAAAGTAAAAAAGAAGAACATCTTATCAATGAATAAGATGTTTTTCTTACTTTCATGTAAAGAACATAGTTTCATATTCAGTTTCTGAAAGTTGCTGAAATATTAAAAAGCCAATTTATTAAATTGGAACATTTTTCCAACCACTGACTGGTGTTTGAATGAGATTTCCTTTGTAATTTTCAAGGATAGTATGCACATCATGAAAGGTTATTAAAATATCTGACTATGTTAAAAAACACTAAATTCCGATTTTTTCCCTTAAGTGTATTAGAAGCGTACTCTGTCTAAAGTTAAACTAAACCGGAATTAGCAATCCGAAACAGAAGTTGGCCTTAATAATAATTTGTCATTATGCTGTGAATATTGAAAAAAATTAGACTGTATTCAGTTTATATAGGAAAGGGTTGGTGTTATCCTTAAAAAATTATTAAAAATATTTGCGGATAAAAATATGGTGTAAGTGAAAAAAAATATGGAGTATATATGCGTATAAAAACACAGAGTAAGTGGAAAAGGAACCCTGTCTTATTGCTACATGGATATATACGAAACTATTACGAAATTATAATTCATATCAAAAAAAGAAACTTGTAAGATATGCATTTTGAAGTTATTGCAGTGTTTCTTAATTTTTGCATTGTCAATGCCCGAAAGGTGTTAATGTAAGTATCAACGAGCAACAACTTTCGGCAAGTCACTCAAAGGATAAAGTGGTATGACCCCCACAACATATAATCAACATAATAAGGCTTATTTTTTAGGAAACTGAGCGAATAAAAATTGCTGTGTAAGTGCATGCATCGAAAATAATAAAATGCAAAGGAGTAATCTATTGCCATGTTATGGAATTCCGAACAGCATTTTATAGAGTTAAAATCAAAACATTACGGCTCATTTATATTTGTGCTTTAGTTTACATAAAGTTATACAGTCGTATAAATAGCTTAAAATTGAGAATTGGAAGTAGTGTAATTAATGAGTCAAAAGACATTCTGTGCCAAAACTCGTGAAAAATACTTTTTGCTTGACGAAATCTGAAACGCTTGCAAAATAAGAAAAACAAAGGTCGAATCTATCACCGCGAAATTTTAAACAATTGTGACCATAGAAACTATTTTTTTTTCCTTCAATTAAAGGAAATCTTTAACTGCAATTTTCTCAAAACTTTATTTTCCATGAAAATCCCACATTCTTAACACGATAACTCGAAACTTAATAAAGATAACTACAATATAGGAAGTTACAATATAGGTTTCAAATAATATGGATATTGAAGCAAGGCAAAAAAATTTGTACATTTATGAAATATACTTTTTAATTTATAGGCTTTTTATCAAAATTCAGTGATAAATTAATGGAAAAAATGCATATTTATACACATTCTTTCCCTAATTTGTTTGTATTTCAATATTTTCTTTGATTTTATATTATTTCGTACATCGGGATTTTAGTCAAATTTCATTAAAATTTATTATAAATTCCCCTATTTCAGAAAAACAATATTATATTTGAAATTCTTTTTTCACCATGTTCGTGTTTATGATTGACAATGAATTTAAAAATTATAAAAGGTTATTAAAAAATCCAAATTTTCAAAAACTTTTGTTCCAAACGTAGTTGATTGTTTTTAAAAGGGCAGAATCAAAAAATACTAAAGCATTTATTTGCTTCCATTAAATTTTTAAAAAATGTTCGCATAATGCTTTAACTGAAGTTCTAGAAACTTGTTCAAAATTAACTCTTTCGGCAACTGTGCATTCTTTTGATAATGCTTGCATATGCGATGGAGTTCATCACTTGTAATGTAAAGATAGGTCTTTTGAATTTGTCGGCAAAGATTTAGAGAGCGTGTGTTGTCAAAGCTAATTCATCCCTTAGTTCAGACATAATGCCAGTCAAAATTAATTTTAAAAAAAACTCGCTACCTTTTAGCGAACATCTGTAAAAAATGGTACCAATAAAAGAATTTCTGAAAATGCCATAACGCACATTTACAAAAAACTTGTACTTGGTGATGAACTTTTAGTGCCCTTCCAAAAATGATAGTTTTGAATTGTGTTGTTTGAAGTATTGTTTTCTATTCGATTATAGCAAAATCCTTCTACCAAACTGCATTTATCAGAAAAGAAAGATTTGTTTGATTTAAGGTAGGACCCGGTTATAAAATTTTAGACATCAATTGTGCAATTATTTTTGTAATTGATAATGAATGAATGTTGTTGGATGTGGATTATTACCTCAAAATATTCTCTGTACTATCTGTTTCGGAATGTTGAATTCTGCATTAACTGCTCGTACTTTATCAAGAGGTTTCCAAAAATGTGAATTTCTGCATCACCTCTAGTACGCCTCATCCTCTTCGTTCATTTTCGAAAAAGTAAAGATCCCAGAATTTTTTCGTTGAATGTTCTGTAAATAGATTCCTGGAAGGATGCCGAAAATTCGGAAAACCATGTTTGTACATTGCAGTTAATAAAAAAAAAATAAAAAAAAAAAAAAAAGATTTAACGGTTAGATTGCATGCAGTAAAAATCAACAGCATATCGAAACATAGTTTATTATTGAATATGCCATTCAATAAAAAGCACAAAAGTACGAACAAATATTTTTATATTCAGTACTTCTTTGGAATATATTAGATGCTCAGTTTCTTTTTCGATCTTTGTCAAATCGGCGTTGCAACAGTCGACCAATGAATATTATGCATGATAAGCAAATTTTTTTGAAGTCATGATGATTGGATGATATAATACGAGACAAATTTTTCCATATACAAGTTTTTCTGTTCTGAATAAATCTACATTTATGAAATAAATGTATTCATGTAAATTTGTGATTAGTCCCTCAAAATTAAAAAAAAATAAAGTATATCTTAGACTTTATAGATACGACGATCACTCTGAAAGTCTTGAGATATGCGCAGACGATAAGTGACAGAAAAAAAAATTAACGGTTAGATTTGAAAATAAGAGCTATTTTAGCCTAGCAGACGATTTTTTATTGGCCAATGTCAAGTAGTTTAGCGTAGAATAAATTTTAGACAGAGGGAAAAATGGAGTTGACGCGAGAACTTTATCTCGCTATGATTTTAAAGTGAGATTAAATCAAGAAGAATGTATTCAACATCCACATTTAGCATTTAGAAATGAAGGTCCATCTCTTGCTACTGCATTCAAATGGTTTACAGAATTTCACAGAGGTTGCAACTCTCTTCTGGATGAAGAACACACAGGAAGGCCATCCTCAGCAGTAATCCCGGATAATGTGTCTGCCATACGGAAAATGCTAATCGATGACAATCGTTGCGCCTATCAAATGTTGCAGGAGAAACATAACACTGGATACGCCCCCATTAATAAAATCATTTATGATGAATTGCCCATTAAAAAAATAATTTGCCGTTGGGTTCCCCGTAATTTATCTGAGCACAAAAAAGAAGAGCGAGCGTATCAGAATCAGTAAAGAAATCCTTAAATTATTTCAAGATGGTGGCTCAGCATTATTTCGAAAATCGATTCGACGGTGATGAAACATGCGTACCATTCTTTTGACTTTCCAATACGTCAAGAAAGTAAAGTCGATCCCAAGCTCACAATAGTGAAAAGACAACTTGCCATAAAAAGTAATGTTTGCAATTTTCTTCCGAAGTGTAGGACTTGTTAAAGCCATTAATCTGGAAGAACAGAAGACAGGCAAGGCTAACTGAAACAAAAATTCTACAAGAAGTGAATGCTATACTCTGTTTCACTCTAACTTGGCAGTATTGTAAAAGGTAGAAAATGTGGCTTTCCGCGTTGGGAAAGAGTTCCCCATCAATTCTGACTTTAAAATAGTTAAAATGCGCAGAAATTTGTCATATAATATTATAAATTACAGAAATCCTTTTTTATCAGTATGTATTTAAAATTATTCTCAAGTTAGAAGTGCTTATCTGTTAAGTACACTGGTGTGCAAAACTTAAGCAACAGGTATGTTTTTTGCCATAACTTCAGGAGAAATCATCTGAGAGACATGAAATTCAGAATTGAGATACAGCATTTTGTTCTGAAAGAATGACGAAAGCATAGTTGCGCAGAAATGAATACAATGCATACAGTATGGAATCAAACAAAAAAAAAGGGCTTTATTGAACTCATAGTATCGTTACACATGATTGTCTGTCCAAGAGGAAGAACAGCAAGCAGATGTTCCTTAGTATGGGATATGCCCTCCCCTTACTGCAATGGTTGCTTCGCACCGTCTCCCCATACTCAGCACCAGATTGTCCAACAGTTCTTGAGGTAAGAGTGCCCATTCCTCAATCAGCATCTGTTTAAGTTGTCGGGTGTTCCCAGGAGGATGTAATCGTGCCGCAAGGCGTCTTCCCAAAGCATCCCACACATGTTCTATCGGATTTAAATCAGGGGAGCACGCCGGCCAATCCATTCGAGTGATATCTTCACTTTCCAGGAGCTCCTCAATAGCATGAGTCCTGTGTGGCCGTGCATTGTCATCCATAAAAGCGAAGTCTGATCCAACGGCACCTCGGAACAGACGCACATGGGGAAGGATCACCTATTGACAATAGCGATCTCCAGTTACAGAACCTCTGTCGAAAACGTGGAGCTCAGTGCGCCCGTTCATCATAATGCCTCCCCAGATGGCAACTCCAGGACCACCGAAACTGTCTCTTTCCGTGATGTTACTGGGATGAAACCGTGTCCCGACCTCTCTCCAAATCAACTGGCGTTGGGAATCCTTCCCCATGTGCGTCTGTTCCGAGGTGCCATTGGATCAGACTTCGTTTTTATGGATGACAATGCATGGCCACACAAGACTCATGCTATTGAGGAGCTCCTGGAAAGTGAAGATATCACTCGAATGGATTGGCCGGCGTGCTCCCCTGATTTAAATCCGATAGAACATGTGTGGGATGCTTTGGGAAGACGCCTTGCGGCACGATTACATCCTCCTGGGAACACCCGACAACTTAAACAGATGCTGATTGAGGAATGGGCACTCTTACCTCAAGAACTGTTGGACAATCTGGTGCTGAGTATGGGGAGACGGTGCGAAGCAACCATTGCAGTAAGGGGAGAGCATATCCCATACTAAGGAACATCTGCTTGCTGTTCTTCCTCTTCGACAGACAATCATGTGTAACGATACTATGAGTTCAATAAAGCCTTTTTTTGTTTGATTCCATACTGTATGCATTGTATTCATTTCTGCTCAACTATGCTTTCGTCATTCTTTCAGAACAAAATGCTGTATCTCATTTCTGAATTTCATGTCTCTCAGATGATTTCTCGTGAAGTTATGGCAAAAAACATACCTGTTGCTTAAGTTTTGCACACCAGTGTATTTTGTAAATAAAGCGAACGAATAAAACAAAAAGATTGACATAAAGAATTCCACTTTGGCTAGAACCGGTCTTCAAGGTCAAATATTAAGCGCGCTTTTCTTTTACGTCTCCGCCAACTCAGCTTCATTCAGTTCGCAACCAATATCATCTTTCGTACTTTTTTATTCACGCTTTTTTACCAGCTGATATTTTTGATACTATTAATCTCATTAGTAGTTATTAGTTTTGATTGTTGAATATTTATTCGATTCGTCATTTCTATTCACTTCTAAAATGTCTGAAAAAGAGAAAGTGTTATCACCGACTACGCTGAGCACACCTTCAAGACGAGTGAAATCAACAAAAAGTGCAGCATGCAGAAACATAAATGTTTATTCTCGACTCCGAGAAAGCCCTCAATATACACATATCAATCAAATCGTCGATAAAGTTTAGCATCTTACAGGTGTTTCGCAATGAACAGTTTTCCTTTTGAAAAAAAAGAAATAAAGGATCCAGTCCTGTAAGTACTCCTGGAAAGAAGCGCCCAGGCTCAGTAGGCAAACATTCAGGTCTTGTAAAATATAATGATTTTACATTATCCCGTATTTGATGAAAAATCCATGAATTTTTTTCGTAGAAATGAGATCCCAACATTAGATAAAGTTTTAAAAGATGTGAACGATGATACAGATATCTTTTTGAAAAACATTAGCCGAACTACGCTTTACAGAATATTGAAAGATTTAGGTTTTTCTTTTAAGAAACGATATGAAATAACTTTAATGATTTATTAAAATAATGTATCAATAATATTGAAAAAATAATGAAAATAAGGAAACAATTAATTCTCCTATAACGTAATAATATAATAAAGTAAATAAATATTTACTATTTGGCGAAAAATTTGCGAGATAAAGTTTCGCCAGCGATCTGCATTTCTAGTAACTAAAGTAACCCGTTCCTCTGACAACGACTGCAATTCGGCATGTCTAGAATATACACTACTGCCAAGTTAGGGTGAAACAGAGTATAGAGGAACAGCCAGTTTTGATTAAATATATTACATCAAAAAAGTACTATTCCAAAAATAATAAATAATGTTTTTTTATAAATAACTAATTGCTTTCGACAGTTGGCTGATGTCTTATTTTCTAAATATTTAAAATAATTGGGGTAAGAAAAGAGCCAGGGCATCAACAATAACCATTGTACCGAATTTTTATTTCAGATAAAGGTTCATGATTGCTGCATACGTCATCAATTGATGCCTGGTCTTCAGTACCATCTATTTTCTTTAAAAACAATATTTCGATGTGTATTCTCTGTGGGGAAAAGTATTTACAGAATTTAATTGTTACAACCACCAATTAAAATATTGTTGCAAACCTGTAATGCTGCTTTCCAGCACACTTAGTTCTATCACCGGAAAGACCGATTTACAGTCATCTGTATTGGATGCCGCACGGATGTGCTGAGCCAGTAATCCCAGAGCTTGGTGAAAAACCATTTGACGACTTGGCGGCGATTTTGGCAACAAAATAGATTTTCGAGAATTTCGAGAATTTTAACGATCCATCCAATAGGAACTGAAAAACGCCTGATTGACCCATAAGGTTCTCGGCCCGCCTCCCGGGAACTATAAAAGGTCTGAAGTCTCAAGCTGCAATGAATGGAAATCGGAGTTGGAGTCGGAGACAAGTAATGAATCGTCAAGAGAATAACAAAGAAACGGCGGAATAGTCGAGCGTTGTGTGGAGCTCAAGCGAGTGCTGAACTGAGTTGCGTACCGAGTCCTTGTGTTTATTGTGGTAGCAGCATCGAGAACTGTGAGGAGTAGCCAGTCGTGTAGTAGTGAGTCGGCAGTTGGATACAGCTAAAGCGAGGAGACAGTGGAGAATTTCAGCAGTTTGGAGAGACTGCAGAGCGAAACTCCGCGGATCCCCTCACCTGCTAAATTCTGCCTGGCCGCTTTGTGTGCTGAGGTCGATTACTATTTGCATGCTACTGTTTGCAATAGTGTGCTGTCCTGTGTTCGTCTCTGCTGGGTATATTTGTCGTCTTTGTATATGTGTTAGTGCCTTCGTATTTAATGAACGTTGTTGTTGTTTTCTACTGAGGCCTGCTGATTGTTTTCACACCATACACCTATTACAGGCGAACCCTGTGACTTTACGGACTTAGTAGTAGTGGAATCCGTAACAATATCTATTCTTCTGATTTCGCTGATTTTTATTTCATAAGAAAAGCTGTGAGCCCTAGTTACGTCATCAAGGTTCGTCCGAAACTTCTACCTCCATTTACGAGAAACATTGTAAAATAAAAAAATAAAGCCACCAACCACAAAAACTGGATCGATTTCTCCAAATTTCATACAATTTAAAAAGGATGGCTGATCAATTACTATATTCTATCATTACTATGCATGTATAATTTAAGATAATCCGTTCTTTTATTTTGATAAGACGTATTGTATAAAAATTGGTCTACATGAGTATATTTATTAATATCTTTGCCGAAGGGAGCTAGTTTATATAAAAAATAATATTTTAGTTGGACACAATTATAAAGGAGTTATGCCTGCTCTACCTAATTATTTGGGATGAATTGAACGGGCGTCGTCGTGACATCGTAGAGATGGGAACTAAGGTTGCGTAATATTGGCCTTTAGAATCACCTATCATGGTACCACTCCTTCCGTTTGAAAGCAAGAATCAACTACTAATGTGAAAGCTTCTCGCCCTCTTTATTTAAGGGGCTCCTTTGGTGTGTTATAATTGGTCATAAGAAATCTTTAGGTCTATATAAAACAAAATATAAGTTTTTACTTATATTTTGTTTTATAACGATTATTATTTGTTTCATAAATTCCCAGCACCTCTGGCCGGAAACTAACATGATTTAAAAACTTTTACTTTGCTGTTAGTGTACTTTGTACTGCTGTTAAGTTAATAAAATTTGCTTGAAATTGTTATCATTGGTCAGCTTCAAAATTCCTCTTTAAAAATAAGCAGAAGATAATATAGAAATTACACCAATGCGATATAATGGTATTAAATATTTTCCAGATTCAATTTTTTAAAACTAGTTTTAATTATTAAACAAACATATTTAAACATTTCACAGACTGACTGGTAGGTGTGCCAGCAACAGAAGGCGTTCTTTTAATATACAAATATATTTCACCTATTATTCAAGCCACTTCAGGAAATGCTTCCGTTTTTTTTACTTTTCAGTATTTTAATTGCAAAAATATAAACATTTTGTGTGAAATAAACATTGTAAGCTTGCTAGTTATGGATCAGAAAAGTATTCGCCTTGAGTCTGCTTGAGGAAGGGAAGACAATTAAGAAATTTGTTTGTTATATTCAAGGTGAAAAAAATACTTTTTTATGCTCTTATTCCCAAAATACTTGAAAATTAATATGATTAATTAATATGAAAGTTAAATTCAACTAAGTATTATCCTCTACTTAGAAACGAGTTTAATTTTTGAAAGATCTTATTTCTTTTATATTTATTATTTTTCACTTTTTAATCTGTATTTCTTATGATAAACATTGCGGCTTAGTAAAGGATGTAAAGCACTTAAATCGTCTTATCTGGGAATCAAATGCAGTCACGCCAGGTAGTAAACTACTATACGATTCGTTTACTTGCTTTCACTTTGTAAAGTAAAAAACTATCTAAAGTTTCATTTAAAAAAATTATTTTTTATTAATATTTTAGATTTTTCAGAACATAATATATTTACTTAATATTTTAGTTGTAAAACAAATATTTTAGTTCGCCATAGTATTAATCCATTTCTTTTGTTTTTCATAATAATTTTAATATATTACTTTAATTTATTTTTTTATCAAAAATATGGATGTCATAACTAAATTAAGTATGAAATTCTGATCAAAATACTGTATGAAAATTAAAATTTTAATTCCTTCTATGATATATTTGAATTTGCAATTCATATACAAGGATTTTTGTCTTATGTATGAATCGCGTTTTATTTCTTTAGAAGTCTGATTTAAATTTTATTTCTTAAGCTTGATGAAAAAAAAAATTATTTGATTCTTTTTGCAACATCAAGCCAGCGGGTGTAGTCTCCCAAAAACTTTCTTGCATGTTCTCTAATAAACTTATCAGGCCAGAGAATGCCTTACATGACATTGACATATAATAGTTACGAAATATTAATTGTTGGCATAAATTTAGCATTTTTACAGAATCCATCGGCGAGTTTTTTGACGATTAATACCTGGCATGCGTTAATAGCATCAAAAAATCAAATGTGTGTTTTAGACACGTTTTTCCCAGCCATTTGAAAAAATTTGACACAAAACTGCACTTGTAGTCACAAAATTCATTACCACATTTGATATATTTAAACCTGGGTTTTAAATTATTGAGTTTATTTGTTTCTGAAAGAACAGATCGACAGACAGTCAGCCCTTTGTTGGACTTAACTCAAAATCCGATAAGTGTCTAAACTATAGACTTTAAATCTGTGTACCGAATTTTATCTATCTTGCTCTCTTCGTTTTGTAATAATCGTTGTTGAATGTTTTGACGTTGAATGAATGCTGTAGAAGTGAATTTAGGATTGTTTAATGTAAATTCTGTTGAAAAAAATTTCAAAATTTCATAGATAATTTAATATTACACACAAAAATCTTATTTTTTAATATCATTCTAAATAATAGTTAGTTACCTCTAAGATATTTTACACATGTAACGTCAAAATGAAAAATAAGAAACTATGACGAATTTTTTTTCTAGAATAATCCTAGTTTTTTTCAAATAAATGTTAACATTCTCATCAAGATATGCTTTTACTTCAAAAGCTATATATATTTAAATAATTTACCTTTTATTCATTATTTAATCCTTATATTAATAAAAAAACATCACATAAATATTAAAATATTTTCATAAATTCCCTCCGAACCTAGTTGGATACTTTAATGGAATTGCATTTATTGTTATCAATTGCCCGTTTATGGAAACCTCATGGTGATCATATACCTTGAATTAAATCTATTTTTATTCCAAAGGTTTGTGATCCAAATGTAACTGAAATTACTTATCATTTACTTTCAAACCCGAAATTATAGGATACAAATTTCTAAAATCTAGCTTGTATGATTATATTGAAATTGACCATAGAAAATCCCCAAAGAAAAAAAGAATCCATTGTGAGAGATTTTTTTTTTTGTGTCGAAAAAAATCTCTCTCAAAGATTTTTCTAGCGTAAAGTTTAGACATAATTGAAAACTGGAGAGCTTGTAATGCCTTTCCTTTGCTGTTAGATGTTCCTTGAGGGCTGCCTAGAGGTATCACACTAGTGAGGAACATATTATCAAAGGAAGCTAGCTGCCATTAGTTCTTCAACTTTTGCCCTTCAGGCTTAAAAGAAGCTCAAAATTAGTAATTCCCCTTCTGGTCTGTTTTCCCCAATTAAAAATTTTGAATAGGTCCGAATTGAATCCGTTGTGGTTCTTTTATCTTCATCTAACAGTGGCATATCAAGAATGGAGCAAGAGGGCAAATGTCTTGGACCTCATTATCAGGAGGCGCAAAATTCAGCTATGTATCAGTTGTATTTAAGAGAAAGTAAGTTTTTTATAAAAACTTTTATTCTCCGGATTCTTATCATTTCAATGGTTCTATTCAAATGCGGAAAAGCATACCAAACACAATCCTTTTTACAGGTTTCTCAAGCATAAAATTGGATTACCCACAAAATACGCCAAAAGATGAGTGGCTTTTGAGCAATTCGGAAATTGTTTACTTCGTATGTTTCGTAATCCTGCCGAGATGCTTTATTAAGTAAAAATGTAAACTATTTCAAATTAATATTTACAGTAATACATAACTTTTTAATTATTTTATTTATTACTAGTTAACTTTGGCGACCAGCTTGTTCATCGGAGATATTGGTTATATTTAATTTCACTTAAATCATTTAGATAAAACATCATATCCATGATTCCATCAAATTGTCAGACATTAAGACAATGCTATTTTAATAGTCTTACATATGTTCTATTCATTGCGAATATAAATTTTTTTAATGGAGACCAGCTCCATCATATCGCTCTAAATTTAGCAATATTGTAATTTCATTATTGTTATTCATCCTAGAAACTACATAAATATTAAATAGCTTTGAACGGTGGAAGAAAATCAAACATCAATATTTGGTGAAACAATGAAAGCTATTTGGGTTTCGTTCGCTTTAATGAAAATATTGTTATGAAATATACAAAAAAATACGTTTAAAGGTTAGTTAAATATAGATTAAAGAATTTTACAGCAACTAAATTAGCATCATTGAAAAGATAATTTAGGTTTTAAAATGGCGTAAAAATAATTTTAGTACGGGAGTATTTTTGGAAGATTTTTGTAAAATAAACATTAAAATCTAGCGTAATTTTAAATTAATTAAAATTCTAAAAAAATTCGTTCTGAGGCGTACATTTCTAACCTTCAAAATATGTCTTCACTCGCACTGTGAGAACCCACTGATTTCAGCAGTTTTACAGAGAGCATGTAGCATTAATTAATTTTAAAAAAAAAGTGGAATTGGACAAGGAAATGAAATAAGAGAAAATTTTAGAATGAAGTTAATATGGTCTAAATTAAGATAAAAAGTTGGAAATTAATTACGATTTAAATTAGAATAAGAGATATCATTACACACACACACACAGAGAGAGAGAGAGAGAGAGAGAAATTCACTAAGTTCTAAAAAAAAAATTTTATTTACAAATAATTTTGCGTCATTAGAAAGATAAATTTTTGAATTTGATAATGATATAAGAGTTCAGGAAATTATTCACGGAAAAACCACGAAAATTTTGCTTAGTTGTTAATTAATTAAAATTTCAGAAAAAAATGGACTCTCATCCTTCAAAATATATTGCATTAAATTTGATAGTTCTAGTTACAGTGCTTTATCCTGAGGGCCAAATTAAACATTCTATATACCCTGAGGCAAAGCAAATCTTGGGATCTCATTTCCCCTTCAAACTTTCAAAACTAAATATTTTTAAAATTATTTTTATTTAATCTTTATATAAAAAGTTTTAAATAGCAAATTTTAGCCAACTAAAATTATTAAAAACTTAATTTTAGATTACTTTCTGAAACGTCGGTGCAGGGTTATTATGGCTATATACATATGAATTCAGAGATCGACAGACGATCAACTAGTTGACAGATTTGGTCTAAAATTTAAAACAGATTTTATTTTGCCAAATTTTATGCGTTTAGCTCGTTGGATTACAATTATTTTTTTTACCTACACATAAATTTAGCAATCAATGGGAGGTCAATTAATTGACAATTTAATATAAACTTTAACATAGATGTATTATTTTACAACTAACTAAATTTTATTTATTTAGCTTTTGGGGTGACAATTATTAGGTTCACATACACATGAATTTAGATATCTAGTTGTCAGATTTAGATATTGTTTAACTAGTAGATTAGATTTAGTCTAAAATTTGATACAGATTTAATATCTTCTGCTATTTTATGGATATGCCAAACTTCATCAATCTAGTGGAGTTCATTCATAAATTTCATTTACCTCCGCTTTCACATTTTCATGGACATATAAATAGAATTCATTTTAATGAATTTCATTTGAAATTAGACAGATATTCACTGATTTGCAGCAAAGAATCAAATATAAAATTTCATTTATCGTTTCTTTTTTTAGCGAGACGGCTGGCTATAAAGAATAATCTCGTCTTCGAATTTTTTCATACATAAGTTAATTTTGCATAGAAGTAAAATAAGAAGCCAATGCTTGAATTTATTTATTGAAACGAATAGGATGCTTTTATCAATAACAGTTTAGCTCTATTAATATATCCCCGAAACAATTTTTTCTCTGTTAGCGTCATTTTGATTTCTCGCGAGGTTCTTAACAATTAGCGGCTTTACGGAAGCGCTGTCAAAATGTTCCACAACCGACAGGATATGATAAAACTCTTATCTAAACAAAGTACCAATACAGTGGTGATTTTTGGCATAAGCGCTTACTTCGTTACCAATGCGATAGATATACAAAACCTATTTGCATTATGTCTCTATGCTAACGCCAACTAAGAATATATGACATTTAATAGGCAGAAGGGTCTTAAAAAAAAACTTAGCACTTGTTATTCGATATTGTCGAAATACACCCTGGTATTATATATATATGAGTTTTCAAGAGTCAAATGAACATTAACAAGTGATTCCTGTATTTAGTTGCAATGAATTATTGAAATCTCAATAAGGGAATGTTCACAAATTTATAACAAAAGAATTAATCCTTTCTTGTCCACGAAAATTTCTCCCCAACATTTGTTTTCCGCCGCATTAAAACAAACAAAAATAAAAACTCAAACAAGTAAACATTTATAAAACGTTTTAAACGTTAAAAAGTTTTTAAATGGAGAAGAACGCTTGAAGCGCGTTACGGCCGCCCTGCAGAAGTTTTACTTGAACGCTCTAGACGCGTTACGGACGGTAAAGAGGTTGATTTTGAAATTTCAAAGAATGTTGAAGCCTCAATGCTATATTTGTACTTTTATATCTACATGCGTAAATGTAGATATAAAAGATGTAGGAGATGGTTTTTTTAAAAAAAATTCTTTAAATTATATTATCATCTCGCTTCACAGAAACACTAAAACTGCTTTGAGATGGATCTTGTAGTTTTGAACCTAGATCAGATGACAAGGACGACACTTATACTGGCACGCCCCTCTCCAAACTTGCACACTAACAGAATACAGGATTGTATCCTTTTTTTACAATGGTAACAATTGATTGCTTCTACAACACATAATAGAATATCAAAATTCTTACCCCTTTCCATTGTGTTTCCGCAATGTGTCTGGCCACAATGTATGTGTGAATAAATGCAATGCTATATTGAGAAGTATTGTAAAATATATTTATATATTCAAAGTTTATTAAAATTTTAAAAAAAACTGTACAAAATAAAATTAGTATCACCGAAAAGATATATATATTAAATTTTAAAATGGTGTAAAAATAGTTATGTAATTTATGTTTTTCAAGAAGGGAAACGTTAATATTTCGATTGAGTGTAAATTAAAATTTCGAAACATCTTTTCTCACTGAGCCCTTCTACACAAAATGTAATTATTTGCCAAATTTGGTATAAACCAACAAGTTTGCCCTGTAAAGCATTTCGAATAATTTGTGTTAATACACATTTTACAGAAAGCATGTAACTATAAATATTATCAGAATAATTAAACTAAATATGAATACATAATTAGGAACTTGCACTACAATTTCATTTGAAGATATTTGTGTTAATTTACAAATAATAAATAAATTAAAATGGCATTTGGTTGGAAATTGACACTGAAACAAAATTACACTGAAATGCCAGAAAAACTGGTACACCAATCTAATATTGTGTAGAGCCCCCACGAGTACGCAGAAGAGCCGCAACACGACGTGGCATGGATTCAACTAATTTGTGAAGATATTCTGTAGACAGTTCACACCGTGATTCTTGAAGTCCACAAAGCCATGGGAGTGCGAAGTGGCGAAGATCGCCTAAGCACAGCACGTTGCAAAACATCTCAGATATACTCGATAATGTTCATGTCAGGGGAATTAGGAGGCCCAAGGCAGGGAACGAAATTCAGAAGAATGCTCGTCAAGCCACTGTAAACCTGTGGGGTGCTGCATTAGCTGGTCCATGCCCGTCGGAATGCACTTATTACATGAATATATAGAGGTAGTTAGAAAGGATGTTAATGTACCACTGACCTGCACACATTCCATACCATCGCAGAGCCTCCATCAGCTTGAACAGTTTCTTGTAGGCATGAGGGATACAAGGATTCATTGGGTTTTCTCCACACCCGTACACGACCATCCATAGGATACAATTTGAAAAGTGACTCGTCAGACCAGACAACGTTTTCTCAATCAGTAAGAGTCCAATGGCGATTTGGCGAGCCCAGGAAAGGCACAGAGTTTTATGCCATTGAGTCAACAACGGTGCACGAATTGTTCTACGGTTGCGAAATCCCATATCAATTAGTGTATGTTGCACAGTATGTACGCCGATACTTGCCATCGATGATCCCGTTTTGTTAAGGTCTTTTTCCGGCCGTACCTCTGTCGGAGATTTGAAGTTTTACCGGAAACCTGATATTCACTGTACACCCTTGAAATGGTCGTACACGAAAATCCAAATTTTATCGCTACTTCGGAAATGCTGTGCGCCATCTCTCATTCGCCGACGATTAGTTCCCGTTGAAAAATCACTTAAATCTTGATAACCTGCCATTTTAAGAGCAAGAAACGATGCACTACCCTCCTCACGCGCCTGTTGTCTTATATATGCACTGTCGACCGCCTCGGGTTACGCTGATTGGTTGAACAC
Organism: Argiope aurantia; assembly: GCA_026543865.1. NCBI lineage: Eukaryota > Metazoa > Arthropoda > Arachnida > Araneae > Araneidae > Argiope > Argiope aurantia. Next base: position 927,880 of record JAPMOR010045543.1, on the reverse strand, counting down.
CTCCATTATTTGCAACGTATTGCCATACCAGTTTTTCTGGCTCTTCAGTGTAGATTTGAAAATTCAGAATGGGGATTATAAATACCTTACATACATAATAAATAGAACAAGAAAAAATTATTTTTTATATGTATTATTAAGTCAGCCTTTATTATTTTTTAAGAACCGCTTAAAAAATAGGATTTATATTTCAGCAATTTTATTGCTGATTGACTAAATGTCACAATATTTGTGTCTGACATTGAATGAAATTTTTAATGTAAATTTCAGATTTCATAATTTTTTTTTTTTTTGAAATTTCACATGTTGGCAAACATTTTTTTTTTAAATTTAACTATTCTATATCATTGTTTTAAATATAGAAAATGAAAGTCTATTTTTTTTCTAATTTTTTCTTCGTTAATTTTCTTTTATGCTTACCAAATAGGAGAAAAAATTCTAGATATGAAAGTTCACCAATGACAAAAAGAATTATATAGTTTATTTAGTACTAAAAAATATGGGATTGCGAATTACATATGTTCTACAGAAACATGCATTTCTCATTCAATTTACAAATTAAAGACATTTTCTTATATATATATTTTCTGTTTTATCCCCAGCATTGCAGCATTTAAGATACTTACAAATTATTTCTTAAAAAATATAAAGTTTTCATAAGAGAGAAAAAATAACCAGTTATGTTTGTCTTTTAGGAAGCAAATAAAATAGATCTAATTTGCAATTTTAATGGAATAAAAATATATTACAATTAATAACTTGTGTAAAATGTTAATATACGTATATAACATGCAAAGCAAATAGGTGCCATTTCTAAAAGAGGTTTCTCAAGGATGGAAAAAAAAAAAGGATTGTTAAATAATTCCCTTCCACCCCCGAAAAAAAGTTTACACAGACATAAAAATAAATGGAAAGAATGCCATTTTTTAAATATAGAAACAATATAAGTGAAGTTATGATATCTTTCTCATCGTTTAAACTGAATTACGATTAAAATTTTAAAAAATTTGAATTAAAAACTGAAGAGGTCTGTTTGCATCTTATGCTTTAAATAAATAACATTTGATAAATTACATTACAGATTGCAACATATTTTTTTCTTCTTTTCTAAAACACACTAGTAAATTATCATAAATCTTACTACCAATGTTTTTTCTGATGTCTTAAAAATACTATAAATAATGAAGAAAGTAAAATATTAGATTTGAACTTAAGATTCGTTGCAGCTTATAAATGAACTTCAAAAACTTTATTACAATTATTTTACATATTTAAGAGCAAATTGTGTTTGATGTTTACAAAATATGTGCAGTAATGTTTCAAATTTAATTAATTTGTGTAACTACTCAGACATAAAAGAAAAATTTAAATGCCATTATTAAGAAAAAGGACAGTTTTATTTAACACAATGAAAATTGATTTTACTTTAATGAATACATACATAACTATGTACATGACATTAAAATTAACAAATGAACTTATATTATGAATGTTCCTGTATAAAAAATGTAAGAATCTCTTACATCAGCAATTTCAGTAATTGCAAACTGATTTATCAGTATCATCTTTCACTATTGTCAAATTTTCCTTTTCCTGTTTTTTTTGTTACAATCCATTAATTTATACAAACATAAAAAAAAGGTAAAACTTATTATCCAATGTACATTATAAACAAATGTTCAACAAAGGGAATATAAAAAGCAAGAAAACAATTTTTAGTAGCTTTAATTTGATAATACAATCAATTGTAACTGAAAGATAATGTATTAAAATATTCCACAAAGACTGGATATTACTATAGAAAAATTATAATTTTAAACCTATTACTTTATAATATACAATAATTAATTTCTAATAAATTTATATTTGCAAGCTACAAATGAATAAATTTTATACAGGCATTCTTATTTATGGAGACATTGTCCTTTACTTGCATCTTACTAACCAATATTTTTATGACACACGAAATTAAGTCATTATTAAAAGAAATAGAGGGAACAATAAAATGAAATGCCAAATTATTCAATCAAAAGAGTGTGAGCATCACATTTATATATTCCAATAGAAAAATATTAATCTTTGAATTACTTTTTTTTCCACAAGAAAGATTTTAAAAATCCATGTGAATTTAATCTTACCAATCTATTTTAGTATAAATTTTATATTAGCAATAATTTTCAAATACGATTCATAGAAGAATGTCTAATACTAAGGAAAACAATTAAAAAAAAAAAAAAAAAAAAAGGAAAATATCAATTCTATTAAACAAAATATAGTATATTGGCTGTCATATTTTAGATAAACTAGTCTTTCAAAAAATATATGTAAATTAAGAAGTAATCTTTTTACCTATAAAAAGCATTGGTTGTATTATCCAAAAGCTATATAAAAAGAAAGTACTACTACTTTCTTGAAATACAGACAGTGATTATGTATACATTTTGCACATACAAGGGAATTTTTTCAGTATTATTTCAGAATAAAGCACTGAATGACAATTTTCACAGGGATTTAAACCTTTACCAAAATTATACAAAAGTAAGATACAAAAAAGAAATATTGCATTAATCTTGCAACGGAAAGAAACATTTACAACAAACATAAAACACATTCATTTCAATAGAAATTTATTGTCAATCGCAGGGTATAAGAATTTATAACTCCCCCCCCCCTGTAGGATATTTATAACCCATCTAGGTGTAGAATCCATTACAGTTTTTTCAATAAAATGAGTTAAACCTTTCAAATAAAATAGATTTCTAGTTTAAAGTTTGTCCTAAAATGTTCAACTTAAATCCTACAAAGATGATATTACAAAAATAATTCACAACTTGATTTTCCTTTACATTTTGCTCTGTATTTATAACATTTGCAATAAGGCGATACAATACAGGCTATGCTTATTACACAAGTTTATTACACCTTTTTTGTTTATCCTAACTTGCAGAAAATATTTTTTTTTATTTGAATGCTTATAATATAAAGAAAAATATTACATTGAAATTTCTTTAAATCTCACATAAGTTGGAATTATTCAAATATCAAAACATAAACCAGAATTCATGAGTGATACACATATAAGAAATATAACATGTAGAGGGATATTATATAACAGAAGGTAAATATTAAATTCAAATTTATTAAAACAAGTGAAGAAGTTTTAAAGAATAACATTTAACATAAATTTTTAAAAAATTAATAAAAATTAGACCCTAAGTCAGCTGTTATTTCAGTTCTTATTCACAGCTTTGAACTAATTACAGAGCAGTCACAATAAGTTATATGGATGTTAAATTGTGAGTATTTTGAATAAACTTGTATTGAAGCAGGATACCTTGAGAGCAAATCTCAACTTTGCAGAATATGTTGGATCATATTTCAATCCATAGTGGAAAAAATTACATGCATTATTGCTAATATACTGTGCAGTCATCCAATACTAAAAGCCCTGAGAATCTCAGCATTGTCAATATTAACCATTAATTACATGGCTAACTTATTAAAAACATCGGCAAAGCTATTTAGCTACAGAAAGTTCAATTCAACTAACATAACTTCTTTGCCTTTAAACGCAGCATGGGTATCTGATATACTGAGATATAATCACTTAAGTGTCAATGTTACAATCCATATGTACCAAAATTTATCAAACTTTTTACCAGTCATGATATAATTATTTTTTTGTGAGTTACTAATATTCATTTTGTATATTTATGATCAAACACCTTTTAAGATAAGATTATTATAACTATTATTTTCTGGAAATCCATAATTATAAGTACATAAAATATACTAAATTTGGCAATTTTCCAAAAATTTCTTTACTAAATAACAAAAAAGAGGGTGGGGGTGTCATTTCTTTTAAATCTCAAGAGAACTGGTAATAATAAAGGGCAAAATACCTAGATTACAAAATAAATATCATTTTCTCGACTAATCAAGAATAAGACTTTACTTTTATAAATGAATCTTTACAAATAAAAATCAATGATTCTAATTTTCCGAAGGGAAGAGGGGGAAAAAAATCAGATCTATCAACTGATTTCAGCACAATTTGATGTTGGGGAATTTCTAATTCAGAGCATAAAAACCAGAAAAACTGAAGATGTCCATTATTAGTATTCTGTGATAACACTATTTCCATTCATTAACATGTATTTTCTTAAGTCAATATTAGTAATTTTCCAGATGTTTTATCTCACTATTGAATTAGCTGTCTAATCTCTATATAAAAAATTAATAAAAAGAGATACCTTATTGAAAATAAAGAGAAGTGCTTTTTAATAAAATACTTGCAAAGTACAGTATCAATAGGCAATGAATACAGTTTTCCCAAGTAATCAAAAAACAAGAGAAGTATTTTCAAAAAGGCATTAAATTCTTTTTGTTAAATCTAGTACTATTTACTGTGTATCTTTTCTCACGGCTGACTTGCAATTGAACAAGATTCTTCATTCAACTGTGATAATGTCATATAACTTCCCCTCCTAAATTTCCAGGATTAAATTCAATTAAATTTAGTTACACACTGCAATAATAATTATTATTACCCCTCCAATCACTTAATACATTGTATAAATTAAAAAAGAGAATTCTCACATTTTTGTTTATATTAAAACTATTAAATAACCTTATTATAAAAGTTTACATCTGTAAAAAAAGTATTTAAAGACAATTTTATATATTATTTACTTTGTTACTAACATTACTAGTTTCTTAAAGAAAATGACTTAAGATTACACATCTATGAATGTAGGCAAAGACATCATAGTTTAAAGATATAGAAGGATTAGTGTGTGATTGCATATTTAAGTATTGAAATAACAAAAATGTATAAACTAGAATCCATAATAGTACTTTTTATCAAGCAATTTTAAGAATGGCACACTGCCTTAACAAGACAACACATAACAAATGTATTTTAATTACAATGAGATAAAAACACTTATCTACCAAACAGCACAAATAAAACAGTTATGATGCTGATTTTGATAAAATAAATGCATTTTTCATTATGAATCTTATGATAAATAAATAGACAAGAGGTAGTCAGACAACAAATTATAATTGCAAGATAATGCAACAATTTTAAAAAAAATCCTGGACATGGTTCTACTCAATGTCAATACTTCACACTAACATCAAAATATACACAGAAGCTGACAAACAATCCATTGCCAATAAATTAATTTGATTGCATACAAGAGTACTGGAAAAATCACCCTGCTGTGGAAATATTCAAATGGAAAGACTGTGCTTTTTTCCCTCAGCATTTTGACTTTCACAGTAGTTTGGAAATGACTGCCTTGGAAAGTTAAAATATACTGGCCCCTAATCATTAGTACACACTATTACCAATGTTAATTATCTTTACCAAGGAAAGACACCTTTGGCAACAAAAGTAACAAATATGCAATGAGTGTGCGGCGCCATTTACAAGTTGTCTTTTCATTCTTTTGAGCCAATAATAGTTAAAATTTTACAGGTCCTAAATTTCCAAACACAACTTGTTAATTCTAACTGAAAGAAAAAAAAAAAAAATCCACACAAATACACTTCTAGTTTTGAAATTCACAAGTACAAAAGTTGATAGTATTTTTGTTGCAGCATTTCATTTATGCTCTATTGCTAAAATTGAAGATGAGCACACTGTACCCATCAAAGTGAGTATGCAATACATATGGCTCTTTGTCACACTACTACCTCTCGTATGATGTAGTCTTTCATGATGAATGATGAACTGTACAAAGTGATTTCTACATGTCTCATTCTGACTGTGTGGGCTTGGCAACCCTGATGATAAGGAATGAAATATTGCATACACGGCATACAAAATATGCTTTCAGAGTAAACAAATTGACTCCAAATGTCTTCAATTGTCATCTATGTGTGAATACAGATGTTGCACTTTAGGAGTATCTCTTCAGCAATATATACAATGTCCTGACTTAATTAACAAGCAGACAACACAGTGTTCTTAATTTTCTTTAAAAATCACAAGTTTTCTTCAAATGTTGCCATAATATCACTCTGACGATTCATATCAATATGACTTGCTCGCTGTAGGAAAATTAAATAAATTTTAATGAAAATGTTAATGAATATATATTATATTAAAAATATATAAATATAGATATAAAGAATCTGTTTTGAAATTGAAAAATTTTTTACATACTGCTTCTCTTCTTCGCTTTTCTTGTTCAAGCCTCCTCAGCTCTTCCCGTTCACTTAGTGCTGTTGAAGGAGTAGGAGCAGGAGAGTTTGTATTTGTAACAACTGGAGGAGATCGTGTGTTTTCTTGAGTTTTATTAGTTACACCAGCTTCCTTTTGCTGCTGTTGCTGTGTTCGCCGGGCTCGTTCCAGAGCTTCTTCTTCTTCTTGAGCTCTAATACATTAAACACAGTGCAATTTTAAGAGTCAATCTCATAAATTCCAACACTAATAGTTTTTAATAAATAAATTTAAAAAAATCTTTTATTTTTTAATCAAGAATGAAAATTGCCAGAATTTGAAATTCAGTCTTTATAATAGCCACAAAATTAACATCAGATTAATTATCTTCTGTTGGATAAATACTTTTATATTCATATACAAAGAAGCTCAATTCCTTCTCCATAGATGTTAAAGCTGCACCATAAAAAAAAATTAAACAACCATGATTTAAGTATCATATTAATTCATACTTGCAAAATCCTAAAATTTCATTGCATTATTTTATAGTCAAATAAAATTTGAAAAGAAAAATACCCAATGTGACCATTTTAAAATAAAATTTTTATTGACTATTTTCTAAAATAAAATTCTCCTATGGTTTTGTTCATGCACTGATTGCTTCCATTTCATCAAAATGGAGGTGGAATGGAAAATGAAAGGGTTTCTTTTTATTAAACAATATATAGAAATATTTTATTTTCATTCACTAATCTGATGCACATTGCTTTTCTTGTTCATTACCCCTCTGAAGAATAGAATCACCTGTATGTAATTGGCATGGCTTCTTGATAAATTTTAAAAACTACCTACTTACAAATTATCTTTTATATAGTAGTCTTATTTCCAAGTCTTCTGTTTATCATTAGTTTATTTAATTTTTATCATTAGTTTTAAAAATTAGTTTGATAAAAATTCATCAATTCAAAAAACTATCAGTAAATTTTCAGATGATTTTAAGTAGTAGTTATATCACTTAATGTTACTGTTATAGCAATGTCAAGACAGACTAGCAAATGAAATCCACTGAGCCACAGTTAAACACTTCATGCTGACAACATGGCTGCAAACGACAGCTAATTTTTTTATTACTCTCACATGCATGTTTGCTTCTATGCATCAATTAGTCCAATTTAATTTATACTATAAACTATCTTATTTGAGATTTTCAACAGATCAGCTGGAAAAAATCAAAGTGGGGCGAGTTATGTAAAAATGACTTATACAGATGGGCTATATATATTTCACTAAGGTAGTCTAGAAATATATAATAGCTATAGAGACAGTTGTGATGATTTTCATGAAATGATATAGCCACTAGGAAATATACATTGCAGCAAATCATTCTAATTAAAGGTAAGTCCACATGATTAGTTTTGTTGATTATGTAACTTTCTGCCTTATCTTAAAATATAATTTATTATAAAAGCTACGAAGTTTAAAACAAAATACTTTACACTAATATATAACATGTTTCTTAGAATTTTAAATACATTTATGAGAAGACAGGTAAATACATAGAATCATGACTATTTAGCAATAAAAGTAAAAGAATATAATCATTTTTTTAAAAAAAGAGAGAGAGATAAACAAAACTTTTGATATATAATATAAAAGATAATATATTTTCATATTATATTACATCCATATTATACTATCTACCATATTATATTGCCTATATATTATATTTCATATTACATTACCTTTGCCTTTCCCGTTCTAATCGCATTCGCTCCTTTTCAGCTTGCTCCTTCTGATGCCGTCTCAATTCTTGCTGTTCAACAAGCTGCCTTTGCTATTGAAAGAAAAATACACATAAAAATTCTCAACTTTAATTTAAATAACTTTAATTTTAAGTTAAAAATAAATAAATAAAAGATAATATAAATTGCAGAATACTTATATAATTTCACGTACGAACATCTAATAAAAAAATTGAAATTGTACATACAGTAGGTTTTAAGCATATGACAGAAAGTAAAATAAAGTTTCCTAGGCATTTCGATATAATGCTTCCTCCTTCACTTTCCTCTTAATCACTACACAGATCTTTTTTTATTAAATTTTAAAATTATTCTTTAATTTAAATTCTCTAATTAAAAAAACAAACAATCAAAACACTACTTTTGGGAAAGGCTTTTTTTTTTGTGTGTGTATGCATGCATGCAATTCATTTTAGTTAGTACAATATTTTGAATTGATTTTTGTATCAAATTATTGCATCATGATTAACATACATCTAGCTTAGATTTAAAAATATCTTTATGCAAGTATGACACATAGGTAAATCATGCATCAATTCATGCATAAAATTATACTAGCAGATTTTGAATGAAATCTATACATTGATTTTCTTAGTCATACAAATAAGATGAGATAATGAGAACTAATAGTTGAAGAAAATCCAAAATCCTTTTTTATTTCTTTTTTTTTAACTCGCCATACAGAAATTAAAAATTCTAACATGACTAAATGCAGGGATGAAGCAAAATTTCATTTTTCTTGAGATAATATTAATAATAATAATTGCAAAGATCACAATGGAATAATAAAAAGGATTTTTTTAAAATGCTTCAGAATAATTGTTCAAAATTCAGAGGGAAGGTTAAGTTCTAGAAATTAAGACTTTAATTCTACCTTCACCCATTGCTAGAAGCTGAAAATGAATATGGCCAGCTCATCATTTGCACAAAGACAATGCATATTCAGCTTCAATTTTAAATTAAAAGTTGAAGTATAACATAAAAGTGATTCAAAATAAGCAGATGCTCGTAAGATGATCATGGTTCTTAGAATATAGAGTTTTAATCAGCTTTTAATTTTTTTAACAAAATCTTTAAATTTTCTCATAGGAACTTTCTTAGTAAATTTCTAACACAGACATTTTTGAATAACTTCAATAGATGAGGATGAAGAGAATATGAGAAAGAGAATAAATAACATTACAGTCTGTCTTAAATCAAAGCAATATTTAATGATAGTACATATTTTACAATAATATTTTTCAAGTTTTAAATTTACAAATTACATGGTGAAACGAAATAAAAATGGTTTACTCTTGATAAAATTCTATTTAAAATTTTCAACAAGAATTAGCCAGAAAAATGCAAAAGAATTGGAATTTCCAACAATAAAGTAATCAGGTTTAAAGAAAAGTTCTCAAAACCTCAAAGCTTAAGTCTTTGTTCTAATCAAAACCAAAACAATACCATTTGCTTTTACATGCTTCCAGATAATGCATGTTAAAAAAGTTTTTTAAAAATTCCTTCCAAGCTATCACCAATTTAGCAATAAAAATTAGTCGCAGAAAAGATTTCATTGTTCTCCATAGCATCAATGAAACAAAACGAGCAAGATGCAAATAAAAAAAACATGGCAATCAATAAAGGAAAAAAATCAGATCAAAAATGCTAAATTATTTAGCATTTTTGTAAAGTTTCCATAGAAAATCCGAAGGTATGTGATAATCAGTACAATGACAAAGTTGAGGATGGTATACATCTTATTTGCCTTTGATTTATAATAATTTTGAGGTAATTTTTAAAATCCATTATAAGCAAAATTTGTGAATATTTAACTTTGCAGTTTCACATGTTCATTCCATTAGTGCATATTATATGGTTATTCTAAGAAATGTTATTTTTTAACTGCTGATTAAAAAATCCACCTTTGTTTCTAAGATAGATTTCTGATTGAAAAGATTATTTATCTTATAGTTCAAAAAAATTGTTTTGCTTCTATTACTGGAATAAATTCAGAAATTTTTAAATGCAAATTAAATTTTAATATTAAATATTATTTATCAAATTATATTCCCATCTTTTAATAGTAAATATAAAAATAAAAACCAATATTCCTAAAAAGCATTCCAAAAGCAGCACCAATTTCAGGAAGCTTTACAAAATCAAATGCAGTAAATCTTGTTTTATGTTTGTAAAATATAGAACAAAAATGTATTTTCAACTTTTAAAGCCACAACAAAATTGTGGACAAATTGCTAAGACAGTTAAGAACAAAAGGAAGAAGTCAATATGAAGTAAATCAAGTGGCAGAAATTTCTACAAGATCAATTTGTATATTTTTAATTACACAAAAATTAATTTTATAAATATTACATCTTTCTGATTAATTCAATTATGAGAAATTGTGCATTAAAATTCAAAAGAAAATGTAACAATACCTTATCTGCCTTTTCTCTGGCTTTGTTTTTAAATTGTTGAAAACTATCCATAGTTGCATTGCTTTTCAATGTTGAAGTAGAGTTGCTCGTACTAGGACTATTGGCAGCAGATTGAGCCAGACTTGACCACGATCCATAATTTTTTAGTTTTGACTCAACCTTAAAAATAGAAAAAGAAATATAAGGAATTTCATACTCATTTTATAAAATTTATTTTTCAATCATTTAATTGCTTAACATAAGAAAAAGATTGGAACTTCTTAGAAACAAAAGATTCTTTATATCACAATATAAAATTTATAAAATTGGAAAGAAAATTGATAGAGGAACAAGAATTTGTAGCAAGATGCAACTTTAATAAATTTCTTAAGAGAAAATTCAAATTTTTACAGAATGTGCAAAAGCATTAAAATAATTGTACAAATGGCAATACCAACATAGTCAGCAAAGATTTATCGATCAAAGATTTCATATGAAAACTAACAGTGTAATATAACAATTTTGGCTTACTTACTTTTGGCTTACTTTGGTATACAACTGATTAGCAATAAAAATGTTTCTTTGTCACTTTAAGTCAACATTTTACAGCAAAAATAAGTCATAATATAAATCTATAGGATTTTATAAAGGGACAAACAGCATCAACTTTTAAACTATTGATTTCAACAAAAATTTTCAAAATTTATAAATTATGAAAAAAACTTTAAAATCTGTTTTATCATCATAAATTACAAACATTTTATATGTCCTGAAAAATTTTCTGAAATTATCCATCTTAGCTCATAAACCTACATAACTAATAAAAACTACCAGATTTTGGAAACAGTATAAAGTATATGAAAAAATCTTTACCCCCTTAATCTTAAAATTTAATTCATGGTCAAGGCTGGTGTTTGAAAATATCAGTCCCATTTAATATTTCAAAACTTATATGTGAAATGCAATGCCATCCTTCTTATTAAAAATTCTAATTTGATAGCATTATCAACTCAATTTAAAATAAATATTATTAAATAGTTTTAGGTTAAAAATTGTGATTTATGTTCAATTATGGTCCTCCAATTTTTTTTTTTTTTCAAATCTGGGAAGCTACTGTTCATTTCAGGATCTTGAAACAAATATTTTCAAACTATTTTACTCAGTGAATTAGTGGAATAGCAGAAAGATGATTGCAATTCCGAAATTTTTTTGTTAGATGTTGATAATGTTAAAAAATTAATATATATCAGATGTTTAACAATAGGGGGGGAAAGAATAACCCAAATATAATACAGAAATAATTATCACGATTCTAGTCCCACTTATAAATAAAAATTGTGGAAAATTATGTTCTTTAATGTTAATTTAGCAAGTTATCCATTGTTATTACACCCCTTAATTATGCAAATCTGAGTTTGCCTTATGCCAAATATAACCATCTCTCACCTCACAATTTTTACTTTTGCAAACACATAAAAGTGATGAGGATTCTTGTATATGAGAATTAATAATTAATGAACACATGTAGATATTTCAACTATATAATGTTCTATGAATATTATATAATAACATGTCTATGTCATTTCATAGATGTATACAATAGATTGAATCTCTGTATAGACTGAACTCACATACAGAGGGGAGGACTAAAATAAGTCATAAAAAATACTAACAAAGCAAATTATGAAAAAAAAAAAAAAAAAAAAAAAAAAAATGACCCATACCTTTTTAGTTGCAGGAACGGAAGATGCTGGAGAAGGTCGATTCTCCATTTTTTTCTCACCATTAGTTACAGCCGTATTATTTGTTGTTGTTTGATTACCCACAGTGTAATTAGGTAGACCTATTATGGAAAAAAAAATCATGAAATTACTTATTTTCACTTCAAAAAATCATTCTTTTTTATTTTTCTGTTTTGTTTTAAAAGAACTTAACAGTAGAAAAAGACTTAAATCTTAAGTAAAAAGCATAATTGTTTTGAATTATAAGCATGAAGTCATAAACAAGATATAAGAAAATTGCATTTAAGAGTTAAGAAATTTAAAAATGAATTAATAACACTGAGTCTTAAAATAATGAAAAAAGAACATTATGATAAGCAATTTACCATAAATTGATTATCATAATTATTTCAATGCCATATTATATTGCACAAATAATGCAAAAATTTAAAAACAACAATCATAAAGCAACTACTCAGAAAATGTAGGAAATAACTTGTGATGAAGAAATAAATAAATAATTAGGGTAGAAAATAAATAATTAGTATTTAAAAAAAATTTTTTTTTGAAAAATATCTTTTATTTACAATGAAATTAAAAGTATTCAAATGCTTAAAAACATAAAAAATAGAAAATAACTACTATATATTAGTGTTTGTCGACATATGGTGTAAGTTTATAATCACCATTTAAAAATTCTACAGTTTATTTACAATATATTTATTTTTCTACTAATTGCCTTTAAAACTAAAATTATTAAATTATTTTTTCACTGGCATTTGTTACAGGAAAAAGTTAATTATGATAAAAAAAAATTTAAAACACATTTTAAGCTATTAGAGAAAAATACAAATAATGCTTTTAATACAATCTGTCGCATTATAGCAAATTGCAAGATGATTCAACACTGCTGAAAAATATAAGGAGTTACGAAACAACTCATTATTTAAAAAACTAAAAGTACTTCAGAATATACTGTGGAAATAGAAATAATACTGGAAAAAGTAAAATCATAGCAATAGTTTAGTAATGTATAATAAATAACAAAAGAAAAAAACTGTATTAATTTTTACATTAACTTATAATTTCTAGTAAGGAAAAGCAAAATACTCTGAAAAAATGACAGAATTTCCATCATCCAAAACAATGTATATACATTTAAAATAATTATATAGTCAATGAATAGAATATACATTCATTATTCTAATTTACATGAAAGACAAGATTTTGTCATTTACTAGAAAAATTTAAGCAGTTAATAATTACTGGGAGAAGCCGCTGGAACTGAAAATTATACAAAGCATGAAAAATGGCATTTGGGAGGCATTGTTTCTCAAAGGATATCCTCAATTCATTAATGATAGCAAGCAGTAAGTTAAATACCAAGATAAAAATTCAACCCCCAATAATAATGCAGATGGGAGTACCAAAATACAGTTAAAAATATTTCTTGGGACCTCAGTGAAGCATCCTGTTGCACCTTCATGTAAACATTACAGTTTTTCCAAAGAAGGTTCCAATTAATCCACACAATGAAGGGAATATATAATTAATTACAGAATTAACATATGATAGGTTCACATAGGGTAATCAGTTGCTGAACAGCTATACTTAAGATTTTCAGTCATTATTTATAATCATTTAAATAATATAAGCACAAACAAAAATGCCAAATGGTGTCCTCCAAGAGCTTAGGTTTGAAAGTAAATATTACACTTCCTCCAATTCCATTTAATTTAAAATCTCGCTGTGTGTTTGATAAGTCTACTTCTCTGGAATTCCCAAAGTTTTTTTAAAATTTTATTTCATACGACAAGTGATTTTAAAACCTGCATTCTTAATTATATTTTAAATATCTTAATTAATGCTTGATCTATTTATTCTAGAAGGATAAATATTTGCTTCTGCCCACTATAATCAAAAGCATTTTAAGTATACACAATGCACCAATTCTTAATAGAATCCATACCTGGCTGTGCAGTTAATTCTGGTGCTTTAGAAGGTACATATGTATTGGATGAAGTATTGTGTTCAATTTCAGAATTTCTTTCACGTGGCTTTGACAATAGAGGCGGAGGAGTAGGGTCCAAAGGAGGGGTAGAAATTTGGGGAGTTCTTGCACGCATGTCAGCAGCAGGAGTCAACTTTGGCGGTGTGCTAGGAGAATTGGGTGATGGCTCGGAAGGAACAGGAGGTGCTTGAGTTGGCACTGGAGCCTGAGAGACTGGAATTGTCACACTCGGCGTAGAAACTGGAACATTACCTTTAAGTGAGTAAAACTTTTTAAGTACCAAAAGTTCTTTTAATTTAAGCTATATCTAATAATTAACCAATAAGCATACTTTAGTATACCTTATTTTAATGTTATTTCTCATAATTAGTACAGCAATTTTTATTCCATTTTCTGTTAATGCATGTTCAACAATAAAAAAATAATAATAATTGATAGTTAACCTACGAAAGCATTTTATTAAAGATACATTTCGGCAATCTTTACAATTGAATTGTTACATCTATCTTAGAAAATTTTGATCTTGATTTTTTTTTTCTTCAGTATTACCAACAATTATTATCTTAAAGTCTTATCTTATTATTAATTATTACTATCTTAAGTATATCCAAGAGCAGAATAAAAGCATTTTCTAAATATTTAAGAATTATCATCAATGCCTAAATATTTGTTTCTATCAAAGTCTAAGCCAATACAGAAAAATCTCAATTTCATAACAAGAGAAAAATGGAAGCTCTTAATTAAATATATTATATCTTGGAAGATTGTGACATAAAATTAATCAGATAAAAAATATATATGTTGGGATTGTGTGAAAATGAAGTATCAGTTCAGATGTTTTACACATATCTAATCAAAATTCAGAATCATGAAGTCCTTTCTAACCAAAAGTTTAGTTTTTCATTGTGATACAAATGCAACATAGAAAATAATTGGTACTTTAATTAAATAGTCTTATAATTATATAGCTAATTAAAATAGAATAATAGGAGGAGAAGCCTAAAATTTCGATATAATTATTTTTATCATACTTATATTTTTATTTGAGATTATATCATAATAAATATATCAATAAATTATATCTTCAAACAATTTTAATACTCAATGTATTATCATTAATTTTTCAAACGCTGAATATTTAGTACCTGTTGGCCTAGGCTGTGGAGCAACTACGCTTTTTTTCACTGGAGCAGCTGTGGCTGTAGCTGTTGGCCTAGATGGCTGAGGCGGAAGATTATGACTGGCTACAACAGGTGGCCGTGCAGGAACAGCAGCAGCTAAAAGAAAAATTAAAATGAATCAGGATGTATTGAGAGAGGAGTATCTAACAATAATATACGAATACAATGCAAACAAGGAAATTAAAGCACAAAGAAAAAGTAAACAAACCTTGTTGATTAACAACTGGAAAAACTGCATTTGCTGATGATTGTTCAACAGTTGGCTGTAACTCAGGGGGACTACTTTTTATCTGAGGATAGGGGAATGCAGGCATTAAGTTTTGAGGATGGACATAGTTATTTCCAACAGGCATCACAGGAGGAGGAGGATATGGATTGACAGGACCCCCTAAAGATGGAGGACCATGCGAGGATGCACCAACAGGTCCAGAAGGAGGGTTAAGCAAGGGAGGTTCAAGATTTGAATGCTATAAAAAAAAAGCAGAAAAATAATTAATAGTTGATCTATTTCAACTTTTATAAATTTGAACAATTCACTTTGTAAATATTTCTGTAATCAGAGATATATTACCTGATTTTCTTCTATCTTTGGTTTTTTCAATTCTAAAAGAGAAAAAAAATTATTAGATTTTGCAAATATATATATACACCAGTCTTTAGAATAATAATAATAATAATAATAATAATAATAATAAGTTTTTTGGAACGAGATAATTTGTAATCGGAAGAAAGCACACAGATTGAAAAAGGAGGAAACCTGCTAAAATGGCTTACTGAATAATTTCAATCAAACCTTTTAAGAATCATTATACCTTAAGAAATAATTGCATATTCATATATTTGTAGAAATATTCTCATTTCTTATACAATCTAATTTATCTGATAATCAAATAATCCCAAGAATTATAAATAAGCAATTCCACTTAATAGAAATTTTTTATACATATACTTTAAGAGAATTTGAGAACTACTTTAAACATTTGATTTGTTTTAAATTTTTATTTGAAAAGTAAAATTATACTGAAATGATTTTTTGTGTGTGGGGGGGGGGAGAAAAAATAGCATACCACTTAACAGAAAATAGCATACCACATCATTAATAGTATTTTCCACATATTGAATATGATCTATATATCTAAATATTTACTCTTGAGACACACAATACTAGAGCAGAAAAAAAAGCGATTAAAAAATTTTAAACTAATGTAATCAGCATTTGAACAGAGATATCTATAAAATAAATGTATATATGCTTTTTCAAAAGCAAACGAATTTTAAACCATATATAAGATTTCAGATCCATATATGCTTTATTAAAAAATTCTCAAATTAACAATGAACTAATTGCAACATTTGATTGGAACTCTTTTGCAGCTTTTGGTATCTATACACCATCAATCTTTGAAATCTTCAGAATTGGAACAAGATTGTAAGTGTCAAAATATTGACTTCAATAATAGAAAAATTGAATCTTTTTGAGAACTACCATCAAACATAGCATATTCTGAAAGGTATATGAAAAGAATATTTGTGCCTACGCAGCTAAACAATATGGTTGGTCCAATAATTTTTATGTAAATATATATAATATGATAAAATCTTAAATAATGGAAAGCATATCCAAAATTTATCTTTTACAGATATCAACAATCAGTTTGTTAAAGAAAAATCAGTAACCTTATGATTGTCAATAAAAATAATTTCATATACATAGTCTTATTTGTTTGAAATAATTTTTTTCATGGGAATACAATTTTAAATGGAATGATTTGATTTTTATGATTTTATATTAATGCGAAAGTTTAATTGTATCTCAACACACATATTATACCAATTCAAAAGAACAAACAAGCATACTGATATTTCTGCAGAGAATTGTTGGTTTCAATTAATTTACCAATATCTAAACTATAAAAGCCTTTTTGAGTTTTGAAAGAAAAAAATTAATCATAAACATATGAATTTTTAAATTATTATCACTTTATGAGCCAAGCGATTACCAAATTGCTTCAATTTTAGTTTTAGTAAATTTAGCAAATGAAATCACATTCTTTGTTGTGTCTAAATTAAAATTAAAAAAATACCAGTTTCAGAATCACTTGAATCGGTAGTACTACTTGAACTGCTGCTACTACTGCTATCACTGTCACTAGAACTACTGCTACTAGCACTAAGACGAGATGCAGGAATACCAACTACATCAACAGGACCCGGATCAATATCTGAAAAATAAGTATTTTTTTAATTATAACAAAGTAAATAATCAAACACAGCAAATTTATTAATAAAACAAGAGAATAAGAATTATGAAGATGTGAAGAAATCCAAACCTTTGCGACTACTTTTTTTACTGCCTGAATGAAGCTGCCCACTGCAATCTTGAAGACGTTTTTCAAGTTCCTGCTTCTTTTCTTTAGCATCCATTTCTTTAGTTTTATTACTTCCTTTACTTCTTCCTGAAATATAAAAAACAAATTACAATAAGTAAAAAATGCCTTTTATCGATTTTTTAAAAAATTATGATTATTGTCTATGACAAAATTAATATTATTTTTAAATGAATGTGTAATTACTATTTTGAAATGAAACACTTTACCCCCCCCAGTTAAAGTGCTACAATAAATAGTTAAAGTGTCTATTCCCAATACAGACTGGCCAAATGCTAACATGTAACTAAATATTTTTAATAAACACATTGCCTTACTATTATAAACAAACAACGATGAAAAAAAATTAATTTATTGGTTTAAGCATATTTATACTAAATGTATGCTTACGCATAAATAAGATATAATGATTACATATTCAATATAATATTATTACAAATTTTAAGAAATTTATATTAATAACACACTTACGTGTTTTTTTCTTTAAGCAACCAGCAACATATTTTTCAAGTTCTCTGAGTGTAGAGGGTTTCAGAGTTTCAAAATCAATTTCTATTTCATCAGGATTAGAATCTCTTAAAGAAGGTTCCCTAAATTGTATAATATGAACAACACGGCCAAGCTTATCACCTAAATGGGGGAAAAAAATATTTGATTATGTTATAAATTTATACAAGAAAGTTAATGACAATTTTCAAGGATTATATTAAACAATAATTGAAAAAATTAGTCTTACCTGGAAGCTTATTAATATCTAAACTCAACTGTCGCTTTTCATCATAAGACATTGGTTTGGCATTATTCTCTTCCTCACTTTCTAATTCATAAACATCTTTAGGTGGTGGTATTGGAGGTGGGCTTGGTACAGCTGCAGCAGGAGGAGGCTGTTTTGCTTTCCTAGCTTTATTATTGGTCCTTTGTCTTTTATTTTGATTTGCAGGCTTGGGAGGAGGAGCAGGCTTTGGTGCACTATTTCTAGCTTTTCTCTGTTTCTGAGGTTTTGCTATTGTTTTATCAACAGCAGCAGAAGTAGAAGTATTATACACAGGAGATGCTGCAGCTGGAGGCATGGCAGCTGGAGCACTGGGAACCTCTCCTTCCTCTTTAGCATTAGGTGCACTTACAGGTTCATCCTTTTCTTTTTTCTTATCTTTATCCTTATTTTTGTGTTTTTTCTTTTTCTTTTCTTTTCTACTTTTAGTAGCAAGTATTTTAATTTCTTCTGTTACTTTTTTCAACTGCAAAAAAAAAAAAAAAAAAAGTTTAGTTTATATAAGTTTTAACAACTGCTAACATTAAGAATAACATTCTTGAAGTTAATAAAGGAACCAGTTAGAGGAAAAGTACAAGAAAGACGGAAACATTTTTGGTTTATTTATCTTAGAAGCTGACTATTGTTACTCAAGATTTCAGCGAGTATTAAAAAGTTACTACATATACTAAAATGTGTAAACACACTACTATTTAAATAAAATTAAAAATAAATAAATAAATGCTTTTATATCTGGTTTTGCACAGGATCATAAACTTTAATAACTCTGCAAATTGAAACAACTGACAATCCATATCACTGAATATTGTCAGAATATTCTACAAAACATATTCAAGATGTGTAAAAAATATTCTCAAATACTGCATTTTTTTTTAATGCTTTGTTTCTAAACAACTTACATGTCTTAAAAGAATATACCCAGTAAAATGTAGCAAATTAATTTTTCAATAAAGTTTACAAATTTGTATACTTATATTATGCATTTTTATGTCCTCAGAATGCAGATCATCATCATTTAATAATTTTCTTAAATGAAAATTTCAGAGTCAGATGACACGCAGTTTCATCATAGAATAAAACTATAAATGAACAAAGTGGTGATTAAATAAATGAACAAAGCTGATGAACTTAAAATATGTTCAAGAAAGATAACTAAATTTCACGAAGCTTTCCAATAATATTTTATACATGTTAATGAATTTTGTCTCCACTATTTCTGAGACAAAGATTGCAGAACAACAAAAATGGATCATGTATACTTGAGACTTAAAACAAAAAAAGTTTTTTTTTTCTCCTTGAGATATTATTTATCAAAGTAAAACGAATATATATATAGATTTTAAATTTCCCTTTTCAACATTTACATTATGAGTGTCCATGCCCTTTTTTCTTTTCTATATTATATATTAAAAAAAAAGAAAAAGAAAAAGTCGAACATATATTAAGCCAGTTAAAGATACAATTTCATCTGATAAATATCTTTCTCCTTTTAAATGTTTATTTGAGGATTTTAAATAAATGATATCCAAACATCTTCCACTTGAACTATATAGATAATTTTGTTTAAATTTTCTTGTATTGCATCAACTATGTGAGATTTTCCACTGTCTCTGAGAAGGAAGATATTACAGATTAGGATGAAATATTTCTTTTGTTACACATCTTCTCCAAAAGTTCATAATAGTATATTCCATTTATTACTCATTGCCCACAAAAGAAAACTCTTAGTTATACTAGCACAAAGGAGGAGAGGAAAAAAAATATTAATTAAATTTTCAACTCCTTTTTAACCACTTTTAATCATTTTATGCTGATTACACATTTGTGGCCTAAATAATGTATATAACCAAACTAATTCTATCAGTGCAAATTTTTACAGAGTTTTAGTAATATCATTATTTTAAAAAAATGTATCATTTAGTAGCATAACAACTGTACTAGGAATGCAGTGTTGCAACTAAATGAACATATGAAGAATAAAATAATACCATAATATTCAAACTTAATTTATCACAATCACTACTGTGACATATTTTAAACTGACTAATACTATTAAAAAATGCAATTTAAAATTGATTATTTTCATATTTACAACATAAACAAAACCACGCTACTGTAATTAATCTCACATGCAAAAATAACCTACACTTTTAACTGAGAACTAGAACATTAAAATAATGACATTTATTAAACTTAATTTATAAATATTTATCACACAATGTAGAGGGAAGCTCTAACATCAAAATTCTACTTCGGAATTGGAGATACTATGAACAAATATACGCTGGTATATTTGTATAAAAATATTCAATACAAAGCAATTTTCAGAACTATAACATGGATAAAAGGCTATGACAAATTATCTATTTCATATATTAATTACTATTACATTCATATTTACCATTATTTGCCTTAAAGATCAACACAAAATGTAAAATGAATGGTAACTTTAAAGAATACAGATAGTAATTTAGAATTCTAATGCAATGACTGGAATTATAAAGTATTGGAAATATAAAACAATATAAATAAATAACGATTAAGTAAAAATGTTTATTTACTTCTTCTTGCAACTGCTGCAATTTCAATTCTCTACTTCGTTCTTCGTCAGAATCACTGGATGAAGATCCTGAATCTGAAGAACTTGAACGTGATCGTCTACGAACTTCTGTTTTAGCTGGAGGTGCTGGTGTAGATTCAGTTGCAGATGGTTCATCTGGCATCTTTGCATAACGCATTTCAAAAACATCCTATAAAGAATTTTAAACCTTTCTTTTATAAAACCATTCATTTGTACAAAAAAGTGAATAATTTTTTCCAATTTCAAATCTAAATCCCAACAACATAATATTTGTCAATTACTTCTATTATTTTAAGCATCATAAAAATTTTACTTTAACTTTCGATATTAAAATCGATTTTCTGAATATAAGGGGGTAATTAGTAATTTACTAAAAAATTTTAAGGAATCATATTAAAACAATGCACTACTGTATTAGTTTCTTAATTTCTTTTTGACTAATTATTTATGCATTCAGGAATTTTAAAATATCATAATTCCTTCATTAAATTGTGTTAATACACAATTTAATTTAATAAATTTTTTCTAAATGTTATAATTTAAATATGCTTCATTTCACAAGTTACTTATTAAACCTGAACCAATTAAGGGTTTCTCTGACTACCCTTTCAAAGATTAAATTTAAAAGAATGATTTTTGCTCCCTCTTATATCTCGGCAATTAAAGATTAAAAAACAAATGTAGTCCCTCCCCCTCCTTTAAATATAAGAGAAGAGAATTTCAAATCTTTCTATCTTCATAATAGCAATGGTAAACCATCCAAATTATATTATTAACTCATGTAAAACTGCAACAGTGTGAAAATTTTCCCGAACAAAATAAATTAAGTGAATAACATAAATAGAGTTCAATTACAATTCTGATAAATATATTATTTTTCACTGAACAAGATAAGAGTAATTATTCTTATTATTTTAATAAATATAAATATTTATGTTATATTACATAAAACTTTAAAAAAATTTATTTTTTACAAAATATTCTACTTTATGCTAAGTAGATACAATCAAGTAAACAGCATTACCTGAAGCTTTCTAGCCATGATAACAACTTCATGATCAGGTGGATTATATTTATAGCAATTAGTAAATATTAATCGTACGTCAGCAGCAAATTCTTCTGGTGTTTTGTAAATACAATCTTCCAATTTAGCCTGAAAGAGAGATTTTGTATAAATGCCAGTAAGGAAGACTACAACTAACTGTAAAAAGAAAAGAATAAAGTAGTGGGGAGATAATAAATGTGTCTGCATTCAACAACAATGCCTCTTTCAGAAGTTACGCTTTTCTAGCCAATATTTAAATTTGTGATTTTACTTATTATTTGTTTCCCTATCTAGGTCTATTCCTTTTTATCCCTATCTATCATTTTATCCAAGTTAGACTTCTATAACAATGATACACTTAAGTATTTTATAAGCTCATTGATTGTCAGTTTTTCTATATATGTGTCCAACTTCAAAACAATAAACTTTTAAATACAGCTACATGAAAAGATTAAACATCTCCACATAATAGTTTCTTTTACAAGTCTGTAAAGAAGTTTTTTTCCTGAATAAGTGTAGAAAGCAGATTATTAAACTAATTTTTAT
The DNA here is from genome assembly GCA_026543865.1 of Argiope aurantia. Lineage (NCBI taxonomy): Eukaryota > Metazoa > Arthropoda > Arachnida > Araneae > Araneidae > Argiope > Argiope aurantia. The sequence goes on along the minus strand of JAPMOR010045543.1, from coordinate 905,266 downwards.
TAATGAAATTTTTAGTTCAAATAATTAGGTAAAATTTTGATGCCGATAAAAGTTAGTCATTGAAGTTCCTGGACAACACAAATATTCCAAATAAATGTCAAATATAGAAATTCTAAAAATATATTTAATAACAATATTTGTAAGGATAAAAATATTGATACATAATAAATAAGTTTTGTTTCATGCAACTTTTCTGATTGTCAACTTATTTTTAAAAAATGTTAATAATGTATATAAAAAAGTTTTAAAAGAATTGTTTAAAGAATATTTCAACTCTCAAAGCAGCAACAATTACTCACTGTTTAATATACACAAGAACTGATTCAAAGATCATCTCACTTTCTATTTTCAAAAAGAACTATTATAAAAGCTCAATCACAATTAAATATATTTAATGGCATAAATAAGTGACAAAATTTATAATTTGGATGTATAGAATGAAGTTATTTTTATCATATTCTTTTTTAATTAATCTACAGCAGTTAACAAATAACTAAATTAAAAAGAACTCATGTATAACATGGTGAAAATATTCTGTATAACCTGAATTCATGTAAATTCATTTTTTTGAAAAAAGGAATTTGCTTGGAATTGTTGAATATTTACTAAACAAAAAGAAAGATAATCAACTATTCTCACATGAATTTTTTCCTGTATAATATCCCATAAAATCATGTTACATGGAAGTTTCCTGTAAAAAATAATAAAATTTGCTTTCAAACATTTACCTTCACAGTACCAAGATCCATTGGCTGTTTTATAATATCATAATAATCATGGAGATTTAAAAGTTTCACATCAACAGGCTTGTAAAATGGCCAGGCATAGCCCTAAAAAGCAAATAATAATAATTAAACACACAGTCAGCTATTGTATTTAAGAAAGATCAAAATATTAAATGGTTGAATTGATCTTTTATGATAGTGAATGAAAATTAAGAGGAACAATTAAACCAATAGACAAAATTCAGAAATTTTGATTCAGATAATTTCATGCAAACAATAAATAATTTAAATATTTTATTTATGCAAAATACAAAAATAAATTACTTACTGCATGCTTTTTGGCAAACAAATCTTTTAGAACTGTGTGACAATATTTCATTTGTTCAGACAATTTCTTATTTTTTAATTTTGAATTGTTAGGCTATAGAAGGGGAGAAAAAAGCATTAGTATGCAATCATATAAAAAAAAATCACATTCTCAATGATAAATTAATACGAACAAAAATCACTATGTTTAGAAAATCTTATAACTTTAAAATTTTACTTATAATTTATAATCAGAAGTGAACAGATCATTGCATCATAAATTCAATATAGCTGATAGTATTTCAAAAAATTATTTTTTTAATGTTATAATAGAGCTTGACAAGTTGATGACAACTTTAGGAAATATAAATAGCATTAGCTAATCATGCTTTATAACTGGTAATATAATATTCCAGTGAAATTTAAATTCAATTACAAAAGAACACCCTGTTATATAATATAACAGAGAATAGCTAAAATCTGTCCTTAAAATAACAGAGAACCATAGCAAAATAACTAATATATTAGAAAGGTTTTAAAAAAAGTTTTATTCTTTTCCAGCAAATCTCTACCCATTAGATATATCAAGAAATTGCTTTCGCCCTATATAAATTTATGTCTGTTTATTCTTCACTTTATAATTTTAATGCATTATTTACTAGAAGAAAGCATTTTATGTTGTTGACAATCTTCAACCATCTTTGAACAAATGTATTATTTAGACAAGGAAAGTTGTTCTGAGAAGACACTATATTTTTGCAAAACATTAATAGGTAAGAGAATAGTTAAAATCCAATGTATTTAAATATTATTAAAATTCTGAACATTTAGGCAACATAATGCATTAAAGCATTTGACAACTAATGCTAAGATATAAAATTAAATAGCACATTAGGAAAAAAATATTTTTCATAGAATTTTTTCTCATTCTTAGGCTGAATAAATTACCACTACTTATAAAAATTATATCTCATGAAAAATCAAAATTTAAATTACAAGCTACACACAAATATGCCAAGTTAGCTATTATTACGAAAAAATAAAATAGCGAAGAAAATTATCTCATAAACTAATCCATTTTATATGATTAATCTATTATAAATTTTTTAAACTTTTAGGTCTAGTTAAAGATTGAGGTAGCATGACAAATTGTATTTTTAAACATTCAGTAAGAATTCAAGAAGGGAATCAAGATATATTTCAAATAGAATTCAAAATCAAGGCAGACATATCATTTCTAAATGTAAAATAAAATTAGGGGGGGGGGGACAATTGAGTTAACTTTTAATATTAATTAAAGTGTGCACTTCAAAATTTGAAATCATAACGCATAAATGTTACATAAAATTTAATGCTTGATTCACAATGAATATTTCAATTCAAGATACATTAGTAATATTTAAATATAAAATGAAGTACATTTGAAATTAAGTTATCACCAATAAATTAAGTTATATCAATACATAATTCTCAGGCAAAAGCATTTAAAACTATACCTCATTTAATGCTGGGGTTTCTGGTAAATCTTTAGAAGGTTTCTTAATAGGTCTGCCACTTTCACGCCGAGTAGAAATTTTGGGAGCTTTCTCAGGAGGAGGCAATAATTCATAGGTACTTGTGGTAGGTGTCGTAGTATCTGCTTTCCGTTTCACACCTTTTTTGGCCTACAAGAATGAAGCATGAATATTAAAAACCACCAAATACAAACTTAAACTAAAACAGTTAATTCACGGAACTTAAGCAGTAAAATAAGTTTTGTATAATTAGAAATATTTTATGTATATAAAGTAGAACCATATCTATGAAAGGGATTATTTTTTAATTCAAGAATGCTGCTTATATATTATAAGAAAATACAAGACATAACGACTACAGACTAAATTCTCAAATAAGTGCAATAAAAATATTAGTAATAAGTAAGCTCATTGATAATATAAATAAGAAAAATATTTTAAGGGGAAGTTTACATTTTACTATCATTTTAAGTCAATTTAAAAACCTTCATATATAGTTATCAATTACTTTATTGAAGAAATACATATTAGAAATACATAAAATAAATTCTTCAATACTTCAAAGTATATTTCATGATATAACAAAAGAAAAGGGGTATTATCCAAGTTAAAAATGTCTGAGTTCAGTTAGTATTTTATGATAGGTATCATAATACATAATTAGGACAATCTCATATAAATCATTTTAAAATGCATACTTTAGAAGGAGCAGATGTGACCACAACATCAGGAGTCCTGGTTACAGGTTTTGTGTTTTCTACTGAAGAAACTGTCTGTTTGGGATGTGATACATGATGATTTTCATTTGAAGAGTAACTGGAATGCCGTAGAGTTGGCGGGGAAATAGATGGTGATGCTGATAATGCTGTAGTAGTATTTGTACTTCCTGGAATGGAATAAGGGGCAGTTGTCCTTGTAGGAGGAGCTACAGATGCAAGCTGAGAGCTGCTCACAGTTGTTATACAATTCTTTACATTGCTAGGTACAGTAGTTGGCAACTTGGAATTCACAGGTGTGTTTACATTACTCACTCCAACTGAAAAAATATATATATAAGAAAAAAACTTTGAAATTAATTTATATTTACAAAATTTCATATGAGAAGGAGAAGTTTTAAGCATATTATACAAATAAACATATGCATATATAAATTGTTCAAATACAGAGAGGAAAAACAAAACTTCCCACCTAGTTCACACACACAAAAAAAGCATATACAATTCCACTAGAAATTATGCTATTTTCTGGCAATATTTAATATTTTACAATAGAGAACAAGTATAATAACCAGCTTACTTAAACAGAAAAAAAAGTTTTATTTCTAAATAAAAATTATTTAATCTCTCCTCCCAATTATTATATATTTTGGAAACATGCTCAAATATAATCTTAAGTTTTGATTAGATATTACAACTCATTAATCCCTTTAATAATATATAAATGTTCTGAATTTCCGTATATAAATATATTGAATTTAAAAAGGATTAGCCAAATTTTTGAAACTGAAAATCACTACCCCTCCTAAGTTTTATATCACATATGAGCTCTTAAAAGTGTTACATATGTAAAAGTAAATTTTGGGTAACTACATAAACACATTTCATATCTATAAATTACACAAATAAATTTTTGTACCTGAAAAATCATGAATTTAATATTTGTGAAAACATGAGAAAATAGTAAAGTTTTTAATGAATTTCCATTACATTTTAGAATATGAACATGTTTTAAGGTGACACTGCAAATTTTTTTAATGTAATCTAAAGATTTAAAAATTCTGAATTTTTAAATAGTTAAAACCACAATAATAATTAAATCTTGGATTTCGATAATAATTCTTTCCCTTTTCTTCTTTCACTTATCATCTATGAGAGAATAATTATGTAATTTTTTTAAATTTTATCTATATTAATATAATAAAGGATTCTAGTGTGCTATCACACACAAAGGTAAATCATGGTTTTACAGCAATAAAAGTTTGCCCATACTTTAGAGGATGTTAGGTATATTTTACATCTACTTATTTTTGAATTTTATTTGTATAAAAATTTATAAAATTCTGACAATTTTCAGAACAATTTCTGAAAATATAATAGCCCAAAAAATATTTCTACACAAATTAAGAATTTATATTATATATATATTACTCTTTTCTATGATAACAAATTAGTTGTTATAAAGTTTTCACTAATTAAAAATTTAAAAAAAATACTTTCAAACTTTTCATTTCTGTGATCATTCTTACTGCAACTATAAATATTTTATCCAGAATTTTCTTCCATTACTAAAATCATATGAAAATTCCCCTTTCCACATATATTTTAAGAGCACATCTTTTTAAAAACAAGGCTAATTCCATGTATGTATCCAGACAATTTAAACTTCAAAATTCAATGTTTAACCATTGATGAAATTCTTGCATTTACCCATTAATGAAATTTTTGCACATTTATAAATACTATTACACATAATGAAAATATAACTAGATAAATAAAATATATAATTAATTTTATTCTTGAAGGTTTTTTTTTTAAAAAAATAATGCACTAAATTTTTTAATTCTGTATTATAAGATATTATGATAGGCATTTGATACTAAAGAAAGAAAAGAAAAACAGCAAAGGGGAAAAAACATCTTCAACATTGAACCATTTTATTTATTATCCTTATGAATAAATTTCAACTGAATTAGTTGAAGAAAGTTATTGAATTGAAATTTAATCATTAGTAAATACATATTTATTTTATATTTATGCTTTTCTTTAAATGGAGAAAAGAATTTTTAAAAAATGTGAATCAATTAAGCAGAAGTTTTACCTTTAGGGCGACCAGCACCCTTTCCTTTCTTGCCTTTTCCTTTACCACTTAATGGGCGGGCAGGAATCGGAATTTCAATTTCCTAAAAGAGTCAGTTATTTTTACAAAGGAACATAATTTTGAATTTGTAAAACAAAATTATATGGAAGTTTACAAAATGAATAAATAAATAAGAATTTAAAATTTATTCAAACCTCTTTTGGACACTCAGCCATTTTACTGACAAAAGTCTTTTCAATAGCCTGACACATCAAAACAACATCCTAAAAGAGAAGAAAGATGGAGGTTAAAGTTAAGGGAGCACAAATTTTACAATTTTTGTATTAATATATCACAGCCAAAAATTTAAATATGTCAACCAGATAAAGATAGACTTTTCAATTCAAGGTGACGCTTAAAACACAAAATAATTTAAAAATACTGTTTACAAGGAAAGTTTTAAATATTCTACAACTTTCTCTCTATATAATATATATATAAATTGTTACATTTTAGTAAAGATGTATCAAAATTAGCACTGCATTATACAACCTAATTAATTTGAATATCTTTATATTTTTATTGATTTAAAGACATTTTCATTATACTATTTTTTACAATGACATTTGCTACTTAAACTTAAAAGTGCTAAATAAAAACACGAACAAAACAAATAAATAATAATTTCTAATTAAAAACTTACCTCTCCAGGCTTATTGTATCTGTAACAATTGTAGAACAAAATTTGAAAGTCCCTAATACATTCCTTAACATCATAATAATAATAGTTTTCTAAACGTCTTTTTATTGTATTTAGATCCATCGGATGCTTGATAATGCTATGGTAATCCTATTGATCGAAAACAAAAATGTAAAAATTCAAAATTATGTATTTCACTTTTAGATACAATTCAATAAATGATACAAAAGAAGAAGTACAGGAATAATATATATATTAACTCATAAATGCTTTGAGGAAAGAGAAATATTAAAATTCTAGTATAAGAGCATAGAATATTTACACTGTATACTTTTCATGTAATACTCTTGTTCATAAAGAATTTCACAATAAAAATTTATACTTAAGATTTATTTTTCAGTCATATCAATTAATAGAAGGCAGATACAAAACAAAATTCACAGGGCATGCAAAATACTTTAACAAAAGCTGCTACTGTTATTTTTTTAATTTCAGTAACAAAGTGTGGTATTTTAGCACCAATGCTAATTTTTTTACATTGATCATAAATAATAGTAACTGGTAAAATTAATGTAAATAATAAAATAAAAAGTTATACATGAATATACTACAAAAATCTCCTTAGTATGGAAAATAATCTGATACATAATTTCTTTATTTAAGGTAACAATTAGAAAACTTATGAACATGTATTAAGTAATACATACTGGAAGTTTTAACTTTATAGCATCAACTGGTGTTTGAAATGGCCATGCAAAGCTGTGCCTACTAACTGCTTTTACCACATTCTTGTAGACAAATTGCAAAGCATTAGTATTCCGATGAGGTTTTCCTTCTGGTGGGTACACTGGAGGCTGCACAACGCCATTCACTGGCTCCATACCAAGATCCATTCCCTCAAACACTGCTAAAGCAGCTTCATCATTCATATCCTGGAAAGGAATGAAATGAAGTGAAGTGTTACAAATGCTCATATTAACACAAAATAAATGCTAAATTAAAACAAAAATATTCTTGAAGGTAGAAGTATATATATATATAAAGAAAATGGGAGAGATTATTAATGTAATTAATTATATTAGGAAATATTAATTCTTCATCGATAAATACATATACGGTTTAAATCAACAGTAAATTTAACTTACCACAAACAAGCTGTCTTTTGTCGCCATCCTACAAAAATATTAATAGAGAATTAATAATGTAAAAAGAACTATCCAAAATAACTGTCCAATTTCAGAAAGATATTTGATTTGAAATTATCAGGATGTACTTACTTGTCGGTGTTCTTCTTCGACTTCATTGGCGAATGAGATGTAGGACTTTTCTGAGGAGTATTAGGACTAAAAAAAAAAAAAAAAAAAAAAAGAATATAGTTAAATATATAATACTAATTAAAAATATATACATAATAAGAATATTAAGTATGTGAAAATAATACATAATATTCATGGGCAGAATGGAGATGCTTTATTAAAGTCCAAAATTTTAATTCAAGTTAATTTCAAGTTAAATTCAAGTTCATTTGTATCACATTAACTTGAACTTTGTTCTGCCTACTGAATACACACTGATATTTCTTAATCAAAAACTATTATTAAAACTGAGAAACAATTTAAAACTAAGAAAACCCCAAATATTCAGGAGTTAAGGATTTCAAGTTTTGTTTATAATTCATATAGTCAGGAAGATTCACTTAAGTCATCAAAAATAAAAAAAACCTTGCAATGTACCATAATTCTTTACTTAAAAAAATCCATTAGTCCTTTAATGTCAGTATTTAAATAAAATTCATAAATACAACAGAAACAAACAGCAAAAGCTAGAAGTGTTTTCATCAAAAACATAATCTCATGAGTATTCGTTATAATGATGAAAAATAAAATTGGAATTAAACCACTAAAAATAACCTTTAAAATAAACATAATGTTAATAATGAATTGAAAATAAATAAAATGAAATCTCCATAAATTAAACTTACAGGGGATTATAAAAAAATTCTGAGTCATCATTAGTTCCAACCTATTGTAAACCATTGTTTTCAAAAAAGATGCCACAGAAGATGTAATGCAAAATAATAGTGAACATAAAAACTGATTAAATCAGTATGATTTTACTCAGTCATCAATGTCACATAAGTGAAATCATTACATTAAGAATTAAGAACCCATTCTGCCTGAAAAGAGAGAAAAAAATCAAATGTAAAGTTTAATTTAGTACTTAGGTACTGAAGAAATAACAGCATAAAATATATTAATTTAAATTTAAAACAAAGAATTGAAAAACAGTGACTATTTTAACAGAATTCTCTTAATTCTTAATATAAAGAGGCAGTTTCCCAAAAACAAATGTTTAAATACTCAGCAAACATCAAAATATATTTATCTTATGAAAATATTAATTTTTAGTAATTTGTACATTACATTTCTACAGCCAGGCTCTTTGATTTACAGCCACTAAATTTGGGACAAATATATTTTGGAAGGCCCTTGGGAATTATCTTTTTAAAATTTTAATTAATTAAAATTTAAGCTGAATTTTGGCATTCATCTGCAATAACTTCCAAAAATATTATAGAATAAAAAATATTTTTTCACCATTTAAAATTTTTTTAAAACTGTCTTTTTAATGATACAATTCAATAGTCATGCAAAATTTTCCAGAATTTTGATGATTTTTAAAAAAGATTTTTTGTTTAATTTCCAACAACTGAAATTGAAACTGTTCTCACTATTGCAAATATTTAATTATGTGATTTTCTCTCATTTGTTAAAAGCTAAGGAAAAAAGATTTTACAAGACAAATGTAAAGATTAAATTATAATACCATAAAATTTAGAAGATGGATAAGCTGAATATTTCTTTATTTTAATAGCACTAAGATGTTGTGGATTAAAAAGATTCATGCACAAAATGAACTAACATATGTAAGCTTATTATATGGCATACTTTAATACATGACAACTTGTTTGCTTAAAAACTATTTGTTGATGGAATCAAGAGATTTATATGAATACATCTAACAGATTTATATGAAATTAAATATAACCAATATCCTCTGTGAAACAGCTGCTTGCCAAAAGTTATTAGTTTTCACTATAACAAAATTACTTGTACATTAATGGTGCAAAAGGGATAGAAATCTTAATTTTTCCTAGAAAAAATTTTTAATCAGAATATAAGAATTTGTGCAATGTTCCACTATGTTAATTTATCTGTCAAAATTCTAGTTTGGGGTGGGGGCAACAAACAGGAGAACAAGTATATAT
>JAPMOR010045543.1:876571-895557 GCA_026543865.1 Argiope aurantia | reverse complement strand
AAAAAAAGCTTAATTTTTTATTTCTATAGAGTATACACCTGCAAAGAGAATCTTGAAATTTAAATTCATAATTATAAACATTAAACAAGCAAATATATTAAATTATGGAAGAATCAAGTGAATGAAAAAATAAATAAATAAATAAATAAAAGGAAATCCAAAAATGTTTCAAAATAAATATTTTGGCAGAGAAAACTGCTTTCTTTTCTTTTCATGTATTTTGAAAACCCATTGTCTCTTCTGAGCATTAAAAGGAATGGTTTATTTGCTTTTCTTAATAAATTAATTTTATGGTTTAGTTATTACAAGCTCTATTTTCATTACAAATCAATTTAACTATCACATATGGAACAATTAAAACATAACAATAGTGAAAAATAATTTGCCAATGATTAAAAGAATGACAGATGAATCCAACAGAAACAATGAAATCCATATTTATTAGTGTCACAGAAGTTGTACCAGCTCATAAATGAAAAAAGAACAATTATTAAAACAACTATACTTTCTCATAGCATGACGAAGCTTAACTTCTATCTAATAGAAATTGAGAAAAGTAAAGACAGAGCTAAAAAATTGCAAAAAGTTTAAAAAAAAATTAAAAAACATCTTTTCACTATTAACGCAGCTAAATTGGCAGTTCAAATTCTAAACTGGTAGGCCAGTTTCTGTTTTAAACGAAAGATACAGATGCAAAGTGAAAATATACTTGATGATAATTCGTTTATCATTTCATCTGCCATGTTTGAGTCAGAAACCAGCTGACCAGCATAGAATATATGTGGTCGATAGGGTTGAATTAAATTAGCATCAATTACTAAAGCATTAAGAAATCCTCATTACCTGATAATCTATATAGGATAAGAACCAAAGTAAGTGCCAAAAAATATAGAGACAATGAAACTTGGCTTGACAGCTTTTTAAACAATGAGGGTTATCTGAATAAACAAATATCAATAAAATTCATAATTCAATGCTTTCATTTAGAGAGTTTTTTTAATCAATTTTAATTTTAACATTTTTACACTGATTATGTTTTTTTTTATTAGAAGTAATTGTGGGAATTCATTATTAGTCATTTATTTTCACTAAATTATACATCTATATAGCTTTTATAATACTGATTAATTTGTGTTTTCCAATCAAAAAGAAGTCTAATCATTTGTATCCTTGATTACTTCACTGAATTCTGATGAATGTGAAATACAAATAAGCTATTTATAATAAAATAAGATAAAAATGGTATATTTGTGGAGGACATCAATATTAACATGTACCAAGTATAGCATATACATTTCTTTCACTGAAATTTGATTTTACACAATTAAGTACATTAAATGGAAGAATATCATCTTATCATAATTTGAGGTACGATTTAATTATCACACAGAGAAAACCTAAGGTCACAATAATGGGAGGCTTATTAATAAAGCAATAATATTGATCATTTATCACTCACTTCTCGGTTATGAAACAAATAAAAATGTCTAATTCATTTTTCTGATTAATTTTCAAAGGAGGATTATATAATCTTTCCTTGCAAAATTATCAGCAAAATAATATAATTTTTAATTAATTTCAAAAAATTTTTATGTATAAATATTTTTTGGCATTCAGAGGCCATGTATTTAATAATTTCAAAGCTCAATTAAATTAAATACAACCTACATCTTATATTTAACAATGAGATAAGATGGGTGGGGAAAAAAACCATTTAAAAAAATTAAGTAAAGCAAATTTACTCTTTTCACAACAAATATAATTTTCATGTTAAAAAATAAGCAACATATCATGAGTTAACAAAACTTTCTTTTTACACCTTATGTCAAGTATATTTTTACAGAATTATTATTCAAAAGTTGTCTACCTTTTGCATATGACATAACTACAAATTATAAGAAAGATTCTTCACACAAAGTAATAGTAATAGTAAATTCAAAGTAACAAAATATGTATTACAGAAAATATTACTGGGGATTCAATAACATAACGCTTGCATATCCTTTCCATAAGTCGAATGTACAAACCATTTGCATGCATATGATAACAAAGTAACAGAGTTCAACAGTTTAAAAAAAAATTTCATATTGCATGTTACATTGAAAAAGATTGCCTTTATAAGGCATTAGCTATGAACACAACAAATTCACTTAACAATAATGACATATCTCATTTTTGGCAAATTTTGAAGTGTCGCCAAAGACAAATGAGTTTAGATAATTTTCTTGTAAAAAAGTGTACATTATATAAATAATAAATTATATTATTATAAATTTGAGTACATTTTTTGGAAAGGGATGCATTTTATATATTTCACATGGATTCCTGTGGATATTTTATATTTCACATGGATTCCTGTGGAAAAAAACTGTTCCTCTTAAAGTGTTTTGCATAATTAGCAAGAATGCTATCTATACGAATTGCATAATCTATACGAATTTGAATTATCAAACACATTTAAAAGCAAAAAAACTAGCTTTTGAATTTGGAATGCTTACTATACATTAGAATTTTAATGGACAAAGGCCATAAAAATATGTATGGCTTATTTTTGTATAAAAGTAAAATATTTATATGAGCAACATAACATAACTTCAACATAAATATCAAATTTAACAAAAGCAGAAATTGTTTCCACTTTGTACAGCATTTATATAAAATAAATATGACATATAAAGTTTTATTAACATTTCAATAAATAATTATCATTTAACTGACTATTGCAACAAAATCTGCTTAAAACATTATAAAAATAATAAAATAATTTTTAAACAGCATTATTCCTACAAGTTAAAATTTACAAAAAGATTTATTTTGAATATAAGTAATACTGATATAATATAATGTTAAATAGCAAGAAATTAATGTCAATTACTGCTTGGTTAATCATGAAAAAGATTGCCCTTAACTAGTATTATAAATGCAAAATAATTCCACTTATCATCTGCAATATGCCAATTTAGCGTTCTTTTAAATACAGGATTAAAACCATTTTTATATATGAAAAAGGGTGGGAGAGAAATTGCTGAGACAGTATCTGCAATATCTATAAGGGGAAAAAAATCAGTATGATGTTATCCAATTACTTAAAATGTAATGAGAGGAATTATTATGTTAATACAGATATTATTTTGGAGTGATTTAAATTAGTTGAACAGTAAATCAAAACATCAAAGAAGTTGAATTAAAATTTTACTATTAAAACAATATTTGATCACAATACAAAAACATAGGTATTTGTAGTGTGATTTTTTTTTTTCTAAATTCCAGCTGAAAAAAAAAATCTCAACACAAGTAAACAGAAGATTCATATTAAAAAAAAAAAAACCTGAAATTAAAAATATTTTTTTAATACTGTAAAATAAATAAATGAAAGTTCATCCTTGGATCAAAAATAAATATTTTGCCTTCATAAAAAATAAACAAAAATAGCATTTAATCAATGATACAACTTTAGCTCTCTTTCCAACAAAATCCCAGTGTTTGCAAATATACAACATAAAATGCAAAAGCTCACCAACCATTTAATTCAAGAAGGAAAATAAGAAGATTATAAATACTTTTACATTATATTTACAATAATAGTTGGTAAATTTTACTCAAAAAATCAATTTTACTAAGAAATTGCTTAAAATAATAAAAAGATTTAATGACTTTTTTCCCTTTCACTCTATAAACTTTGATTTTCAGGAATATTGATGCATTTTCCAGCAATATAAATTTTAACTATTTGAAAATATACTATTTCTGATGTCTACATTTGTGTCACAGAAAATTTCAAAAGTATAACAAAATGTGATCTTTATTCCAAATTTTATTTTTGAAAAGCATAACTGGAATAATATTTAAAATAATTTTGCTTTAGCTTGAAGCCCTACAGGGAATAGTTTGGCATTAACTTACCTCATGTTAAATTCATTTATGTTTTTTGAAATAAATGTGTTCGTCACTGGTTACTTTTGAAAATCAAAAGCAATGAGTGACCAAATAGATGATGAAACAAGGTCAACCAAAAATATCCTGTAAAATACAAGTAAAAAGTGTGAAAAGAATGTTATTTATATCCTGTAATTCGCATTAGTTTTATACCTAACTGAAGTAATTAAAAAAAACATTTTTTAGATTTATAACTAGTTTTCTTAAATCATTTTATTTTAAATTAATAATCAAGCAATTTTAGTTTATTAAGACACATTTTATGATTTTCAAAGAACGCATGCAATTAAGTTATTTTTAGTTCATAAACATTTTTGCTGCTTTAAAAAAGTCTTAGCTCATGAAAAGTCTTTTTAAAAAATTGAAAATTTTCAAAATAATTTTAGATTAACAACCCTTCTCCTCTTTTTCTATGAACACATCACGACATAATTTGAAATTTTTACGTAATGCATCCTTTAAGTACAAAATTATCAAGGTACCACACATTTTATAGGAAATAAATTTTTCTGAACAATATATATAATATTAAATAAAAATACAGGTTTGAAATACCTTTCATAAGTATTATCTATTTTATTACTATTAAATTATAATTCAAAGATGAGAAATATAGTAGTACAACAGATAATAATTCATTCTTTTGCCCTGAAAATCATTTAATTTGTTTGGAAGCAAGAAGAAATGCAAGGAATCCCAAATTAAGCTTGACATTTATGAAAAGCCCCTAAGAATTTCATGAAGATTGGAGAATGCCAAGCCTAAATGTGGTTGTTATTATTATTAAAAAGAAATGTGATAATTTGACTAGCCAGATTTTAATATGATTTATTGAATTGCTAGATAATTTGCTGAAATTCTTTACATTCCAATATAGGTGAAGATGTAAAGTTCAAATTAGGTCATTCCGATTCAGATCAACCAAGAATACAATGCTTCAAGAGTTAACTAAAAAGCTGTTGTCTATATAACAAAGTGCATGGACAATCTTTATATATATATATACACACACACACATACTGATTCTAGTTATATGTTCAAAAGTGAACTTGACTGCCCACTGAAAACAAGCAAATTCCATAATTTTCAACTGATCTATTAGTTATGATCACATAAAATTTTATCAGTACTTAGCTAATTCAATTTTTGATCTTTCCAGATTTGACAGGACAAACCTTTTCTCAATTTATAGTACCATCTTTCAAAAGTCAACTTTAAGAGATTGCCATATTATTTTGTATTTTCGAATGATACCTGCAGAATTAATATTTAAATCAAAAATATTTTTTAACGAAAAGTTGACACTTAATACAATTAAGTTTTATTACAACCCCTTCCAGCATTTTGAAAAGTATTATGACTAATTCTTAACCAATGAACAGCAATTTATTATCAGACAGACAATAACATTTTCTTAGTTTAAACAAATTATGAAAAGTTCCCATTTTTCTTTTCAATCAGAAAGACTTTTTTTTATAAACAAATCTTTTCATAAAAGACACCAATTCTTAATAATTTCTGGTGAATGCAGCCTGTCATTGCCAGTTTGCTCAAGAAAATTCATGACAAACTGGATTTATTATTTCAATTCAAGGAATTAGTATTAATAAAAAGTTCAAGTATTAGTTTTATTATAAAATACATTAGTAACTAAAAACATACGGTAGGATACTTTCCCATTAGTGGAACTATTGCCAGGTTGAGTATTGGAGGGTTTTTTTATTAGTATGATGAATTCGTCAATAAGAGTTATCAATAAAAGTTATAAAGATTTGGCAGATTTATCTTTCTTTTCACAAAGTGTACAGCATTATTTTTCTACACAAGATAGTTATGACATAAAAATATTTTTTAACTCAGTCCCTCTTTCTTATTAATCTTCTACATTATCTTTAATGATGAAAAGATATCTTAAGGTTAAATAAAATTTAAGCAGACAAAAAAAAAAAAAAGACAGGATGGCTAAAGAAATTTTAGAATTAAAATTCCATTTCCTGGCATGATTATTGACTTTCTCCGTAATCAGAGTCACTGTTAAGTATACAAAATAAATTAAAAACTCTTTTCTGAGTTATTTAATATGAAAATATATTTTCAATAAATTTAATTTTTTAAAAATAGAATAAACATAAAAAAACTCTATTAAAACAGTATATTACATTTCTAACACTGAAAGAATTCTTGAAATTAAAAAAGAAAAAAAAATTGCTTCCAACAATATATTATAATTATAAGGAATATTAAAACTACTCATTGCAACATAAGTTAGATAATTTTAACAGTAGAAGCTATTATGATCTTTGTTTAAAATTTTAAAACAGTTCAATAACTAACAGTGCTCTTCACATAAATACCAGAATTATATCTTGCAGCATAAATATAAAAATAACAATTATACATACCTAATATACATTTTAGCAAGCAAAAGTAATGAGAAAGAATAACTGCCAAAATATTACTTTCAACCCCCCCCCCCCATTTTAACAAGTCATAAATTATTGACTCTAATTAAAGGTTTCTTTGAAAATTCTATTTATTATTACAAATAATATTAGATATAAGATGCTAATATAAAATTCAAGTATCAAAAGTATGCCGATTGCAAATTATATATTAATTTAAATATAATAAAAATGATAAATAATAACCAATTAGTAATTTGAAAACCGAAATATCAATTACTAAAATATAAATAAAAAAATATTTAATTTAAAATAACCAGTTCTACTTTAAGTGAATCCAAAGCGTTGTTTTGCAAAAACCTGGTGGCTTGTAATTACATACTCAACAATTAAACTCTCTTTTTAATGTGTCAAGAAAAATAATTATTATTTACTTTTAATTCTTTCAGCTGAGTCTTGGTTTCCTTTTTTTCTTTCCAAATTTTCACTTAATTCCTTTTCACCCTTCACTTTATACTTTTCTTATTTCATTCGTGTATTTCTCACACTTAGAATCATTGTTTCGACCCTTCAAAATTACACACTGCTTGAATGCTGTCATCAGCAACCTGTTTTGCAATGAGTTTATCTTCATTTTCTCTCCAAAACAATATTTATTGATTGAAAATTCTCTTAACATTACTGCTGTCATGAGAAAGTATTATCGTTAACAATCATATGGTATCACTAAGATTTTGAGTTGAAAGCAAGTCAAACCAAAATTTATTCACTCTCTGTATTCTTTCAAAAGCGAAAACTGATCTTTCCAAAAGTTACTAGGGTTGCTGTTAACAATATCCATCAGCTAATCATTCTTCTTATCATAATAAAATTCTAAAAAATCACCATACCCTTGAAAGAAAATTGTCACAGCTTGATGCCGGTGTGATTATTTTGGCAATATTAATCTCCAGATGCACAGAACTGATTAAACATATGTTTGGCACGAAATGCTCTCGTTAGAAATCTTTCTTGATTTTAAGATATTTTTATGAATTTCCATGATTTTTCCAGATTGATAAATTCTCAGGCTTTTTCCATATTTCCTAGTTTTGTTGCCATGTGAAATTTAACAAAAGATATTTACAAAATATTTAGTAAAATTATATTTAAATAAAATATATCAATTTTTCAGGTATTAAATGCCAATACAGGTCTTACTTTCACCCAATTATTAGATAATAAATATCCTTATATGCATTGAAAGTATCTAACCGTGCAATAAGTAACTGAATTAGAATATAATGGGATTTGCATTTCAAAAAATAGCATGAAAGATAAAAAATTATAAATTTGCAAGAAAACAACATTTTTCACTGCGAGTTCAAATGTTCCATTTCAACAAAATCATTTAAAAACGTACCAATTTTAAAAATTGCACACAATAAAAAATTAGCTCCATTGTAAAATAATTAAAATCTGAACACTTACAGCCAACATTTATTTCCCATGCTTTTTTGTCATATTCTTTTTTTATGTGTAATTTTCAAAATTTCATGCTCATCATAAAAAAAAGGTTGGAAAATGCAAATTTTATTATGAAATTTTTTTAATTTAACAAAAAAAATAAAGTCAGTTATTATTTATAAACTTACTATAATTTATCAATCTAATGACAAACTGATTTAGATATGTGTTTGTATATACAAGACATAAAAAAAAACATGTATCAGTATAAATGACATATAGAAAAGATTGAGGACTGCTTTTAAAAACTCATACAATCCTATCCATTCACATTTAAGTGCATAATAAAACATAAGAGAAATGAGATCACATATCTGCCGAAATGATATCCTATTGTCTGAGCTAGCTTCATATAAAACTATTCAACTGTCCCATATAACTACTTGACTGGTGGGATTTTTGAACTCCAGTTTCAAGCCCATTTTTTAGTTCAAGTGTTGACATAACCAGAAGTTATCAATTAACTCAGACATTTCTGTATTAAAAAAGGACTAATAATATGAAAAGCATTCAAGATTGTAGGTCTATGAAAATTTTATTTTGGTCCAAATGGCCAAATTAATGGCGTCCTTCTACAAGATATATCAGGCCACTTTTTTTTTCTGTTTCACAAACAATTCACACAGAAAAGTTAACCATTAACTCACTTCAATAACTTCAAAATTATTTTAATGCTACTTTTAACCCTTTCCAAGGACTGGTAAGATAGGATTAGTTATTTGATGATTAACATGATCACAATATACATAAATTTTTCTTTCTAGAAGAAATATTATATGGGTTTTCAACAAAAGTGCTACTTAAAATTTAATTGAGAGGCAACTAGTTACTGTTGTGAATTCAGTAAGATATTTAGTAGTAAGGAAAGATGGGACACAATGTTACAGATTTCCATTTTAATATGGTTACAAAATTAGCCTGCATTTATTAAAAATCTCATTTTCAAAAAATCTATGTATTTTTGAAGAATATGAGCTATTAGTTATGTTTCTATAAACAAATCCTATTTTATTAATATTAAATGTAAAATTTTATGTTTGTTACTGGATTCTTTCTTATCTGATATGGCAGAGGTTTGAAAAAAAAAAAAAAGTGTAACACAAAATAATAAGTTCTGCCTAACACAAATTGAAATGTAAATAACTACGATTACTTGAATGATAGAATAATTTATACAAAAAGAACTTAAGATAATAAAAATATTACATTAAAAAATTTCAACAATCCAAAAAATGATAAATTGGGCAAAAATTGAGTCATATCGACTTTATTTATGTGTAATATTAATTTCATAATGAATACTTTAATAATAAAGTTAACAGTTTTTAGGATATTCTAAGTTAAAATGAATTATCTAAATTTACTTTATGTGATCATAAAAAGTTTTTGTTATTAGTCATGTAAGATGGGATATAATGTTATAGAATGAAACGGCACATTTTCGTATGCATAGTTTGACAAAACACATTTCAAGCAAATATTATAAGAAATGCATATATTATATATATATATATATATATATATATATATGCATTTCTTATTCAAAAATTTTTAATAAGAAATATGAACAATAACATAAACAAATTAGTTAATTTTTCCAAAACCTTTTTTCCCCATATATGTTTTTATACCATTTTATGAGGTGCTTACATATTTCTTTAAAATATTGGTAGTTTTTATTAAAATTTCTTTATATTTTGTTTCGACTTAAAAAAAAAATTATAGGCATAGTGATAGAGAAATACATGAAAATTGCAGTGTAGTTGCTGAAGTCTCCATATTTTCTCACGCACTTAAAATTATTTAATTATGCATAAACTTATAAAATATAATAATGCTTTACGCCTCCTTAAAGAATTATTAAATATTTACATATTTCAATTAAAATGAAAAAAATTGATTCTTCATAACTTTTGCTACTATAACATTGACCCAATTCTATTAAAATCATTGAACACTATAAATAAAATATTCCATTCTTTAATTTTAATGATATAAGATACAGAAAATCCCTTAAAAGCTTTGCTTAATTCTACAGCTGAAAAAAAAAATTTAACGCTGCACCCAATTTTTCCAAATTCATTAAATTAAGCACTGCTAAATATGATTTTTGCATTACTGCTGTTTTTTCAAACAGCTACAATAGAGCGTTAAATTAATATATTTTTTCATATTTTTATTCTATCTATCTGTTTTCTTTAAACAATTGTTCATACTTAACTCAATAACAACATAATAAGAAAATTACTTATTTAGATCCTCACTACCAGGCTTTATATTACTGCTAAATATTTCAGAATCACCTTCTACTGTCACTTGTAAAGCATTCAGTAGTAATTTTAATATGTATATTTCTAAATGAATTCATTTCTATTATTCTTAATTTTAAAAGTTAGATACAGCAATTATTATTAAATTATAATATCTGTCAAACTTGTAAACAAACAACACAAAATTTTCCAACAGATGCAAAATAATTCCTTATATGAATTCATTTACATGCAAAATAATTTTCACTTGATTATATGAACATTTAATATACTACTAGTTCCTGAAATAATTCTTTTTACAAACAAAAAAATTACCAAAATTAAGCATCACGGTTTCCAGATAAAAATGTACTCCTTAAGTAATTTTTTTTTTTCTTGACAGTACAAGAGGGGAAAAAAATACCACAAATCTTTGCCTTTGAATGGCAAGTGGTAAGCAACATTTTTCAGCTAAACCAATAAAAATGACCCAGTTTATATTTTGGCAATTATTTTGATCTATATTTAACTTTATAAGTCATAACGAATGAAATTATAGATAACATTTACAATAATCATTTTAAGAAATATATATATATGTAATAAGGGTGAAATAGAATACAAATAACTCTCAACAACAACAAAAATAGCCATTTCCATTTGCAATGTGAATGATTCTTAGCATTTATATAGCAAATTGTATATGAAATGCTGAATTTTTATGTTTATTAAAAAAAATGGTCATATACATCAATCATGATTACAGATCTTAGTGTGCAAGCTTTGTAGCAATCAACAATTTGCATAATAACAAAGCTTTTAAACTACTACTTGTAAAATAAAGCATTTATTATCAAACAAAATAACCAGTCTTTTGAAAACATCTTAAGCAGATTTTGTACCATATTTCCAACAGATAACCATAGGGACTAAATCTATATGCCTCTCACAGTATAATTTAACAATAGCATATTTGAATACACATGCTTGAATACTATCTAAAATTGTCATACTTATTTCTACAACTCAAACTGTGGAAAAAATAACTCTAGGCTTAACAGATAATAACACATCAAATCACAAATTGTTCTTATGCTCTATTTACTTAAATGAAAGAAATTCAAAAGGCATTGATATAAATTAAGATCTTAGAATTTCAAAATTTCATCACTTTCGACATTTTTATTAATTTAATCTTAAAATACATGCATCTAAAACAATCAAAATCAATGTGATGACAAGATTCTAAGATAAAATGGCATCTAACTTAATTTTAACGGTAATAGTTTTCGAAAACAATTCCTTTCATTTACCTCTAATATATCGCGGCAACAAAAGAAATAAAGCAAAATATAATTTTATTTTATTCTGAAAAGATCATTCTTAAACGCACAACCATTATCAACTAATGACATTTATAAAAAGAAATGCAAGTGCAATCTTAGAATCACAACGCTCCAAGATAAGCCTCTTTTTTTTTTAGTTGTTTAATATTTCATTTTTTAAAGAAATATTAAAGCAACATTTATTGCACCAGATATAACAAGTATAATATGATCAAAAAATTGTTACTTAAATTATAGGTACTCACGTGTTTTAAAGGCGATCGCATTTCAGGCGCATATTACGATACCAAATAACTTGATCTACTGTAGAACTTCAACGAGTTCAATATAACAACAATAAATGGAACGTTATAAATTATAAAAAAATATTCCGATGCAACAAGACTATGGTCGACAATTGGATGCAAATATTTAACATAAGAAAGCAACCACGAAATTTTTTTGCCGAATGTTTAGTTATTCATACTCTAGAGCTCCAATAACACTGATAAAAAGGATAGAAAATGGCGGGTATATTTTCACTTCAGCTTCTGTACTCTTAAGCCTATTCTGGCAGCTGGTTAACAAGAAATATCAGGTACAATACGCATTGTTTAGAGTAATTTTTTCAATAATCCTAGAATATTACCTGGAAAAATTTCTTCGTTTAGGCTTCAGATCAACTTTTTGTAATTTTCAAAGATTCTGCATGAGTACTGTCCTTGAAATTCTACTTCAGCCATTGCCAGGTTAGATTTGTGTATGTGTTCTACAATGGTGGAAAATAACATTGCAGTTTCAGATGCTGGACATTTTTAAAGTATATTAACTTAAACTTTCAAATCTGTATTCAATATTATTAGCAATTAAAATGGATTACGTACAAATCAACACCAAACAGGGCAACAATGGTTCCACATTAGTGAAATACGTTTCATCCTAGACCTTTCAATACAGCGTTCTCATTGGTCGAGAGCTGTCACATGACAAGTGAAATACATCAAGTAAAATGCTTTTTGAAATTTGTGTGAAATGTATCTGAGTTTTTTTTTAATTCTAATGTCAAACATAACTTTAATAGTTTGAACATTTTTCAAAACAGAGAAGAAACTAATTTGACCCATTCATTAGAGTAGTTACATGTAAACATCCCTACCAGAGACCATCACCCAACCCAACCGTTTTTGACGGTATCCAAACTTCAACTGAATGTCTAGTGGCCATTTCTTATCACGTGACGCCGGAAATGTAGGTTAGTATCTGCTGTTTTCGCGCAGGTAGCGTGCGCATATCAACAATTTGGTGATGTGTGATGTAAGGCTGGTAAATAATAGTTGTCATTGCCGTATGTATATGTGGTTTACAAGTGTATTTTAGGTAAAAGGGAAGATTTACTTTTTAGGAAAATTTACTATGAATTAAGAAACTACTAGCTGAATGAATATACGTTTTTTTTTGTTTCCTACTTGGGCGATTTATATGATGCTGTATGCATATTTTTTTAAAGCTTTCTGCGGAATAAATGTCAATTTTTCTGCTATATATTTAAATATATTTGTAAGACTTTAAATGTATTACTATTAAGCTTTTTTTAAATTTCAATATCAGATCAGAGGATGCGGTAAAACATGTATGCACTTTTTTTTCCCTTTTTTTGAGTAAACAGAAAATAAAATTGACAGATTTGTAAGGGAAAATGAAAGGAATAATATTTTCAGCATTTGAAAAAACTTGTGAAAAAGGTGTGTAATTAAAAAAAAAATTAATGAAAAAATAAAATAACAGAACTTATAATACTGAAATATCATTCTTAAATAATGATACAACTTGGAATTTGTTAAATAAAGACAGGGATTATTTGTAATGTATTAAAATAAGTTTAATTTCATTCAATTTCGCACAGGTGTGTTGTGAATAACAACAGGAGTCATAGAATCACATTTTTATAAAATAAATAAATAAAGTGAAGATGATCTATTATTATTAATGATTTATTATGTAGATTTTTTTTCATTTTTCTTTTGAAAAATTATTTTTAATGATATTTATATAATTCCAATGAAATTAGCTTCTAATTTTAGGAAATATGTCCAATTTACTTATGTGTTGATAAATAATATGTAATATTGCTTTATAGTGTTATTTTAAAATTGAAGCCTTTTTTCATTGTTTCATTATGCTTTTAAATTCCTGCTTTTTGTTGTTATTGTTTTTTTGCATATCTTTAACTTTTGATTAAAAAGCTAGCTTTTTACCAAGAGTTTCTAACCACTTGGTCAGATTATATGCTTTCGTATCTGTATTCCTTTCCCTGTTTCAGTAATATCATTATGATTTGTTAATCTCATTATATTATATCAAAAACAGTTTTATCACTATGTTGTATCAATAATTTGATAATTAATCAAAATTTTTGAAATATTTTTCAAAAAGAAATGCACTTTTTTAAGAATTATCATCACAATTAATATCATTATCTCAGTTGTCAATTTTACAAACTTAATGCCAAACATTGCTTAAGCAGTGTTTTACAACCTTAACAAGACATGCCAAAATACTTCTATGATTTCAGTTTGTTTCATAATTACAAGATTCATAGTGTAGAAGCTTTTATATGATTTTTTAGCAGATTAATTTAATGAACCAAATCCCATTGATTTATGTATTTTTTTTATTTGTTAAATTTTTCTTTTATTTGCACTACAAGGAATATTAATACAGCTCTACAAATTAGCTGTTGGGAATTGATTAGAATGGATATCCTATATATACTAAAACATGCTTGTCTTTAATAAAACTGATATATTGAATTAATAATATTAACATCATAAAAAGTTTTCTCATATTTAAATTTTAGAAAATATCATATTTATTTCATTTCATACAGACACATACATTTTTCATACAAAATTACAGAGTAATTTTTGAAGCTAACCACACTATAAATCACATTGCCTCAAAATTTAACAACACTTATCAAGTGAAGAATCTTATTCAATGAATTGATTTGAAGTTTTGAATTTTAAATTAAAGCAGAAAAGGCATTTTTTTTATATCAAAACATTAACATGTTTAACGTGACAACAATTTAATGAAGAAATAACATTATTTTCTATTTTATTTCAATAAAAACTCATTGTTATAATTTGATTCCAAGACTAATTTTCCAAAAATCAATGAAACTAAAAAAAATAATAAATAAGAAAGAAAAGCTTTAATTTAAATCAAATTAGAATTCAAATAACATTTTTAAATATTTAAAATGGTGTAAAAATAATTTTTATTCACTAGTATGCTTTGACGTTATGACAGAAACATGTTTAAATTCTGTTTTTATTTTAATTAAACTTCTAATTAATATTTTGGAATACTAAAAAAGGTTAAGCATACATTTATCAGACTTGACTAAAACAGATACTCAGTAGATGTGAATTCTATTGAAGTTAATAAATAATAATGAATTAATTACAACTGTGATTAAAAAACTTAAAAAAAAATTTTATAAATAAATAAAGATTTCACAAATAAAGGGACAAATTCACGAAGATAAAAAGACACCAACTCTGTAATTACAAATAAAATTAAAATAAAAGGTGACAGTTAATGCATTTTTTTAAATAGTAATTTTTGAAGCTAGCGAGTAAATATATCATGTTGCCTTAAAATTTAACAACACTTATCATGTGAAGAATCTTATTCAATGAATTGCTTCAAAGTTTTGAATTTAAAGCAAGATAAAACACTTTTTTTTTTTTTATCAAAACGGTAACAAGTTTAGCGTAACTCAACAATTTGGTGAAAAAATGATATTATTTTGAATTTTATTTCACTAAAAGTCATTGTTGCAAATTCCGCCCAAGACTATTTTCCAAAAATTACTAAGGACTTAAACCGAAAAAAAAAAAAAAAAAACATTTAACTAAACAAAATTAGAATTTAAACAATATTTTTAAATCTTTAAAACGATGTAAAAGTAATTTTTATTCCATAATATGGTTTGATGTTATGGCGGAAATATGTTTAAAACCTATTTTTATCTTTTAATTTAAATTTCGAAATACATAAAAAAAATTAAACATATATTTATCAGACTTAATTAAAACAGATGTTTCACCATCTCTGAATTCTGCTAAAGTTAATAATTTATTAATAATAACTGTGATTTAAAAATTTAATCAAAATAAATCAATTACTTTACAAACAAATAAGTTATATTAATATATAAAAAGTATACATAGTTTGAATATAAAACTGTACGATAAAATTCACAATTTTTTTAATATGAAATTTTTTTCATTGAATATATTGTTATGCTGTAAAATAAGATGAAATCGCGATTGCTGAGAACACAATATTAAAAAAAATAATGAAAACAAAAAAAAAATTAATTAATTTAAAATATAAATGCAATATTTAATTTTAATTTCAAATTAGTGAAAATAAATTTGGTTTATAGTCAAGATTTAAACATTATAGAAAATTAAAAAAGAAAAAGGAAAAAAAAAAAAAAAAAAGAGCTTTTGAAGAATTTTAATTACAGACACTCGGATTACTGAAGTTCCACTGTAGTTAGTAGAAAAATTACGGTAAAGGGTTATATAATTATTTAAAAAAATCATTTTACAATCCATTTAACAATTTAAATTATTATTATTTATTTATTTCGGAATAAATAGAACCGACATGCAATTATAAAAAAATAAGCAACTAAATGCTATTCCATAAATGTATATCATAATGTATCAGATTTTGTAAGACTTTACAAATAAGCACAGTAATCCCAATATGGTTATTTCAATCTTGACAAAAAATTTATTTGAAAATTTATCTCACATATATTTTATGAAATTCATGTCAACTTAGGACAGGCATGGTGAAAAAATTATTTTTAGGCCTAATGTTACAGGGGGGGGGGGGGGGGAAACAGTTTCCGCGCATTTTGAGAAAAGGAATTAAAAAAAAAAAAAAGTCATTAATTTTAAAGATACCAAGATATTCTAGAGCTATACATTATAATTACTAGCGCAACGAAGAGAGCATTATTTTTGAATTGAAAATCTCACCCGATAAAGCCACGTGGTTTATATGTTGGTTTAAAAGTTAAACTTTCTATAAAAAAATAAACAAATATTTTATAAAATTTTCTCAGCAAATTGTTCAATATTAAATAAACTTCATGAAAATTACTTACTTTCTTTAAAATCCTTCTTCTAACTTGAAACAAAATCCAAAGTTCAAAGAGCGCACTTCCTAATTGTGTAACAGTCGTGACCTACAGCTGATTTTATACTCAGGGCTAGCGATAATATGGAGACCCCCTATAGGTCAGCGTTTGCCCCACCCCCATCCCCCACCGTCGTTGAGAAGTTGAAATTTGCGTGGATAAAAATCTTCACTGCTTCAAAAATGTTCGCAGAGTTGAGTGTTAACGAATATAATAATTTAAAAACTATTTGATAATTAATAATCGAAATATTCAGTTAACTATTTAAGGCTGCAGAATGATTATATTTGACTAAATAGTCAATATGATGTCACATTTTGCCCATAATATTTGATCGGTCGAGTAAGAAGTCAATGCGATGGACATCGAAGACAATAAATCGGCAAATTTTAAGACAATCTCATTCAAATGCATTTCATTCATCTCACAATTTTTGTACTAATTTTGTCAGTATAACCGAAATGGTGACAAATGAAAAAATGTCGCATTTTTGTTGAATGTCTTTCAGCTAAAATCGTCAGGATTTATGAATTTTTTTTTTTTTTTTCTTTCCCTTCCGCTTAAGAAATTTGAAACATTTGTATTGTAGATGAATTTGCCATAGGGTAATTATTCAGAATTCATTTAACAATTCTGAAAAGAATCGCCATTTTATTTGTTTAATTGGAAATGAATTTGAAAGGTTTTTTAAAAAAATCTATTACCCTTATTTCATTATTATATTACTCTAATTAAACTTTTTGATTAAAAATAAATTTAATAAAACATAGACAACTATTATTAACACTCTTTTATAATAAATATGCTAAAGTTCTAAAAAGAGTTGCTTGGCTATAGCTAAAATATGTGAATTCACAATAAATCATTGG
The DNA here is from genome assembly GCA_026543865.1 of Argiope aurantia. Taxonomy (NCBI): domain Eukaryota; kingdom Metazoa; phylum Arthropoda; class Arachnida; order Araneae; family Araneidae; genus Argiope; species Argiope aurantia. The sequence continues at coordinate 878,046 of JAPMOR010045543.1, read as the reverse complement.
AGTATGTAAAACAGTAATTTATTTAATAGTAAAATATCTACTTTTTGTAATCTGATTTCTTAAAATGCAATTATTTCACTAATAAAATGCAATTTACGATAAAAAATGAAAATATGTGATATGACTATTTTTTTTTAGCTAAACTAGAATAGTTTTTCAGGTATACATTAAATTTGTTAAATAAATTAGCCCCTAAATAATTTAGATTTGGCATAAAATATTATAACTATTCAATTGAAGAATGCATTTTTCCCCCCTCTTCTTTAATGTTTCTTTCAATAACTCTTCATGACAAAATTTGTATAATTGTACTTAGTGCTTCTAAATTTTGAATAGGTTTTGGAATAAAGAAAGATCGCAATAGTTATTTATTGAATATTTGTATATAACACATTAAGAGAAGACAATGCATGTAACTGAAGAAAAAAACTAATTTTGGGGGAATTATTAGCTTGTAAAAGTTCAGAGGGAAAAAAAAATTAAAGATATTACAGAGTGCGTAGTGAGAAATTTTTCCAAAATATTAAGCACTTTTTAAGCACCTTAGTCGAAAAATTGAAGCACCTTTTCACATTCATGCATACATGAATTTGTGTATTTTCTAATCATAGGATATTTACTGTTTTACAATAATGCATTGTTTTTATTAAACATTTTTAAATAATTAATTTTAAATGTTTATTTTTGAAACTTTAATAGTTAATTCTGCAATAACATAATAATTTTAATATCCATTTCGTTACATTTCGACTTCTATTGTAAAGCGTATTTGACTTTGACAAAAAAAAATCACTTTTTATAATATTAACAATAAAAATCTGGCTTCTTTTTTAACATTTCTTAAAATTAACAAATTACTTTTTAATTTGGGTGCATATATCTTTTCTGAAAATACATTGATATTGGTTAAGATACATAGTATGATGACAAAATTTGCCTCTTATTTTTATATATGCGACAATAGATTAAATTTGATATGACTGGGATGGAAAGCAAAAATTTAGTAATAAGTAAACATGATAATTCAAAAACGCAATGCCTTAAATATGTAAAATTTGGCAGGGGAATTTGTGATTACAAGTGTTCATATCAAAATATATGTGTGTATGTTCATATGGGATTCAAATCTTTGATTCAATCGATTGAGCCAGGGATTAATCGCCAAAAAACTTGCCATGGATGATATGATAGATTCAGTGAAAATGCTAAAGTAATACCAAAAAATAGTATACTAAACTAAAATAAAAAACTAAATAAAATAATTGTATAATATAATTTGAGTTGCAACGTTGCATTTTTTCATCATATAAAGTAAAGTAGTGTTATAATTATTTTGATTCAAACATGTCATCACCATCATAATCAGAGATCTTTAGAGGAGATTAGATTTCATTTCATAAATCCTAAAAAGTAACATAGTATAAAATGCGGATATAATTTCGAATAATTCCGATTGTTAATGCGTGCGATTAAAT
>JAPMOR010045543.1:853155-865923 GCA_026543865.1 Argiope aurantia | reverse complement strand
TTAAACGATTAATCGCTGCGAGGCAGTTAATACGCAAGTACTTGAAATGCATTTTGGACGCCTTTTTTCCTTCTGGATGAAACCAAAATTTGATATTAACTACAATTATAGTCACAAAAATCGCATAAGAAGTTTCATTTTTTTGTCATTGTGTTTACATGCATACGAAAATACAGATCAACAGTCAATAAATGGCTTGTGGGATTTTGTTCAAAGTTTGATACATTTCCACGGATCTAAAGTTTAGATTCTAAATATATTTACTGAATTTTATGTATCTAGTTGTTTGAGCTTTATAATTATCATGCTGACTTGTATTCGGGCAACCAGATAGTCAGACAGACTTTCACAGAATAGATTTGGTTCAAAATTTGATAGAAACCTACACATTTTATGTAAGGCCTACATGCCAAATTTCATTTGTCTAGCTCGAACATTTTTTTTTAATTATAATATTCACAGACAGATAATGACATAATTCCAAAAATGTGTTTTTTCGTACCTAGGGGGTCTGAAAATAGAGATTCGACAAAATCTCGAGTTCGAATTTTTTGACGATCACAGTACTTTCTTTTGGTATGTTTCGTTTACGAGAAAGTAATCAGTGAATAGCCTCACTTATCGAATCGCAACCGTCATTGTAATCAAAGTGGTTACACTTTATATTAGTAATTGACGTACATTTATAATAAACATAACATAATCATATCTGGATGTTTTTAATTATCTAGCGCATATCTTGTTATATAGTCTTACAATCCTGAAGTTTATGCATATCATATGAATAACATTATTGTTAGTTTTTATGCCTAATTTAAAGCAGTTTAAATTTTGCACTTATTTTTCAAATGCGTTTTAGCATACTTCTCATCTTTTTGTTATTTAGAAGATTCTTATTTAAAAAATATCAATTTCAGGAAAAAACCCATTATCTAACTTTTTTTTAAAGAACAACTGGAATTCAGCACGATGCAATGAAGAAATTTTTCTGAATCATAAAGGTATTTATTTAAAATTCTTTAACAAACCATCATAAATATCTAATTTTGAAATTATGAAAGAAAAAATTTCCTATATTTCGTACATGCAGTTGAAAATTATTTACGACAAATAATCATATTTCTTCAAGTACTCTCATTATTTACTTCGAAAATATTGTTGGTAATCATTTCAGTTCTTTTCTGAAATATTTATAGCTGTATTTATTTATTATTTTGAAGTAAAAGGTGTTATTTTAACCAATTTTATAGGCTTTTATTTAACTTGATTTGTTTCAAGTTTTAAAGATGGAATTTTGTAATCGATTTTTCACCCACTTCTTTATGTATTCTGTTATTTCAGATTGACAATTCACTAATTTAATATTAGGGTGTCCCAAAAGTTTCTTTCTCAACGCGCTATGGAGACTTTAACTGGCTAAAAATTCTTTTGTCCGTTTGGTGGGATTGAAAAGGCGTAATTTTGTGCCAAAGCAAAAAACGGTCAAAATTAATGAACTGGCTAGCCGTTGTTCTTCATCATGACAACGCGAGACCACATATTGCATTAGTCGTAAGACAGAAGCTCTTACAGTTTGATTGGGATATTTTACCGCATCCTGCATACTCTCCAGATCTCGCTCCATCTGATTATTACTTCTTTCTGTCCTTAAAAATTTCTCTTCACGATAGGCGCTTTAAATCCATCAGCGGAATAAAAGCGCATCTCGAGGATTATTTTTTGTCCAAAACACAACAATTTTGGAAAGAAGGCATAATGAGGCTTCCTGAAGAAGGCAATAGAGCAAAAGGGTTCTTATATAACAAAATAAATAATATCTTAAACAGTAAATATTGCGTATTCATTTCATATTAGAAATAGGAAAGAAACTTAAGGGACACCCATTTTTTTTTCAAAACTTAATTATAATTCAATCTATTAACTATGAACCTGGAAAAAATTGATTTCTAGATTCTTTTTTTTCAAAATAATGAATTATAAATTAAAAATCAAAAAGTGGAGAGTAATCAAAATCTCTCCCCTAAAAAACTAACTGCTTTTTATTGCACTGATAAGAGTGTTTTTTAATTTTTTAAAAGAATGAGAAATATTATTGCCGAAATCAGAACTCAGTGAAACTCCAGGTCCGTGACTGAAAAGATAATCTTAAATTACATCGATGGCTTAGCTAAATTACAACAACAACAACAACAAAAACATGGGTAATTTTTTTAATGATTTTTTGTGAAGTGTGAGGAAAGCAGATTATAAGAATAGAAATTAAATTCTTCGTAAGTGACATCTACTTCTTTAAAAACAACTACTAATAGCATCGAAAACGCGAAATAAATCACAAAAAGAACATTACACTATTTAAGTGATTTTGAATTAGATCAAGAAATCGAAATATTACAACGCTAATGAATTCCTCCAAAAAATTTTTGGTTCGCGAATATTATAGTGCACTATGGCATATGATTACATCATTTGCATATTTGCATTCTTTAAATTAATTTTGAAAAAATTGATATTCCTCTTTCCTTCCAAGCGTATCAAGACGCTCCTATTTCTATTATTACATTTAAAAAAAGAGAGAGAGAGAGAGATTATATTTTAGATTTTATTTATCTGTTTCCGATGTTTGGCTTGACTGCATCAGCCAGTGCTTTCGCACGTAACGACTTCTGCATCATACGATTTGCAGAAAAAATATTTAATAATTAAAAGCAATATCATACTGGGAATTTAGTTTAGTTTAGTTCTATTAACGTCCCATTTTAAAGCAACACTAGGACTATTTTGGGACGGACCTCGTAATTTTGAACTGCGGTCAGATGACGAGGACGACACCTGAACTGGTACCCCCCCCCCTATCATACTGGGAAAAAAACATCCATTGTTTATAAGAATGCTAAAGCATTGCTTATTAATAAATCGAAAAATCTAATATTTATCTTTGTTCAATAGCGTAAGAGCTATTAAAATGCAAGCTAATACAAATTTTGAAATCAATAGACTATCTATCCCACAAATCAATACTCGAAAAATGCTAATAAATACTCCATTATACTGAAGCAAACATTTAACTCAGTTTATCACTTAAACAGCAAACAGTTCTTTCTTTTTTTATGAAATGAATTCACGCTATTTGTTTAAGATTGATTTATTGCGTTAAATATGAATTGTTTTGCTTTATCACCTTTTTCATCTCTTAGAAAGCCTCATCATTTCTAAAAATAGTTGGGACTTACATAATCCTTGAGTGTTTTGATATCGCTTATGGATTATAGAATGACTCAATTCGCATCATAAATACATTATTACACGTACGTGTTTTTCTCAATTTAATATCTACATGTGCTGCTTATTTCTCAAACTCAGCGTCAGGAAGCAACTTCGCATGTATGTGCAAAATATAAAGGATCCTTACACAATTTTCGGACGATTTCGGGGCTGTACGATTTTGGAGCCAGATTAGCCAGTGTATGTAGTCCACTTTTACACATGAGGTCATCACCTGGATGTTGTTAAATACACAATCTCATTTGTGCCGCACTGAGTTCTCGGAGTTTTATTGTCGGTAGAATCCCTCGGTGAGAAGGGGCCACAGGGGACAAAGATGAATATCATGCGGGGGGGGGGGGGAGAAAATCCCCGGACAATTTTCTATTCAAAACTTTGCAAAAAGGACCAAACACCGGGCTTTTTTTTTTTTAGCCGTATTTTTTTGAAAAATTTATGGATAAGAGAACTTGCTGGCGTTTTACAGTCACTTTTTGCGTCAAGCTGTGTAGCAGAAGTGAAACATTAGACGAAACAATAAAATTGTTTGTATTTCATTACAACAAAGCATGTTTTTATACTTATGCAGAAAGTTTTTTTTTAAAGATGGCGAAATTTAAGAAAAACGTAGCAATAATTAGTATCATTAAAAAAAAAAATTTTTTTTAATATTTATGAGGCAAAAATTTTTATGATTTTTTTATATAATACTTTTATAAGATATCACTATAAAATATAAAATTCTTATTTAATTACTTATAATTAAAAATATACTCCCCGAGGTGCATACTCTCGCTCGTCAGTTTATTTTATAGTCTTGTCGCACTAACAGTCAGTTATATGCTCAGTATTTTTTTATATAATTGATAAAAAAACTTCATATGAAAGTATGGTTAAAAGCTAACAGCATTGGTATTTTGTGTTTGAGTTTAGTGCTTAAGCTAGATAACTATATCAAGTTCATAAGCTTATTTGTCTTGAATGTAATTACTTGATTTAGAATAACATTTTTGTCAACATCTATATATGTAAAAATGAATGTTATTCGTCTTATACATAAATTTACAATTTTTCTTCAATCTTTAATACATAAGCTTTCAAAACAAGAGAGAAATCTATATCATCTTCCAAAAGCTTACAGAAATTAATCAGGATTTGACATTTTCTGTGATGTCTTCCAAAAATATTCTATCATAAAATTGTTTTTAAACCATTTGTAATGATATTAATTTAATTGCCATGCAATTTTCGGCATAATTTTAATAAATGTCTTAAAATATTTTTTCCAGGATAAGCAGTAATACTTTTTAATGTTTTAATAAAAATAAAAATGATTTTATTATTTCTTCAAATTGTTTAATCACATTACCTTTCTTTATTATTCTAACTACGGGTAATAAAATTTGTTTTCTTTGATGCAATTAAACACAAAAGTCCAATACAAAGTAGATTTACATATGCCTGCCATTTAATATATATATTCTTTTCGCATATAAAAAGTATAAAAAAATCATTGTAATTGTCAAAAAATTCGAACTCAACAGTTTTGACATATCTTCACGTTTCAGTTTCAAACTTCTTTCAGTTCGAAAAACATATTTTTGACATTACATCTATTTGTCTGATATACTATGACTTAAAAATGCTTTGAGAATACGGATGAAAGTTGGGTAATGTAAAAATTGACTTTAGACCAAATTAGATTACCATCATATTTTGAACGAAATCCATTGAAAGTGAATCTGTCCGGCTGGCTCTTCGAGCTTCAGGTGTACTTGATAATTATAAAACGTAGAGAGATAGATACATAAAATTTGGTACACAAATTTAGCTTCTAAAACATATATTCTCGTCAAATCTGTCAGACTGTACTTTTGCATGTGAGTAAACGCAATATAAAATCCATGATTTAAATCAATGAAAATCGCTATGTTCCGTCTCAAATTTTGGTAACAATCGATTTGAAAAAGGCTCCGAAATACATGTTCATACTATAAATCCAGTAATAATGCGTAATTCATGATTATGTTATATATTTCTATACTAATTCTCGCCAAAGCAATGCACGGCATTCGCAATCTTACCTAAAATCCACTATTTTATGCAAGGGAGGGGGGGGGAGTAAAACCTGTATTTGAGAATGTACGCGAAAGTTTCGGAAAGACCATTCCTGTTGTTTTGTTTCAAGCTCAGAGAAGACAGTGAATTCCATTTCATCTGATAAATTTGTACCGTGAAATATTTTCTTGCATCTCTTTCAAATTGACATTTTCTGAGTTAACATTTATTTATGCATTTTAATTGCAGATTATCAGTTTCACTTTAATTTTGCAGTTATTACAATTCGGCTTTCTTCCTTTTAACTCTCTAAACAGCTCATTATTCTGAGAATGGTTTATCTAAAATTTCGACAAAAGCTCATTTCAAAAGGTATCAGCTTCACGTGAGAGTGTTCTAAAAACGAGCATTTTTTCTCCCCCTTCTTTCTCATCTGGGAGGGAGGTCCGATTACCACAGCGGGAAGACCTTCGGAATTTTATCAGTGACTGACTGCAACTTCCCTTCGTCCCCCAACTTTTCTCTCACATTAGTGATTTATAGTTCCTAACTAAACCTGATCTGAATTCGTTTTCCAAAATTCTAACGCATCTCGGATAGGGGAAAAAAAAAAAAAAAAAAAAAAAAAATCCGTTGGTGGTCTTGATTTTTCGAACTGAGACTTTTCAAATTTTTCTACAATTAAATTGATTATTACATATATTCCTTTATTGCGATATTTTGACAAAGGAAACTCGATTTCACAATTTGTGTTTTCATTAATAATATCATATAAAAAAGAAAAGAAAAAGCATTTAGAGATATAAATGTGCCAAAATAATGCTACACATTATACTTTTTCTGCAAAGTTAATGTCTAACGCAAGTATATAATTTCAAGTAAATATTAATTTTTAAACTCTGCGTCTCTTATGCTTTATTTTTTACAAGTGATTTAATTTAATATATCTTTTGCGTTAAAAGGTGAAATTTTTACATCTTAATGGAAGAATCCTATTAATTTTAATCTTTGTCATTTGCAGAGGAGTACATACTTCTATCATTCTCTGACAACCTTTTTTTTTTAATACAGATATTTTTACATAAGCTTGGAAATGTAATTTAAGCGCATTCCTACAATCAATAACAGTGGGATATACAATTTTGATATGATACATTGAACCCATGTTGAAAACAACCGTTCTAACAAACAAACAGACTAAATGGGTGAAATTTCTGACCATTTGGAAGCAGATCTAATTTATGGAAAAACATGTCTCCGGAGGGTTAAAAGTTATAACTAAGAAAAAATTTCAAGGAATTTTTACTCTTTACAAAACGTATTAATTGAAAAAATTTGGAAGTTAGCTGGTTTAAATGATATTAACATTTTTTTATACTATTTTTGAAAATTTAGTCTATATTTGAGGTTTTTCGAAGCATCATATATTCAATATGTAAAATGATGAGTAGCTTCTGTTGAAACTTTCTCGTCTGGTATTTTTTATTATTATTATTGTTTAGTTCTACATTACACAGATATTAAATTCAAAACATTTAATATTAAAATATTTCATTTTGCAAGCGATCGAAGAAAAAGGTGAATTAATTTAGTATAAAATTAAATTCATATTTTTCAATTTTATCAAACACCGAATGCAGAAAAAATGTTCCATTAAGTGTTTAACAGCTAAATAATCAATATTCCGATCAAACAAACTGGTTGCAAAAACAGTTAATTAATTATATAAAGCTCAATGTGCGTGTGTGTGTTGGCGTTCTACAGGCCAGACCGTTTGACCTACAGCTACCAAATTTGGTACATGTATACCTTGGAGGTCGGGAATGTGCACCTGGGGTCACTTTTTTTGAATTTTTAATTAGAATTTTAATTATTAATTAAAAACTAACTTTCCCGCCAAAAAAATCTTTTCATTTTCCCCACCGCCAAATCAGTAAGGCTTCGGTTTTTCCCCCCACGCTCATGAGGTTAGGCTTAAGATTTTTCGGCCGATTATTTCAAACGATTCTGTTTATTTTCTTAATGTTTGATACATTTAAAATTAAACATTGTTAATTAATCGACCTTTCAGATTCATTCTGAAATACTTTTGAATTAAAATAAAACAGAATAAAGGAAATTAAAAATTTCTAATCTGCATAGCGTTACCCCAACTGGCGTAGAAAAATTCACGCATTTGCGTTACCGTAACTGGCGTTGAAAATTCACGCATGCGTATTGTGTTCTGATTGTTGACAACGGTTGCGGACTTGATTTAAATTATTTTTAGGTTAGTTGCATGCTTTTATAATTAAATTGTATTTATGTTAGTTATATATTTTTTTGTATATGCTTATAGTTTTAAGTACATAGTTTTTTAAGTAGTTTTTTTTAACCTGTTTTCAACCGATTATTTTAAACGATTCGTTTTATTTTCTTAGTGTTTGAGGCATTTAAAATTAAACATTGTTAATTCATCGATCTGCTCATAATGAATCTGAGAAAATTTTGTTGACAAATTCTTGAAATTTTACATAAATTAAGAAAGATATTCTTTAGTGTCCATAAAGTTTAAACGCTCAGTGACTCTATTTTCAGTAAACATATTACAAAAAAATACTTTGTTTCAGTTAAAAATGTTATTATATTAACTGCAGATTAATCCTTTTCACTTTAATTTAAAGTATAAATTCTACGGGAGCTAAAAGAAGATTAGAGAGATACATATTACGTTATGACTGAAGGCCTTTATAATATTATGAGTACAATGGCGAAGGCGGCTAGTTAGTAATATATTAAAAATACAAATCTCATGGACAGTATAGAAGCTTATAAAACAAACCTGTTGATATAAAATGAGCATTAACATGATAACATTTTCATACATAGTGCTATCCCCTCATCTTGAATAATCTTAGCTGAAACAACAAAATGTTAAGTAGCTACAACTTATTTTTTTCGGCTTGCTTCAAAATTTAGCAACTTTTATAAAAACTTTATTTTTAGTGTTCTTAAAAATTAACAATATGTACTTCCAAAATGACCGTACCCTGGTTATACACTCACCGATATATTGCTTAAAATTTAATTATAAATTCGAATTTATATATCATAAATTCGTAATTTTTATAACATGGTTTTAAATTATTGATTACATTAACTTAGTGACTTTTATTCATTATATTAATAATAAATACAATTATCAGACATTTATATTTCGTTATATATTTCCTCTTATATCAATCAGACATTCATATTGGACATTTCTAATTTATTCAACATCCACAAGTGGATCTACATTATTTTGAAAGCAAATAGAATAAGCGTTTCCTACTAATTAATTTTCCACTCAATTTTAGCATTTTTTAAACTATTACCAATAATCAGACAGCTAAAAAATTTAGTATGCCAGTAGAAAAGGTATTCCTTATTATATTATCACACAAATATTGATATTTAGTAGCTTTCATAAGCAATAAGATAGTTATTTTGTTTTACTTTCAATCTTAAAGAAAATATTAATGATTTGTATTTTATTTACTGCTGTTGTTAATTTAATTTGTTTTACGCAGTAATTTTCATTAGTAAGTTAATCAGACTATTAATTGTAAGGAATACATCATTTTTATTATATCAGCTTACAAAATTAAAAGATTTGTAAAATCTGTGAAGTAAAAAAAATTTTTTTTTTTTAAATTCTGTTTTTTTTTTTTTTTTTTTGAAAAGAGAAGAGGTGACTGAGAGGATGAAAGATTGAATGAAATAAAGCATTTAATAATGGAGGAAACTGCAGTTGAAGCACAGTTGCCAACGGCGCGGCTTCGCCTCCATACAATTTTTCTACCACTCACCTTAAAAAAAAAAAGTATAAAATTCGGTATTTAAATTTAGAATGTTTTGATCTTCTAAGAGCGTTTTGAACATATATAATCTATTTTACATCTCTAAATTTACAGATGATATCCAGCCTGCAAACACTATCCTATTACAAAATAATTTTAAAGAAACTATTTTTAGAACATAAGCTATATATTGAAAAGTATAGTCAATAGGAACACGGTTGAGAATAAATTAACATTTATATTAAAACTTGTAACAAGGATGTTTTAAGATATTCATTATAGCCAGATTAGGATTTTTCTCGTCTATAATGAAATGGCTGATTGAATGCCATAGAAAAAAAGTATTTTTAGCTACTTTTTAAATTAAAATATTAAAATGCATTAGCATAATAATAAAAAAGCATTAGAAAATAGTTAATAAAAATTTATTTTCTGAAATAATATTGAATACACCAACCTCTAATTAGTATATTCCTCGACCAAGATATGTTGATAGAATCATGGTGATAATGATTCGTTCATTCCAGAATGGTTTCGTGGTTTCGTATCTACAAAGTGAACGTATGAATCCGGATCTAGCAAATAATATCGTAGATTATGGAAGGAGGCGGTAGAGGTTTCAACTTCGCTATATTAACACATTAAACATGACTTCGATGTACTACGATGTCCGTTTCGAAATAACGCCTCGTGTTGTTTCAAAGCAAAATTTAAATAAAATTAATTAACTAAACCTTATTTTGTCCAAGATTTTATAATTGTTGCAATGAGTCAATTCCTATAAAATTTATGTTTAAACGTAAAATTATCTATTGAAAATTTTTATTATTTTTAAATAGCATACTTTATTTAAATACCATCCGCCTTTGGCGACCAGTCGGTTCGCCAGTATTACCGCTCACTACAATTTTCAATTAAATATTTTAAGTAACTGGTCTCTTGAAGGATTCTCAAACAAAACATTTTTAATCTTCAAATTTTGATAATCATTACAAACTTATACTGTTTAGATCGTTCAACTTACTATGTATATTTTGCTAATTTGTTGTCATTTCCGGCAAAACAACTTTAATTTAAAGTGGAAATGATGAAATTGCAATTAATATAAAGATATTTTTAAATAAAACCAAGCGCTTTATTTTATTTATCATCTTTATTGTTATTTATTTATTATTATTATTACTGCATATGAGTATTGCAAACAGAATCGCTTGGTATTTAAGTCTTATGTGAACTGCAAAATATTTTTCATAATTTATGTAATATCTAAAACAATAATTCAACAAAAAATTCTCAGATTTAGCATAACATTCAGTTTTTAGTTTTGCTTTCAAAAGGATTGAAATGAAATCAATAATAATATTTTGTTCCGGCCTATAAATATATTTCAAAAATTACGAAGTCTAAATTTAATGCAGTAAGGTATCATATTCTGAGAAATATTCTGGACACACCAAATTTTAAATAAATGAATGAATGTTTCTGTTTTCCACGATCAACTAAGACTTATTTATGAAGTTTTGAATGTTAAAAATTTAGAAAAACTCAACATTTTCATAATTTTAGTCCAATTAATCTTGAGAGACTGCGCGCTGATTGGCGTATTTTCTTTGAAACGATCGATGAAAAATCTAAAATAATCCTTTTTTTATTGAATAGTGATATTCAAATTTTCATAAATCAGTCAGTTTAAGTGATTGATTTAGTTGATTGGAAATTAACTCTTTTTATTTAAAATATTAGTGTTTCAAGAACATTTTATTATTCGTAATTTCCACAGCAGAAGCTTTATGTAAAATCCAAAAATTCGTTATTTATTAGAGCATTTATTAAATTAAGTTACATGAAATATAATCATTTTCCATTTAGACCATTTTAGCAGATCTGTGACTTACTAAAGGTTTAGAAAAAATAATATTTCATATGTTTCTTTTCCTACAGACACGTGCCGAAAATTATATTTTTGCAGATTTTATTTCCAAAAGGATTTAATTTATTTTTAGTTGGAGCTTTAATTAATGTGATGGCAACACTTTGAAAAAAGCTAATTTTTTCCCATGAATACGAAACGTGCTCGAGCAGCTTAAATTTTATCTTTATTATGTACGAAAAAAAATTGTTGAAAAATATATTTCAAATATTTATTAAAAAAATTATTAAAAATAGAAATTTAATTTTAAGGTTAAAACATTGGTATCATTTAAAAGATAAATGTTTAATCTTTAACTTCATGGAAAAATCTCTTTTTTTGTGCTGTAATATTTTCGGAAGTTATAGCAGAAACACGCCAAAATTTCGCTTAATTCTTAAATAAAGAAAATTCTAATTAAAAATTCGAAAAAATAACTCCCAGGTGCACATTCCCGGCCTCCATGGTATACACGTGCCAAATTTGATAGCTGTAGGTTGAATGGTCTGGCCTGTTGAGCGCCAACACACACACACACATTGAGCTTTATTATAAGTACTACATAGAACAAACACATCAAAAGTAAACATAACATTTCAATAGTTGCCAAAAACAAAAGAGAGAAAAATGCAATTAATAAGCAGACGATATTCAGAAAAGTACAGATACTTAGACTGGAAAATGAAATTATCTGAAATTAACCACACGCGCAGACGATATTTACAAAGTTAAAAATATTCAAACCTGAAAAGGAAAATATATGAGTTATTACATCAATAAATGCCATAAGTTTGTTTATATCTTCATTATTTTATGAGTCATTAAACATCAAAATGGGTCCGGGACTAAATAAGCACCCTGTATAGAGAGTGTAAAAGATCCTAAAATAATTTTTCTTGAATTTATTTTTTAGAAAAAATAATATTTCATATTTGATTCATTTCCTACAAACACCTGCCGAAAATTATATTTTGACAGATTTCATTTCCAAAAAGATTTAATTTATTTTTAATTGGAGCTTTAATCAATGTGATGGCAACACTTTGAAAAAAGCTAATTTTTTCCCATGAATGCTAAACGTGCTTAATTTTAATTTTTATTTTTTACGAAAAATAAAAATAAAAACATACCAGCATTCCGAACCAGCATAACCAGCATAACATACCAGCATAAAAAAAAAAACATACCAGCATTCCGAAGAATTCTACGAATAGTTTTACAGGAAATAGAAGTTCCATTTGATTCATTATATTGTGAAGTAAACTTTATTGCACTCAGACGTGGATTTTTTAGAAATTTACTCACAATATTTCTTTGACTTCTAGCTGACAGAATTTGAGGGCGACCATTACGAGGCTTGTTTGCAATCCTTTTTCCCTCTCTGTAGCGCTTTATTATGCTTTGCACTGTTGAATGAGGTAGATTAATTATAGTTGCAATGCCTCTAATTGATTTTCCAGTTTTAAAATGAAAAATAATTAATTTTCGTACGTCTAAACTCGTTTCTTTATGAATGCACGTCATATCTAAGAATAAAATAAATAGAATAAATAATTGTGATATTAAATACTGAAATCAAACGATTTTAGTGTATTTTTCAATTAGAAGAAAAATAAGCCGCAAAAGATATTTTTATGAAGAATTTAAATAAATAATGTTTGGATGTACGAAGACTTTTGTGTTCTAATTTTGTGACATTTTTTATTTATTTATTTTTTA
>JAPMOR010045543.1:762046-839084 GCA_026543865.1 Argiope aurantia | reverse complement strand
GTCATTCTTTCAGAACAAAATGCTGTATCTCATTTCTGAATTTCATGTCTCTCAGAGGATTTCTCGTGAAGTTATGGCAAAAAACATACCTGTTGCTTAAGTTTTGCACACCAGTGTATATTGTTTTCAATGGGCACAACTCCATTTCAAGTCGGATCTGTGCATATAACTTTTAGTTTCTCATAGTTCTGTGTTTATTTATGAGCTAAATAAATGTGTATAACAAATTAAAGTTGAATTCAGAGTTTTCAGCATTGATTTCTCGATTTAGCTGCAAGAATTTCAGCGACTGCTACTTGCATAAAAAAATGTTTTTAAAAAATTGCGTTCTTTTTATAGAAATTCAAAATATCAGCTTTAATGTATCAACAGCTGGCTGATGCATGAGCACAAAATTATTTTTTAGTGATAAAGAAAGAATACATTCGAAATTTCAGAAGAAAAAAAAATGCTAAAAGGTTTTTGAAAATAGCATTTTTAATAAGATATAGTTTTTCTTTTTCTGATTAATATTGCAAATTTTCTATTCCCATGTTAGCTTATGATATGCAATTGAATAAATTTTGATTATAAATTTAAGCTCGCCTTAGAAAATATTTTATATTATTATAAATCCTTAACTTTAGAATTAGCCATCCGCCTTCGGATTGCTAGTTTATAATTGCAAACCTGGATTGCTTAGTTTATAATTGATTTAATTACATGAGTTATATTCAAAGTTTCCAAACATTTTAAAATGGTTGCTTATAGTTTAAAATAATTCATTTATTTTTTTAACTATCCAACGAGATAATTTTCACTTTTTATTTTTATACTTGATTTATTTTAAGATGATAGATAAAATTGGAATTTCAAGCAAATAACGGCTACAAACTAAATTAAAAAAGCACCGTTTATAGTTTCTCCTTTATATGCCATGACATCACAGTTTCAATTCATTCATTACCATTGTAATGAATTCGTAAACACTGATATACAATTCGCTTATGCGACACAGAAATTGCAAAGATTGCGACAAAAATTGCAATGCAGAAAACACATCGTTTTCCCCTTCCAAAAATTCACAAATTTTCCTCCTCAATCATTATTTCTTCATTCTAACATTAGAACGGGGGGGGGGGGGGCCCGCCCTCCCGGGGGGTATAAATTTCTTTTCCTTCCTGTCATTTCCACATAAAGGATTTAGGAAGGGTCGAGTATCCCATGACTGAGGGTGGAAAACACACAATAGGAAAAATCCTTTCGCTAGACAGTCTGTATGACCTTTTCGAATTCCGATGCCTTTTAGTGATGTGAAAATTCGTTTCAGTTGAATGATATGACCCAAAATCGTTTGTTCACCATATTGTCCCATTGATTTCAAGACGAACAGACGATTTGGCTCCTTGGAACAGACGATTTGGAAAGCGAACAATTTGACTGTTTCGGTCATTGTTTGTGACTCTATATCACTGACCAAACTGGTACTGATCCTTTCAGGATCCTGAGACTATTTTCGACGAATTTACTTCGTTAAAGGTGGTACGCAGAAAGATGAGCGGTTACTACCCCTCCCTAATTCCACAAATAATCTGAATTCTCCTTACTGCCAAATGTAAACGTCTTCGTCTTACTATTTCCCCCTCACCCTTTTCTGACGAACGCATCTTCAAAAGAAAGAAGGATTTTCGAATCCCAGAATGAAGAGTATTGAGTATAGAAAGAAGTCATAGCCGCGTGAACTGTGAAAAGCCGCATGCGCAGTTATTCTGTCATCATTTTTGAAAATTCTTTGTGAGTTGCGCATAACTATCGAGGATCCGGATATTTGACTCGAGTCGATTTTCTTCTCCCATTTTCTTTAGGGGTCGGGTAGATAGCGAAAGATAGGAAGGGACCAGATTTATAATTTTTAGCATTTTTCGGTTATTTGTTGCTGAAATAATGGAATGAATGGTAATCTTTTTTTAGAAGGCACAAGATTTTTTTTATTAATGAAATTTTAATTTTTTGCTGTATAAATAAATATTTTCCATCAATGGCGTTACATAGGGGTACTCCGACAATGTTTAGAATGGAACTCGCAGAAAATATAAATTAGCCATCTATTATACTAAACTTAATTATTTCGTGTTTCGAGTGGATATATCACTATTTTATTGTAAATAGAGTTTAATAGCTCTTGTAATCAAAAAAAAAAAAAAAAAACAACTTAAAAGGGCAAAGAAATAATTCAATATTTATCTAGACTTTTTAAAATACACTTTACATTATAACAGTAACACAATTAAGTGTAGACAATAGTAGGGACCGGTAATTTAATTTTGTGTTATTTGGTATGACATTGAGTCTATGAATGTATTTATTTTTCAGTCTTAGGGGATTAGATAAAAACAATTTCTATATATCTAGATAATTGTAACATACCTGACCGAACCTCTTAAAGCTATAAGACAGAGGACAGCTGCCATTTTGGCAATCTTGCTTCCCTAAAATTAGGCTATATTTTTCAAATACGATGAAAAATAATTTTTTAAGAAATATGTTAACATTATAATATGTATAAGTAGACAGATATTTAAATTTCAAAATACAACCAGCGAGAGTAGTTTCTCCAAAACTTTCTCGCTTATTCCTAATAAACTGATCATGCTAGAGAACGCTTTAAATAGCATTGGTGTACAACAGTTGCGAAATATTAACTTTTGGCCTGAATTTAGCATTTTTACCGAATTTATCGTGCCACCCTCGGTTATTAATCCCTGACATGCTTTAATAATATTTAAAAATCGAATTTATGTTTTAGACATGTTATTCACAACCGACTGAAACAAAAATTTGACACAACATTGCATTTGTAGTCTCAAAATCTCAAACCAAATTTGATATATTTAAGTCACTGCATTTTTGAGTTATCATGATTACATTTTCTAAAAATACAGATCGATAGACGGTCAATACCTTGTCGGATTCGGCTCAAAATTTGATAGATGTCTACACAATAGATATTAAATCCGTCTACCGAATTTTATCTATCTAGCTCTCTTCGTTTTGTAATTATCGTGTTAATTTACATTCGAACAGCCCGGCAATAGATTTTACTCAAAATTTGACAGAAATCTGCAAATTTGGTGTAAAGTCAGTATACCAAATTTCAACAGTCTATCGTAAATCACTTGTAAATTATATTTGACACAGATAACAGACTGACGGACATTTCCTGAAAATGAATTTTTCAAACTTAAAGGAGGTTTGCAACATGGAGATTCGTCAAAATCTCAAGTTCAAATTTTTTTACGATTACTATATTTTCTCTGTGCTTCAATTATTGGATTGAAATTTATTGTTTGGAATTTATTTATTGAAAATTGAAATTTTTTTTTAGTATCTTCGAAGCATATTATGTCACAAAATTATTGTACGCTTCTTTAAACTTTAGATAGTAATATTAGTAACATGACGTAGTTTAATAAATAACGTTACACAAATTTTATAATATATAAATAATATTTACATGTTTAATGTTAATGCTGCATACCTAAATTCATTCGTTTAGCTTTGTATGTTTTTGAGTTATTTTATGCCTAGATAGAGACAAACCTAATCAATCCCAAAAAGAGTCTATTTTAGGATTTTATAAATTGCAAAGCAGGGAGGTTCATTAAATTTTCAAATTCAAGATTTTTGATAATTGCAATTTTTTTTATCTGTCTACTCTTGCATATGAGAAATAATAATCATATATTTTTTTTCCCTTTTTTCCTTTTCCTTTTTCACTGCAGTAAAAAGAATTGGTTGTTTGTAGAATTATCCTTTCCAAATAAATTATCTTCTAACAAATGGAAAACATTTATACATATTATTCAACTTCACGTAGTTTTGACTTTCCCGGAGAAAAATCTTAGAATATGAAAATAAGATTAAATCAATATTAGACTTTCAGCTTTTTTTTCTTTTCAATGTGAAATAATAATAATGAATAATAAATATTTACTTTTGAGTCGAAAATTTTATATAATATTTGCAAAAAAATAACTACTGTTTAAAAAAAATAATAACTTAAAAGAAATTCTAACTTCTTTTATTGTATTATTTTAATTATATCAATAAATTCTTTTGGAAGAAAACATAAATTGTTTCTTCTAATATAAATGTCCCTTTATTAGATTTTATTTCGGGAGGAAATACAACAAAATAATTTTTTACTAAATATAACTAAAATAATACTATTTTAGCATCTTTTTTTAAATAATTAATTGTAAGAGAAAGATATTTTTTTGAAAAATTCTTTCGATATATATTTTTATTGCATCTAAGAATAAATTCTAACATCTTTTTATTTAATAGTAAACAACATATTATTAAATTTTATTTTTGATTACGAAAATAACACAGCTTAATTCTTTCCATTCTGAATCTTCTTTGCAAATATGAAAATAATATAATACTAAAAAAATGTTACGTATTTGAGAGGTGTTGTTGCTTAATATTTTTGTGTAAAATAAGCTTTCAAATATTTTATTAATGTGGACAAATCCATCCACATTACCACCTATTTGTATTGAAACCTGATTTTTTCATGTGAAATAAATAATTTATTCCGCTGATAGTGCTTGCCTCTTAAGAAAGATTTATCGTTATGTTCTTTTCAAGGAACAGGGACATACCGAATGGGTGGCGAGATCGGCCTTAATATTTTTAATCCAATAAGTTCAATACAATATTTTTCTATTTAAGTTTATTTTTATTCAAAAACATGGAATTAATCACAATAAATTCCATGTTTTATATATAATGAAAATTAAACAAGCTTTATATATGTAGACATATTTTTTTAGCAGTTGCATGGCTGAAGAGAAGACACTTTTGAATTTTTAAACTCGATTTATTCCACACCGGCAGGTATATTATATAGAGAAAATAATGGTAAGAAATGTGTCAGTCTATATCGCGACACAAGAGCAAAAAAGCGAGTAAATAAATAAATAAAGAGTCCGAAATTTTTTCCTCGGTGATTTTATACTATGAAATTCTGATATTCTGATTCTATGATATTCTGATATTCTATGAAATTCTGATAGGAATTTCTTTAACAAGTGTCAATTTAGGTAAGGGAATTTCAGGTATATTTAAAAGAATGCGGTAAACATTAAGGATTATAATCCCTTCATTCGGAGCGTAAGAATTTGCAACAGTGAGCATTTTTATAGAATACGTGTAACATTAATTAAATAAAAAAAATGGTGGAATTGGATCAGGAAATAAGAGAACATTTTAGAATGAAGTGAATATGGGCCAAATTAATATAAAAATTTGGAAATTATTTACGATTTAATTTAGGTTAAGAGATATCATTACATATATATGTATATATTGCATCTCATCCAGGTGAATGTTATTAAAAATATTTTAAAGTTTTTAGAAATATTCAATCTTTATAGTAAACGAATTATATCTTGTAAAGATGTTAATGCTTTATTTATATTATTTACGATAAAATAGAATACTTTTCAAATATGTTATTTTCACTCCTAGTATTATAGAGTATATCACAATTATGAGAACGTTATCGCCATTCAGTATAATCATAATTAAGATAAATATTAAGAAGAAAGAATGAGACATATGAATAAATATCTTTTCTATGCATTTCTATCAAATTCAATATTATTAGAATTATCCCATTAATATTATTAGAAGTAAGAAAAATAATCGCCTCCATGCAAATAGAAATTTATATTTTTCGTTTTAAAAATGAATCAAGATATTAAATAAAACCGTTAATGATGTTATTATATTCAATTAAAGAGCATAAGTAATTTTATTTTGCAATAATAAATAGTTCATTAATGAAATTTTGATTTGCTTATAAATATATAACTTATCAATATATTTGCTTATAATAAATAACATTAAAATGATTTGAAACGACTCATAAATTCATTATATAATCCATAAAGTAACAGCAGAGGATCTCTCCCCAAAATACTCTCCAATAAAGGTTTTATCTTTCTAATTCTATATAAAATAATGGATCTTAAATAAGATCGCGAAACCTTGATGTTGGTAAACAATATTTATAAAATATAGCTCTTTGGTCTGAATCTAGCATTTTTACTTATTCTAGCATGCGAATATGTATTTTGAACGCCTTTTTTCAGATTAATTGAAACCGAAATTTGTGGCGAAACTATAGTTTGTAGTCACTAGATTATATACCAGTTTTATTGAGTTAAAAGTTATTGCGTTTACATGTATGCAAAAGTACAGATCGATAGAGAGTAAAGGCTTGTACAGATTTGGTTTAAAATTTATGTACCAAATTTTATCTATCTAACTTTTTACTTGCTCGTATACATAGTATAGAGAAAATATGTTAATCTTCAAAAAATTCGAAATCGAAATTTTGTCCAATCTCCATGTTTCAGACTTCTTTTGAATTCGAAAAATTCAATTTTGGGAAATGTCCATCCGTTTGTTTGCTGTGACAAACATAATTCACAAAGGCTTTGAGCTAGACGGTTGAAATTTGACATGCTGACTTTACACCAAATTTGCAGATTTCTGTCAAATTTTGAGTAAAATCTATTGCCCGGCTGTTCGAATATAAATTAACACGGTAATTACAAAACGGAGAGAGCTATATAGATAAAATTCGGTAGACGGATTTAATATCTATATTGTGGACATCTGTCAAATTTTGAGCCGAATATGACAAGGGATTGACCGTCTCTCGGTCTGAATTCTTAGAAAATATAATCATGATAACTCAAAAGCGGAATGACTTAAATATATCAAATTCGATTTGGGATTTTGTGACTATAATTGTAGTTCTGCGCCAAATTTTTGTTTCAATTGGTTGGGAAAAATGCTTCTATATTCGTAAGATATAAACGTCGGATACTATTAACCGCATGCCAGGGATTAATCGCCAAATGACTCACCAAGGATGACACGATAATTCAGTAAAAGTGCTGTATTCACGCCAAAGGTTAATATTTTGTAACTATTGTACGCTAATGCCATGCAAAGCATTTTCTGGGATAACATCTTTTTAAGAAAGTATGCGAGAAAGATTTGGGGAGCCCACTTCCCCTGGTTAAATTTTGTAATCACTGAGTTCACTTATCCTCGAATAACCAGACAAATTTCTTTTGATTGGATTTCGCTCGAAATTTGACAACAAGCTACAAATTTTGTTTAAAGTTCATATACCAATTTTCACCCTTCTAGCTCCACAGTTTTTTAGAGTTATCATGTTCACAGACATAATGCCAAATACAGTGAAGTATGGAACGTGGAGATTCATCAACGTCTCGAATTCGAATTTTTTAACAATCAAAAAATTTTCACTATGCTTTGTATACGAGAAAGTAAAAATAATGAATACTATAAAAAAGTGGCTTAAAAATATTATTCGGGTGAATTCTATTGTTTTATGTCAATTGCACTGTCTCAGAAAAACATTCCTTTTAATCTTATTACAAAAGAAGGATGGTTATGGAAGATAAACAAATAAAAAAAAAAAGAAAATTTCGAAGTTCTAATTCAAAACATTGTTCTATGATAATGATTTAAGCTCGGTTGAATCAGCCGCTGCATTCAGTGCATACAGATTTTAACATCACACAAAATTCAGAAAAAATACCAGTTTAAAAGTATTATTTTGTTTCTAAAAAACTAAAATGAAAATTTTGCTTTAAAAATTATATTATTTTCCTCCTCCATCAAAATATCAACAAAAAAAAGTTAAGAAAAGAAAAAAGGACGAGATAATGAAATTGGTTTGAATTTCATTGCAACAATAAAAGGCATTGTTAAAATTTAGTTTAAAATTAATTCTGAAAAATTATTAAAATTTAAAGAATAAATTATATTGGAAGTATTCTTTCTGTTAAATGAATAAATAATTGCTTTATTACTAACTATCTTTGGCTACCAGCTGATTCACCTGGATTATTGGTCACGAAAGTTTTTAATTAAGCATTTATCCTTATATATTAAAAAAAATAATTTTCTCCCTATTTTATAAAATTAATATATATTTAAAAAATTAAGTTGTACTTAAATGGAATTTCTGTTTTTTTCTGAGAGGGAGGAGATGCGTTTTATTGTCTTTCAAAATTACAAGGGTTGGTGAGAAACATGAAATAGAAGTTTATTGAGACGGGAAATCTTTCCAGAACTATTATTTTCAAAATATGATTAATAGCAACACAAATTACAAATAGCAAGCTTATGGTTATCGTAAAAATATTAAAATGACCTTTCATTATTTCAAGTGTTTAAGGTATCATTTACAACTTATAAAGGTTAAAAAGAAAAATATGCCTTAACCTTTAAATGCTATAACAAAAAAATATTCTAAGCATATTCTACAACAATGTGTTTAATTGATGATGAAGTGAAACTCAAATAACTTTTATTGTTACTACTATTATTTCATTCTGGTCATTTTTTCATTGTTGATAATCAAGCATATGAATAGTCGGCTTATGGGTCGGGATAGTCAGGTTGGTAGGACGTTGGATTCGCGTCCCTTGGATTGTGAGTTCGAAAGCCGCCGGACGAAGACTCTCCGTGTGTGTGTGTGTGTGTGTGTGGTGACTGGCGCACGTATAAAACTGTTATGGTCACAAAATCCTCCATGTCGAGAGTAATACCACTTACTTTATCAAGGGTGATCGTTCTCTGATTCATGTCTAAATTACGATCTGTGAATGAAATGCATGAATGAAGTCCGCCCCGTAAAATGGGTTGTGACGTGTATGTAGCTAAGTATGTAGCTCTTAGTATGTAGCTCTTAGAACTAGATGGCACTACTGAAAAAACAAAAGACGCACCATTGGCTTAAAATCACTGACTTTTAAAGTCAGTGGGCTTGTTTATGACAAGTGCTATTAGAACCAACAGCATATTCTGCTTATTTTTCCATATTGAGAGATATAAAGTATACTTTTAATAAAATGTTTTCACAAGGATCCTAAGAATAACAGGTCACAAAGTATCACTATATCAAGTTCATTAACTCTAAGCAACTCGTAACATGCAGGCAAAGAACTGACTCCACTTCACTGCTTGTGGAATAATCTAGAATTGAAATCAGAATAATCTAGAATTGTAAAGAAATTTATAGAAGCTAGTAGAACATTAATAAATGAACAACAAAGAAATTGAAATTCAACTTATAATGTCATGCGACTTGGCTGGTATTTGAACCGCCGACCTTATGCTTTGCAAGCGCGTACTTTACCTCTGACCCGCGCTGACTATGGGCAACTCTTTCTTTTGCTACAATATGAACAACTAAGATTTAAATTCAGAATCAAGCAGTGTTGAATTAAAATAAATAATAATAAATGCGCCTATATGGAAACATTACTTCTTTCTTCTATTTCTATACCTATATCTATACTTATAATAAAGCTCAATGTGTATGTGTGTGTGTGTGTTGCCGCTCTACAGGCCAGACCATTCAACCTACAGCTACCAAATTTGGCACGTGTATACCTTGCAGGCCGGGAATGTGCACTTGAGGGTTATTTTTTCGAATTTTTAACTAGAATTTTATTTATTAAAATTAAGCGAAATTTTGACGTGTTTCTGCTATAACTTCCGAAGATATTACCGCACAAAAAAGAATTTTACATGAAGTTAAAGATCAAAAATTTATCTTTTAAATGATACTAATGTTTTAATCTTAAAATTAAATTTCTATTTTTAATGAATTTTTAAATAAATATTTTAACTATGTTTTTCGTAAAAAATAAAAATTAAAATTAAGCACGTTTCGCATTCATGGGAAAAAATTAGCTTTTCTCAAAGTGTTGCCATCACATTGATTAAAGCTCCAATTAAAAATAAATTAAATCTTTTTGGAAATGAAATCTGCAAAAATATAATTTTCGGCACGTGTTTGTAGGAAATGAAACAAATATGAAATATTATTTTTACTAAAAAATAAATTCAAGAAAAATTATTTTATGATCTTTTACACTCTCTATACAGGGTGATTATTTAGTCCCAGACCCATTTTTATGTTTAATGACTCATAAAATAATGAAGATATAAGCAAACTTATGGAATTTATTGATGGAATAACTCATATATTTTCCTTTTCAGGTTTGAATATTTTTACTTTTGTAAATATCGTCTGCGCGTGTGGTTAATTTCAGATAATTTCTTTTTTCAGTCTAAATATCTGTACTTTTATAAATATCGTTTGCTTATTAATTGCAGTTTTCTCTCTTTTGTTTTTAGCAACTATTGAAATGTTATGTTTACTTTTGATGGGTTTGTTCTATGTAGTACTTTTGTATGTCATGTTTTATTCGAGCGGATATTAAGGATAATGCATACACCACAAGAGAAAGCACAGATTTTATGGTGGTCATAGAGTTAATTTCCAATCGACTAAATCACTGACTTTTAAGAGTTAATTTCCAATCACTATAATTTTAGATTTTCCATCGATCGCTTCAAAGAAAATACGCCAATCAGCGCGCAGGTTTCTCAAGATTAATTGGCCTAAAATTATGAAGATGTTGAGTTTTTCTAAATTTTTAACATTTAAAACTTCATAAATAAGTCTTAGTTGATTGTGGAAAATAGAAATATTCGTTCATTTATTTAAAATTTGGTGTGTCCAGAATATTTCTGAATATATGATACCTTACTGCATTAAATTTAGACTTCATAATTTTTGAAATATATTTATAGGCAGGAACAAAATACTATTATTGATTTCATTTCAATCCTTTTGAAAGCAAAACTAAAAACTGAATTTTATGCTAAATCTGAGAATTTTTTGTTGAATTATTGTTTTAGATATTACATAAATTATAAAAAATATTTTGAAGTTCACATAAGACTTAAATACCAAGCGATTCTGTTTGCAATACTCATATTCAGTAATAATAATAATAAATAAATAACAATAAAGATGATAAATAAAATAAAGCGCTTGGTTTTATTTAAAAATATCTTAATATTAATTGCAATTTCATCATTTACATTTTAAATTAAAGTTGAAGTTTTGCCGGAAATGACAACAAATTAGCAAAATATATATAGTAAATTGAACGAAACGATCTAAACAACAGTATAAGTTTGGTATGACTATCAAAATTTGAAGATTAAAAATGTTTTGTTTGAGAATCCTTTAAGAGACCAGTTACTTAAAATATTTAATTGAAAATTGTAGCGAGCGGTAATACTGGCGAACCGGCTGGTCGTCAAAGGCGGCTAGTCTGTAATATAATTTAAAGATATTGACAGAAAATTAAGGAAAATTATAATATACTGAACAGAATATGTAAAGCTTCTAAACTAGTATGAACTGGTGTTTCATCAAAATTTGAAATTGAAAAATATTTTGTCGGGAATGACATTAAACCAAGTTACACAAAATACTTAATCGAACTTTTTAGCAACCATTAATTCTGACGAACCAAATAATCTCCGAAGATGGGTAGTTGTAAATAATTGAAGCATCCCGTTTACGATTTTTAATAAAAATAAACAATTTAATGTTTGTGAAAGCAACTGAGTTTATGTCGAATCTGTATGAAACTGAAACCAGAATCATATTATAGATGTCAAGAAAAAGAGAGGAAAAACAAAGCATGTGAGCGAAGACAATTCTTTAATAGGAGGCAGAGGGAGAGAGAGAGAGAATAGGAGCATTAAAGGCATTATGCCATAAATAATGGACTGTGCTTGAATAATCTAGTTGCCACCTGATTCGATGGCAACAAACATCGTGTCCGATACATCTCCAAATTTTCGATTAGTGAACATATTTTGAGGCTTCCGAAGGCTGTTTAGTGTGCAGCCCAATGTTTAGATATTCTACTAGCCGCCTTTGGAGACCAGCCGGTTCGCCAATCTTAATGTTCGTTAAAATTTTAATAATTAAATACTTTATGCGATTCCTACTTTAATAGCTTCTTCATCAAAATATTTTAAAACTTCAAATTTTGATATTCATGAAATTCACTCATAATATTATAAAGGCCTTCAGTCATAACGTAATATGTATCACTCTAATTTTCTGTTAGCTCCGGTAGAATTTATGCTTTAAATTAAAGTGGAAAGGATTAATATACAATTAATATAATAATATTTTTTACTGAAACAAAGTATTTTTTTGTAATATGATTACTGAAAACAGAGTCACAGAGCGTTTAAACTTTATGGGCAATAAAGAATATCTTTCTTAATTTATGTAATATTTCAAAATTTGTCAACAAAATTTTCTCAGATTCATCATGACCAGATCGATTAATTAACAATATTTAGTTTTAAATGCATGAAGCACTAAGAAAATAAAATGAATTGTTTAAAATAATCGGTTGATAACAGGTTAAAAAAACTACTTAAAAAACGATGTACATGAAACTATAAGCATATACAAAAAAATATATAACTAACATAAATACAATTTAATTACAAAAGCATGCAACTAAAATAAAAATAATTTAAATCAAGTCCCCATCCGTTGATAATAGTTTTCAACAATCAGAACACAATGAGCACGCGTGAATTTTCAATGCCAGTTACAGTAACGCAAATGCATGAATTTTCTACGCCAATTGGGGTAACGCTATGCAGATTAGAAATTTTTAATTTCCTTTATTCTGTTTTATTTTAATTAAAAAGTACTTCAGAATGAATCTGAAAGATCGATTAATTAATAATGTTTAATTTTAAATGCATCAAGCATTAAGAAAATAAACAGAATCGTTTGAAATAATTGGCCAAAAAATCTTAAGCTTAGCCTCATTAGCGTGGGGAAAAAAAAAATGAAGCCTTACTCATTTGGCGGAGGTGAAAATAGAAAGATTTTTTGGCGGGAAAGTTAATTTTTAATTAATAATTACAATTCTAATTAAAAATTTTAAAAAAAAGCACCCCAGGTTCACATAGCTGTAGGTCAAACGATCTGGCCTGTAGAGCGCCAACACACACACACACACGCGCACACACACACACATGCACGCACGCACACACACACAGACACACACACACACATGCACGCACGCGCACACACACATACACACATTGAGCTTTATATAATAATAAGTATAGATTTATTGATTCATTTTCTGTCTTCATTTTTATTATTCTTTTCCAATTTTCATTGTTCATCAAATTCTCAAAATAGAAAAATAACCAAATGAAATTAAAAAGAACAGAAAAATAAGTTCAAGAAAGGTCGTTCGCCATTGTTTTGGTGTATCAATTTTTAGCTACCAAATTTTTCTCAGTTTGTGTCTCATTTTATGTATATAATTTTAAAATAATAACTTTTTTTATTGAATTTTTTGTTAATTAGTTAGATAAGGTCTTTTGATTTAGTGATAAATTCACCTGAAAAAACACGGAGGGTGTAAATATTGTTTGGTCCTCCAACATCAGTGACTGACGTCATTTCCGTTGTAATTTCATGCCTTTCAAGCATTTACGTCACAAGTAGCTATTTAAATGTTTTGTTTATGTTTCTTTTTCGTTGGTGACAGTGCTTGTTTGTTTGGAACGTGAGATACCGGAAACCAATAAAAACAGAAAACACTGAGAAATTTCGGTCAAATTACTATCTATCTGAAAGGTTGCTGTACAACTGTATTTTATTATGTCCAAATATAATCATAAATAAATAACTTTAATGCTGTTTAAAGGACATGCAATAAAATATAAAGGAAACTAATCATGGCAGGTGATGATAGAATTACATTTGTACAAAAAGATTTATCTGGTAATTCATTTCCAATCTTCGAAGAAGTTAAACGCTTGGGAAAATTATGTGATGTGACTTTAAAGGTATGTGTGAGTTAATTTTAATTTTTAATCTGCTTGATGCATTAATCATTTTGTAACAATTATCATATTAATATTTCCATTTTTCAAAATTTCTTTCTAAATGGAAGATCCAAATGCCTTAAAAAATTTATGTGTAAATTCAGAAGCCCAAGAAATGTGAAAACTTAACTGAGAGTTTTAATTCGGATATTTGATGACATATTTGTGTTTGATTTTTTTAGTGTATATATTCTTTTGAGAAAAATTATTCAATATTCTCTGAATATTCGATGGAGTTTTGCATGGAAATATATCAGGCATTTATTCATATTCATAGAATGTTAGTAGCTATAATAAAATATTTCATATTTTTAAAATAAAACAACAATGTTTGTATTAAATGCTTTATTAGATGAATGCTCATCTGTCACAAGCATTCTTACAAAATAGTAAACAGTGACATAAAATTTGCACAAATCATTCAGAATTCTATATGTGGCTCAATTAGGTAATTTTAATTAAGCTAGAAAATATAGCAAATTCTAAAATAAAGATAATATTTTTAGTTAACTCAAAATGGAATAAAAATATTTATTTTAGTTTTTTGACGTATAAATACCCTGAAATTAACTCTAGATGTATTAGATAAAATTAAAACTGTGATGCTTAGTAAAATTAAGTATATTGAATGAAAAATATTAATATCTTGAGAAAGACTGAATAGTAGAACTACGAAAAGAATATATGTTTTTGCAATACACAGATATCCATTTATGCAAAAGTATCATATTACAGTATTATAATTTTACTCTAATGATCTTGATTAAATGGTGTGAAAAAATATTACATTTTACCAATAGACATTTTCTTAACAAATATATTATTTAATTTAATTATTTTGTGGTTATTTTTTTATTCAAGATTGTATTGAGGTCTTTCATTAAATCAACTGTCTTTTCAATAAGTGTGGACTATTACTAATTTCATGGAAGAATAAACTATATCTTAAATTTGTCATTTACTAAATTTAAAGCTCATTTTGAAACTGCTATGGAAAACTATGTCTTCTTGCTGTGAATGTTGTGATAAAAAAAGTCACTGTATTTCAAAAAGACCAACTTTAAAGAAAGAAAATGTTGAATTTTTTTATATTTTGAAGAGTACTGTTCGAAACTGCATTTTGTGTATCAGCAATAGTGCTAAGTGAGATGCTAGATTCTGCTGAAGAAATAAACACATTTTATAAACTGTACTTGCAGAATAAATTTTTTTATATATATTGTTTGCTTTGGGATTTTATTTTTGACAACCATGCTTCTTACATAAAATTATGGTTTTATTTAATTTTGTTTTGATTTTTTTAAGAATTAATATTGCATATTAAAAGCAAAAACTATTTTGCATTGATTTAAAAAACAATTAGCTGGATTGGAGATCTGGTTTTAATATATAAATAAACCTGACGATTTATCGTTTTCAGTATTTATTTATATTTTTTCAACAATTGACAGTGAAAATAAATGACACAGTGACAGTTGACAGTGAAAATAAATGGAGAGAAATAGACTGTACCTATTTTTTAAAGTTTCACTCAATTTGCTTATAATTTTGCTTTGCAATATATGTTTGCTTTCAGTTTTGAGGCATATGAAAAAAATTAATTCCTGATTTAGGTATTTTATGACCCTAGACTATATCATTGACTCTATACCTTGCTCATTATATCCTTCTTTTGATTAGATAATCAGTTTAATTTTACTTTCTGAGCATTTAAACATGCTTATAATTTAACTTAAGTTAATACTTTTTTATTTTATTAGCTTTGTGAACATGTATATGTTTTTATCTATTTTTATTCCTGATTACCTGGCATCCACATTTGAACACAATATTATTGAAGCAGATATTCAGTTTTATGAAATAAATCTAACCAATTATGGTTGATAATTAATATTATATATATATATATATATATATATATATATATATATATATTTGTAGGATTTGCATTTTTTATGTTGCAACCAACAAATTGAGTTTTTTATTGATCTTCATGCAGTTTCTTCTCAACTGAGCAGTCTTAGGTGACTGGAAATCTATTGAAAATAATCATTTGCTTCTTTATTTTCCTGCTTATTATTAATGTTTTGTTTCTAATGAATGCATATTTTAAATTAAAAAAAGTGTCCTCAAGTTTTGTATGCTTTTAAGGTTTTACATTTTGTAATTTTAAAATTTTGTATATGCAGTATTTGTAGTAGGATCAAGCTAGAAAAGAATAAAGTTTGAAGCAGAAAATTATAATAAAACATATTTTGGCATTTTCAGGTTGAAGATCGACATTTTTATGCTCATAGAATTATTTTAGCTGGTACTATACCATATTTTCATGCAATGTTTATGAATGATATGGTCGAAAGTACCCAAGAAGAAATTACAATAAAAGAAATAGATCCTGAGTAAGTTTATTTTTTATTTGAATATTCATTATTTCTTCATTTTTAAAAGGCATAAATAATATCTTTATATCCTTTTTAATTTAAAATTTTGTCCATGTGAATAGTAGTGGAGACAAGAATGGAATGTCTCTTGTGTATTTTTTATTACCTAGAATTTTTTAATATAAAAATTATTAGTGAGGGTAGAGTTTCAGATTAATTTAAAGTTATTTGCCCAATTGAATTATGTTTATAGAATTAGAAAGTTGATTATTTTCCACTTTAAGTTGGAGTATTCGTCATTTAAAGTCACTTATTTTTTTAATGCAGTTCTCTTTCAGAAACATGATAGAAAGTTGATTTAAAAATTAGTAAAGTGGACATGCACCTATGACTTGGGCAACTTTTCAAAATAAATGAAATGGCACAAAACTTAGCATTAAAAAAGGCTTGAAACATTCTATGAACCAATAAAATATGTTTTCATGTAATTAACTCATTGAACATTTACCATTTATGAGAATCCATGTTCAATTCTATGCATTACCTTAAGATCATGGTATGATTTGGATTAACTGTATCATTTATACTTGTCTCTATTTTCTAATTCAGATATTTTATGGTATACCCTGTAATTGGGTTCAATTTGTTTCTTGCTGTAGAAGAATACAATAGTTCTAAAATTATAAGATATCATTACTTTGAATTGCAATTTTTCTATTGTATAGAGTTTGTCCACTCTTTGCCAAGTGTGTCAAGAAATATTTTGTATTGTTTTGATTTTTATTGGTTTGAAACATGGGAGACATTTTCTAGCACCACATGTCACATGAAGATACTTTTGTTTGATCATATTTAACTGATTCCAAATAAATGTAATTTTTTTTCTCTCAAAATGTCTAAAAAAAGTTGAACATAGTAGCTTTTCCAAAATTCATTTTGCGCTGTCCCCTCAGTATTTCAATGGATTTGCTTAGCTTTACCATTAATAATAGTATTTTTAAATGCAGTCGACAGTGTTGAACAAATTCAAATTCTTCATGTATGTCTTGATAAATCAATTCTAATTTTTAAAACTTTGAATAAAATGCTAACATGCCCCTGGCAGCAATTCTTGTTTTCAGGGGTCAATTTTTATTTTTTTCACCTCATTGAGACACATTCTTAATTTTATAAATTTCTAATGAATACTTATGGTTATAAGCTGCTCTGGATAGATTAATTTTAATTGTATACACCTGTGTATTCTTTTAAATTTTAACTTTTCATTATGGCTATGGTTGACTTATGAATCTTTATTTTAGATATATTATTAATAAAAATAGAGGTTTAAAAAAATGAGGGATAGGGAAGATTATTTTGAATTGAGGTGCTAGTTTTTAATTTCCATATTTTAATTTTATAATTGATGTAAACAGAAATTCAAAAATTCTGTTGAAATTTAATTTTTGTATTCAAAGAAAAGTTGTATAAAATATTATTAAAGTCCTATTATTTAATATTATGTAGCAAAGGCATATTATTTAATTTTAATCATTCCTACCAATTAGAATAAAAATGCTGGCATCCTGACATAGGGGTAGACCGTCTTCCCCATGATCTGGGCGTCCTGGGTTCGAGTCCCGGTTCGGGAATGGTTGTTCTTCATCTGTTCTATCTGTGAGATGTGAATGTGCCCCCCTGTGAAAAGGGGCTGTGCAAGCAAATGTGATGCATGAGTTGCTAAAACGTACTCTTGGCCCTAGTTAGCACTACTGAAAAACAAGAGACACACCTTCGGCTTAAAATCGCCGATTTTGTCAACGAGCTTGACCATGGCAAGTGCCATTAGAATCAAAACAAAATAAAAATAATTTACATATGATTTTTTTTGAAATTTAATTTTTTGTATTTTTTTTAGCATTCCTTTTTTCATATTTATTTGAACTTAATTTCAAAAACTATACTCTTTTGTACTTTTTTAGGTACATTAAATTGTAAAATTGTTTTTTACATGCTGGTGGAACTAGTTGTCATGGTAAAAACAATGTTTTTTCCGATCAGTAACATTCTCCCCTACAGTAATATTTGGAAACAAAAGCTCCTCCCATCGAAGGGTTGTATCATGGCCGGTGATGACCCTTAAGACAACCACATTCCCGCCAGTGTGGCTGTTGTGGGGGTCCGGTCATTCAGTATTATTTATCCGTGTGCCTTTGGGCGGGTCGAAGAGTCAATGATATGACTTTAAATTATTTCAACATTTACTAAACTTATTACACAAATTTAACGTTCTTTTAAAAAGAATTTTATATTCTAAAAAATCTTAAATTTATCTGTCAATTTCATATCCACACACACACGCACACATATATAGTAAATTAAAATTCAGATAATTGTTTAAAGTTGCATTTATGAAACAAAATTAGAATAATTGCCTAATATCATATCTAATTAAAGAGTATTAATCACATGCCAATGATTAATAAAGAAAAGGCAAAATATATACTTATTGTAACTAGTGATTTATTGCTAAAAGTGTTATTTTAGTTTATTTTATATGTTTCCAATGACATATTGGGGAGCCAAAAATTCCCCAGCAACATGTTGTTCATATAGTTAATATACAAATACTTATTTAATTATTAGAATTTTTGACTGAACCATATCCAGTTTAAGAATTGAGTGTTAAATATAAATATATGTTAATAACAGTATATGCATAAAGTAAAAAATATTGACTTTTTTTTGTATAAAATATCTTGTTTGGATGAAGAACTTAATTTTATTTTACAACTCTCATTGATTTTTTTTTCTTCTTCTTTTTAGTGCCTTGGAATTGCTGATCGATTTTGCATACAGTGGAAAAGTTGTCATTAGTACCTCAAATGTTCAATCTTTACTTGTGGGATCATCATTTTTGCAACTTCTTAAAGTTAGAGATGCTTGCTGTGATTTTTTGAAGAAAAGGTAAAGATTTCAATCTTGTGAAATCAATTTTAAAAAAAAATAGACATACAGACTGAACATTTTTTGAAGTTTTAAAAATATTTAATTGTAAATATTTATATTTAAAATTTTCCATTTTTAAAAAAAGATTACATTTTTGGAATGCACTTAGTGATAATTTTGAAGCAATTTGAATGACTTACATTACTATTTTTAATATAGAACAATACAAATAGTTTAAAATTTTAACAATATAAATTATTTAGACCAAATTATCACTAGTGTAATTTTTTTAAATTTCATTTTCTTATTTTTGATAAATGATGGAATGAAAATTCCATTATTTTAATTTAATTTATAATAGACTTCAAAATTTTTCTTGATTGCTTTCTTTTATAATGAATAAGTCCATGTTTATTTGATGCATGACAAATATTATGCACTAATTTTTGGATTGCATTTTATTTTTTGTAAAAGATGGGAGAGTTTGATATCATAGTACAAAGTAATATCTATATATAATATGTGTGCGTGTATTTATTTAGTTGATATATGCAGTTATTTAGTTGATTTAGTTGATATTCACAGATATGATTTCATCTGAAAATTGTGATATATAAACTTACCTCATTTTATATTTTGTATAAATTTAAATTTTTGTAAGGAATTATAGTATTTCATCCCAAATTTTTGACAATTTGTTTAAATGATGTTTTTAAGCTTGTGGTATATTGTAATTAGCTTTTACTTATTTTTTATATTGCTTGTATTAATCACCGATTTATAGGGCTTTTTTACTACCATGAAAAGTTATTTTAAAAATAATTTTCTAAAACTATTAGTTATATTAGTATTATATTTTTATTACTATGCAGACTAGTTTTGTGAATATTTTCTTTTCCATGTCCTTGGTTATATGTAATAATTTTAAATTATTTGTTTAATTATTTACTAATCACTTCAAGTTTAAAAAAGTGCTATAATTTCTAAGCTGCAGGGACATTTATCTTCTTTGCACATCCCAGAAATTAATTTTTTTAACTTTAATTGTCCATTATTAAGTTGTAATATCATATGGTTAAAATAAATTATTTTAACCATATGATATTGCAACTTATGATTATTTGGGTATATCTTCTTTTCAAAAGTACCTGAAATCTGATATATTGTAACAATCTCTTGTTCTGTTTTCTGCTTCTCTGTGAGTTTTGTCATTTGAGTTCTGCTTATGCCTTGAAGATGCACTTCTGAAACCTCTTCAAGGATATGTATACTGCCTAATATTGAAGAATAAATCTGTAATTTAAAGAAATTTCTGTCTTGCTTGTTTACCAAAAGAACTTATTATATATTCATTTTACATTCTATAAATTTTTCAGGTAGGTATATTTACATTATAGGTATATTTTATATTTGTATCAAAGATTCAGTTTGGGCCAAACAATGAAAACCACAGATAAGAATTAGTATTAATGATTGAATAGTTATGAAGCTCCAAGTAAATATACCATGTCTGTGAATTGTGTTATATCAAGAAGCAAATTGTTTTTAATAGAGAAACATGATGTGAATTTATCTGCTGTTAAAATTTATGGTTTCACCAGAAATAATAGTTTTAGAAAGTAAATGTACTAAAAAATAAAGCTTGCAATCCATTCTTGTTATAAGGAATTATTACTTTTTTGTCATTGATAGTTTTCACTATTTTTTATGATAATTTTTTATAAAATTCTTTTTGGATACTTGTAAATAGTTTTTTCAGTGGATTCAATAATAATAATAATAATAAAATGTTTTTTTCAGATTACATCCAAACAATGTTTTAGGTGTTCAATCCTTTGCAGATGTCCTGGGCTGTACATCACTTGTTGAAGCAACTAATCGTTATATTCAGATGTATTTTAGTGATGTAGCTCGCTCTGAAGAGTTTCTGAACTTGAAGTTTGAGGAAATTAAAGACATAATAAGTAGAGATGAGCTGCATATAGCAAATGAAGAACAAGTAAGTGTTTTTTTTTTCTTCTTATGTTTCCTTTAGTATTTTTCGATGAACAAATACTATGTTTGAAATTTGTGATTTCATGAGTGTTTTAGATATAACTAAAGTTCTAAAAAAAAAAAAAAAAAAACTGCATTTTTTTTTTAATTTTAAAGTTCTCAAATTTCGATTTAGAAAAATATATCCTCCAAATATGAATTATATAGGCATTATATAAATCATAAATTATATGATAGTATATAAAACATTCCTGAACATTAATTGAATATATGTTCTGCAATCTTGAATTTTTTTTTTCATTCTTGTTGAATAAAAATATATGGGAACTTTTTGAATTATTAAATACTTTTTAAGACATTGATTGTGAAGATTATTAGATTATTTTATTGAGTTTTTGGAAAATCTTGATTTTAAAAAATACAAATATTTCTATTTTCATTTCTTCGTATGATGTAAAAAAAAAATAGATAAAAAATACTGCATTGATATGTACAAACTTTTATTGCCTTGATTACCATATGCTAATAGTTAATCAATTTTTTAAAATAATTTTCTTGATATCTTTTTAGTAATTAAATAAATATATTCTTTAACTATACTTTTGAATATAAAATAGAAAAATGCATCTTTAAGTATGTTATGTATTTATATCTGTTCTTTTGATATATAAAAACCAAGTGTTTTCTGTGTGAATATTCATATATAAAAAATGGTCACATTGTTATAAAAATGTAGAAATTTGAAAAAAAAAAGGGGAGGGGCTCAAATGCACCAAAAGTATTTTTGCTACAATATTTTCCTTCTTGTAATTTTTACAAGTACGCATGCCTAGGGATTGCAATATCGGACCAAAAGTTCAATATTGGTATTCTGTATTTTTTGGATCTTAATACCGGGATACTGGTTTTAATACCAGTATTAGAAATTTTAGAAAAAGAAAGAAAACACGGTTGTTTCTTTGTTTTATTTGCCAGTTTTATTAGAGAATGTAAATATCTCAAAAAATAATTTGTAACTTATAAATTATAACAAGATATAAAGAATCATAAAAAAGTAAAGGAATATCTTATTTATTTAAATCACAAAAAAGTGTAAATATCTCTATTCAGTCTGTGGTACTATTACAAATTTTTGAAATGTAATCTTAAAAAAACATAATGCATCAATTGTACTGTCATTAAGCCTGAAAAGTAATTTTGTGCAAAAATTACCAGCTATCAAAAACGCTCTTTTGGCTTCTACGCTAGTTGGTGGTACTGTTAGCAATGAGCGATATACTTTTTCCAAGTATTTACCTCTAAATCCCTTATCTTCAAATAAATTGATTTCTCATCGGATGGTTTTGGATATAGCCGATTTCTGTATTGTATTTTGGTTCGTTGAAATTTTCTTATTTATCGCTAATTCTAATTTTTGTTCAAAAGACAATTCCTTTTCACTATCGACATTAGTGTAATCATAATCTTCAATAACTGAACCAATTTCTTCTGAATATAGATAGGTTTGTGGGTAAAAAATGTTAAGAAAATTTACTAAAAACTTAATCAGATTTAAATTGGCTATTTTCTTTTCTTCTTTTTCATTTTTAAAATCATTATAATTATGTAAATACCATAAGATATTTTCTATTTCGGTATGCCTTTCTTCTGTGGGATTTTTCAATGAAATATATAATTCTTCAGATAGTGATGTGTGCTGTTCTTTCAGTAACTGCAACATGAAATTTATTGTTGCATTAGCTGTTAATAAATTAGAATCTCTCCAACATAAGGCCTCAATAGTCAGATTTATTGGAAGTAGACCTGATACAGTTCTGGATATTAAGTCGAATTCACTATCTGAAAATTTAATTTACAGGTTTAAGTCGATTATTGCTTTTTGGATTGGATTTCTCAGTTTCAAAAATCGTTCCATTATTAGGAGTAAATGTTCCAATGCGTTTTAGAATCTAATATTAACAAATATTCTGTTTTGTTTTCAGTTAGTGTATATTTTAGTAATATGTCATTTTTTATAGGGTAAAGTTTAAATATCTTAACAATTTTTCGAACTTTATAAATTTATAAGAAGCAATTCTTGATGAGTTAATATTTCATCCTCATTAGCAATATCTTCTTCAACAATTACATTGTCATTATCTTAATTGTCAATATCACTCTCACTCTTACTCTCTTCAAAGTTGGAATCCGAAGTTTCTATATCCACAGTATTTGGATTCTTCTGTTCTTTATTTTTTTTGGTATAATACATCTATTACTCCTAATTGAATTCCATGAGCATAGCACAATTGCTGATTTGCACAGATCAACTTTCCAACTTTTTTCATAACTGTTGCTCCATCAGTCGTTATGAATGCAATATCTTCTTTCAGGGATAATCCATGTTTCGCTAATTTAGATTTAAGCAATTAATTAGCCATTAATTAGCTAATTAATTTTGCCTGTTAGAGAGACATAAAAACAAAAACGGCTAAAACAAAAACAAAACTATTTTGCTATGTTGGCAATCCCTGAACATATAGTGGTGACTATTTTTAAAATTTCTAGTAAATACCAAAAAAACGGTATTTAAACTTGCAAATACTGGTATTACAAAATTGTACAAATGGCTCAAAATACCAGTATTTGGTATCCCGGTATTGCAATCCCCACGCATGCCTAATACATTTTTTTATATATTATTCTATTTTATCAATTATATAAGATGAATGATAATATCCCTTCTATATATTTTTTGTGTATTTTCTATCATTAATTTGCATAAATAAATATATATAATATGCATTTTGCAAAATAAATATCTTTTTACACTGATATCTTTTGGATACCAAAGATACATACATCAAAGACATTTTTTTCCCAAAATTTCAATTTATTAAAAATTAAGAAAAATATTTTAAATTTTTTATATTTATTGTCAATATTTTACAGAAATGTTTTTGCATGAAAATAATTTGCTTTTATGCATTAAATAAATAAATAAAAAAAATCTTACTGATTGTAATGAAGTCTAATTTTTTTTTTGATGTTGCATATTCTCAAATAATTTTACTTCATGTTTATTGAATGATTTATATGAATTAATTAAATGTATTTTATCAGGTTTTTGAAGCTGTTATAACTTGGGTAAAGTCTGATTCAAATAGAAGTGCTTATCTGCCAGAATTATTGACTGAAGTTCGAATGCCTTTGTTAACTCCTCAGTATTTGACAGACCATGTTTCTACAGAAGAACTTATAAGAACTTCCCATCAATGCAGAGACTTATTAGATGAAGCTAAAGACTATCATCTTATGCCAGAGCGTAGGCCTCTATTGCAGAGTTTTCGTACAAGACCTCGATGCTGTCCAGATATCATTGGATGCATTTATGCTGTTGGAGGACTCACAAAATCAGGTAAAATTTATTACTCCTTTCTAGATAATTTATTATTTTGTAATCTAGGTATGTAAGTGATTAACAATATATCTAATTGAACCAAAAATTTGAGATTAGGCTATTACCAATGCTGGTTAATATTCTGAACTTCCTTGTGTTGTTGTAACAAAAGATAAAGGGATTAGTTTGTGGGATGCAAGTTGAAGGAATTTTTTTAAATTTGTACACAGCATCAATTTTCCTGTTTTAAGTCTTAATATTACATTTAAATCTTGTAATTACGAACTGTTAGTTTATGAATCATTTTTGGTCTATAAGAACCTAATCGCCATTTTGTGGATTTCATGTGACTATTGCAAATTCTACCTAAATATCCAAAATTTACTATACAATATTGAAGCATTACTCCATGCCATTACCATTGCTCTTTGTATCCATTGTAAAAACTTACAATTGTTAATACAGTGTGGCTTAGTCTGAAAATATGTACCATTTCTCTAATATTTTGTCAGAACAACAAATAATCTCCTTAAATTGAAGTGTAGGATTCAGTAACATTATTCTAGGACTTCTATTATCTTTTTTTGAAGCTTAAAATTTTAACAAGATGCCTGATTGCTTACTATAATTATTATGTAAATCTCCAAAATTTTCAATATACAGTTGATATGTTAAAAATTACTCAAATGTCACTTTATAGAAGTAGGTTATTATTTATGGTTGTATTCTTGACTGCAGATAGATGGTACTATGTGTGCATATTTACTATAATTTAAATAATAATATTGTGAAGCAAGCTAATTTGTTTATTTATCAAGAAAATAAATATATAGAAAAAGTTCTTGCACTGATTTTTTAATAACAGAATGTTCTTTTGATGGAAGAAAGAGTGAAATTTATTAAAAAATGTAATTTTTTTTCTTGCATGTCTAATAATATGGCAACTCTATGTTAATGTTCACTAGAGAAATTCATTCAGTTTATAATCGATAGATAAGTATAATTGTATATAATGTAATTAATGTAATATTAGATAAATATAATTATTAAAAATGGTATAAAGTCCCTTCATATATATATATATATATATATACCATTCCTTCTTAGCAGATGTCTGTCTGAGGCTGAAGGTTAATCACATATTATTCCTATGTAAAATTGTTTCACAGGAATAGATTTGATTTGATAGTGCATTTGAAATTTTTGTGATTTAACTCCATCCATCTTCTTTTTACACATTTACATTAA
This sequence comes from Argiope aurantia, assembly GCA_026543865.1. Classification (NCBI taxonomy): domain Eukaryota; kingdom Metazoa; phylum Arthropoda; class Arachnida; order Araneae; family Araneidae; genus Argiope; species Argiope aurantia. Next base: position 813,314 of record JAPMOR010045543.1, on the reverse strand, counting down.
TAAATATATTAATAAAATTAAAATAAGATGCAATTCTTTTGATGAAATGTAGTGATTATTTTGATAATAGATGAGTAGTTTGAAGAATTAAAGACAACTAACCATTTGTTAAAATTTGATTCAGTCTGAAAAAAAAATATCAAAACCTTATGGAATCTGAATCTTTTATATAGTAGAAAAATTTGAGTTCAGTAGATTTACAAAAATATAAGAGAATACAAATGGGAAAATACTCTTACTTTTAGAATGACCTAAAAAAACAATAAGAAATTAGTAAAGATTCAGCAGTTCTTTTATTGTAGTTCAACACACCATATCGCTAAGTATTACTATATATAAGAAATATGTTTTTTTTAGACTAATTCTTATAATATATATGCTTAGTTAAATGTCAGTTCTTAAGACAAAAGTTAATTTTTGTATCTCAAAAATCTAATGCACTTTAACTATATTTAGATGTATGTAGTTGACCTTATTAATATATTTTCAATATCTTCACTCTGCTACAATATACAAGATAATGAAATACGACCAATTCATAGTATTATATATATATATATATATATATATATATATAATTATTGTTGGTCACTTTTAACTGTGCTGATAGCTGGGACAAAATTAGGAAGTTTTTTACAAAAATCATCCATCAATTATTTAATATGCTACTATCTCAAATAAATTCTTACTTTGCAGAAGAAAAGTACTTATCTGATTTCACTATTGTAAAATAAGTTTTAGAAACATTACTTTTTGCCTTGTAACATTTTTTGATACAATTAAGAAATAATATTAATGGTGTGCATACTATAAACAGATTGATAATCTTATTTTGTGGAAACTAATTTTTCTGTTTCGAACCAAAAATGAGATATAGATATTTAAATGCAAAAATGTACCTTAGACCATTGTGATGTATTGATTTTATGGCCGAATCAAAGGTGCAGTATTTCTTATTTAGGTGAAACTAAGGCTATTTGCTTGTAGATATTTTCTGAAATTGTGAGATAGGTGGCAATTTGTATGTGCCATCTCTTATTTTACCCTTGTCATAAAGCCTTTTTTGCAAGGGATTTCCATTCCATTCTTAAAAATTGTTGTAAATGTGAATAAGTAAACATTTTTCGAACCTGAAGTAAGTTTTCCATTTCTCATTCCTCTATGGATTGGAAATTTACATTTGAGGAGATTAATGAGAAATTTATTGTCATATGTTTCTGCTTTCATCTATAACTGACAGGCTGATGATTCATTTAGATCTCGTGCATAGTTTAGCCATTGCAATTTCATCAACACTGATTCTGATCCAAATTCTGATAGGAAAAGATACTGTTTTTTATTATAGAATACAAATTTACGGTAACAGTGTAATTTAGAATTACATTGTGAGAAAGTCAAGGTAATAAATACATTATGGGTCATAAATGTTTTTTGGCATTAATAAACAGGCTGCATAATTAATAAAGACCAATTAATTTATTTTCAACAATAGCCAGATTAAAATATTTTACATTTTTCAAAGTATAAAAATCTTTTTGATCAAAATGAGATGAGAACATTGTAACAGCTTAAAATATGAAACTGTAACAACATAATATCTTACCTTGGAATTCCTTTTTTTGGATGACAAATAATAATATCCTAACAGAAAAAGTAGAAATGGGAAACCAGCAACTGTTTAGTATAGCTGCATTTCCTAGAGGAACAAAGGAAATATGTTTCATCCAATAGGAGACTATTTTTTGAAAGCATATAATTCAAATGATTCACTACTTTGAGAAGGAAAAGAAGGCTTCAATTACTCTTTTTGAAAATATATATTGTTTGGATATAGTTAATTATTACTCACCTCATCTTGAGTAAGAGATGCTGAAGATTCAAACTATTTAATGTATTAAAACATAATCTAAATTAAAAAAAGTTGTTAAAATTTAAAATATAAAAAAGTACCAACAGTGTTTTCAGTGAAATAAGAAAATATTTCCATGGGCCTTTTCAAATTCAGTCTGATTTTTTTGAATGTGAAAATGCTTATTGGAGACAAAGTTGATCTGCAAATTGCATGTTTTGTTTACATTTTTACTATCTTGTCTTATGAAGTATAGAGAAATGATGTTAATCGTCAAAGTATTCAAATTCCAGATTTTGATAATCTTCTATGTTTTAGACAAGGAGGTTTGAAACATGAAGATTTTGAAAAATACATTTTTGCCATTATGTCTGTTTATGTCTGTCTTTCTATGAACATGATAATTCAAAAACGTTTTATGCTGTAAGAATGAAATTTTATATACAGTTTCTATTCCAATTTTTTAGATTTCTATAATAATTTTAATGAAATTTAATCAAAGAAAGTCTGTTTGTCCAGTTGTTCGAACATAATTTAACACAAAATTAAAACAAAAAAAGCTAGATGGATAAATTTGCTTCATAGATTTAACATCTAAAGTATAAATATGTATCAAATTTCAAATCAAATCAATCAAGCCAGTGTCTGCCAGTGTATATTTTCATATGCATGTAAGCACAATGATTTAAATCAATGAATTTTGGTATGTGATCTTAGGATTGCAATTGTAATTCTTTGTTAAATATTGGTGTCAGTCTTTCAACAAAAGGTAATCCAAAATACATATTTGAGTAGATTTATTAAAAATATTAGATTCTAGTGAAATATCTATATTTTGAAGCATTGTTTGCGTGTGCTAAGCAAAGTATTTGCTGCTTACCCAAGGCCCACAATTTTAATGTGGGAGAGGGGGAAAAATTTTTCCATTGAAGAGTATGGGCGAAAGTTTCAGGGAGACCATTCCTATTGCTTTATATATATATATATATATATATATATATATATATAAACATAATTTTACAGATGCATGGCTGAAAACCTTTGAAATTAACTTCAATTTATTATTTTACGCCAAAAGTATAATTTATACAGGGAAGATGTGATGATAAATTGAAGTCTGTTTGCATCATGATACAAGAGCAAGACGTCTTTCTCTCCAATTATTTTACTATGATTATTATTCTGATAGGGATTTCTTTGACATGGGTAGACTTAGGAAAGGAAATTTTGGGTGTCTTTGGAACTTATGTGTGAGTGTTAGATATTTTTATCCCTTCGCTTGGAGCATGAGAAAATGCAAAAGTCATAGGTTTTCTCGAGTGTGTGTTGAAAATAATTAAATAAAAGATGAGAATTGGATCAGGAAATAAGAGACATTTAGAATGAAGCTAACATGAACTAATTTAAGATAAGACATTAATTAAGATGTAAAAGTAACATATTTAATCCTTTTAATAATTCTTAATTGGTTAGTGAATTTTGATATTAATTTCCAAAAATTTCAGATTTCTTTTTTTCTTTATTATTGGGATATTTTTTTAAAAATGTTAGTCACCTATTAAGCATAATGCTCCTTCCTGAATAATTATCTATACAAAATACCAGAATTAGAATAATTACCAATTCTTTAATGGTTTTTATTTAGATTCTGGAAGACGGCTCTTATCTGTAAAACCAGCTTATCCATTTCTGAAGCTCAGCCGAAATAGTACATCCAATTTAATCTGAAGAAACATAAAAAGATGTTCATTCATATATATATTTGAATTATTAAACCTTTTACTTTGCAGTCATTAAATAGTTTTTATTTTGTTCATTAATTTCAATAAGTTAATTATTTTTAGTTCATATTTTTTACAGAAATATAAAGACAAAATTAATACTTTTAAGAAATTGCCTAAATAAATTATGGTTAAAAGACATTGCTAATACTCCCATTTTGAGTGTTCCATCAATCACTATTAGTTAAGTAAGAAAAGAATTTTCAGCTTTTACAAGTTTTTTTTTAAATATAAAACAATAACAATTTGATAAAAATGTCGAAATACATTGAAAATTTGTCAATACAAGTTAAAAATATATACAATTTGCAATTATTTTTAAAGTATTAAAAACTAGTTTCCCTTACTACTTAAAGTCGGAATATATTTGTTGTGTTTGTTAATTTCATTGCTTTTGCAAGGAAAAGATTTTTTTTCCAATGCCAAACAATGCCATTTAAAAGCAAGGAATACTAATTATTCTTTTCTCACGTCTTAATTTTTGGATTAGTGAAAATATTGGCATCTTGTGCTGTGACAGGATTAAATAGATGGTATATTTTCTATATTTGAAATATTTTGTTAAAGTTTTCGAAATTCTTTGCAAATTTTAATTAATAATAAATTTATATCCTTAAGATTTTTCCTCTGGTGGTATGAAGACAATTATCTATAGTGCTTGAAAAAAGGATAAATTAATGAAACGAAAAATGTTTATATTCATTACTAGTCATCTTAGGCATTTAACTGAAATTATATTTCATTTCAAATAACTTATTTAGATGTAGTTTCATGTGCATGATTCCACCAAATTGTTAAACATTAAAGCTGTATTATTTTAATTGTCTTGAATACATTATGTTGATTGTGTACATGAACCTTTCTAATGGAGACTAGGTGTGTAACTTCATAATGGTATAAAACATTTAATTGTCTGGTTCAATTATTTTCTAATTTTCGTGGTATTATAATTTCATATTTTTATTATTTTCTTGTATACGAAGTATATAGAAAATATTGCAATTGTCAAAAAATTATAATTTGAAATTTTGATGTATCTCCATGTTTGAAACCTCCCAGCGTTCGAGAAGCACATTTTTGGCATTAGGCCTGTCTGTTTGTCAGTCTGCAACGATGAACACCAAGACAATTTGAGCTAGAGGAAATTTGGTGTATGGTCTTTACTCCAAATTTGGAGATTTCTATCAATTTTAAGAGAAATTCATTCAGAGGTTTACTTGCCCCGCTATCAAAATGTAAGTTTACACAGTAGCTACAAAATGAAGAGATTTAGTTGGATATATTGTGTATAAAGATTTAGCCTCTAAAGTTTAGATAGTTTAGTTTTTTGTTTCAAATTTAATAAATTTGAAACAAAATTCTTCAAGCTGTTGGCTTTTAGTCAGTCTGTAGTTTCATAAATTTGAAAACTGAAAAACGCAGTGTCTTAAATATGTCAAATGTGATATGTGATTTCATGATTGCAGTTTTAATTTCGTGTCAAATTTTGGTTCTTTCGGTTCGAAAAAACACGTCTAAAACACAAATTTGGCTTTTGTGTTCTATTAAAACCTGCAAGGGATTCATGGGGGGGGGGAGAGAAGTAAAAAAAAACACCAAAGGTAATATGATAGATTAAGTAAAAGTGCTGAATTCACGCTGAAGATAAATATTTCGTATGTGTTGTTTGCCAATGACATGCAAAGCATTCACGATTTTACCTAATGTCAAAAATTTTATGCGAAGACGAATAAGATCTTTATTAGAGAGTATGCGAGAAAGTTTTAGGGAGACCATTTGTACTCTACGCAGATATGAAACAGAATCCTTCTTCTTAAGCTTTCAACAATAGAAGAAAACTACGGGAAATATTTGAGGAAACTATGAAAACAGTTTGAATTTCAGGACAACAATTTAATCTATTGCTGTAAATTAAAGGGGGGGGGGATGCCGCTAAAAAAAGTGCATGACTTTGAAATTGGTATAACTAAAAAGACATTTTGTAATTTCGAAAGGTTGCAAGATTTATTTTGTGCATTCATTTTCGTAAATAACCTTTAGAACGGCAACATATACATGCATCTATACTAGAGATATTAAATTTGATTATGGATTGTATTAGAATGCCATTCTTCATTTTAATACTTTTTAAGTTTCCATTACTATTTTCATAAGCGTATAGAATTTATCTTCCGATAACGTTTAGTAAATTTTGTCTATAGATATTTTATATTTTCAGAGATTTAAAGGTCAGCTGCCGGAGTTCGATACACAATGTTTTAAAGAGAGTTGACAAAAATAAGCACCGTGAAAACAAGTACTATGTCTTTTAATTAAAAAATAAACCAATCAATTAGAAAAAATTAAACTAAAGAATACTTAACGTAAATGAATTATGTACAAAGAGAGTGGGAAAAAACTCAGAAAATTCTTTCTCGTTTTATCACATATATGTTTTACCTCGCTCTTTTTGCTTTTATCATTTGTTTTTACTTTCTTCATTCTGCTTTTATCACATGACATTTTAAGGTTTTATTATTAGCTTTCCATTTAGACCATTTTACCAGTTCTGTGTCTTACTAAAGGTTTACAAATTAGCTGTGTGGCCCTGATTTGAATGGATATCCTGTTCATATTAAACAAAACTTGCCTTAAAATAAAACTGATTTATTGGATTAATAATATAGAGAGTGTAAAAGATCATAAAATAATTTTTCTTGAATTTATTTATTAGAAAAAAAATAATACTTCTTATTTATTTCATTTCCTACAGACGATTTCATTTCCAAAAAGATTTAATTTATTTTTAATTGGAGCTTTAATCAATGTGATGGCAACGATTTGAAAAAAAGCTAATTTTTTCCCATGAATGCTAAACGTGCTTAATTTTAATTTTTATTTTTTACGAAAAAAATTATTGGAAAACATAGTTAAAATATTTATTTCAAAATTCATTAAAAATGAAAATTTAATTCGAAGCTTAAAACTTTGGTATCATTTAAAAGATAAAATTTTGATCTTTAACTTTATGTAAAAATCTTTTTCGTGCGGTAATATTTGCGGAAGTTATAGCAGAAACACGCCACAATTTCGCTTAATTTTTAAATAAATAAAATTCTAATTAAAAATTCGAAAAAATAACCCCCAGGTGCACATTCCCGGCCTCCAAGGTATACACGTGCCAAATTTGGTAGCTGTAGGTTGAATGGTCTGGCCTGTAGAGAGCCAACTTACACACATTGAGCTTTATTATAAGTATAGATAGATAAGATAATGTTTGTGTTCTTTTGCATGCATTGGCCAGATCGTTGGATTTAGAGCTACCGAATATAGTTTATAATATTTTGGAGGAGACATTTTTTTTTGAAATTTAGTTTTTAATTAAAAATTATGCGAAACTTGCATGCTTTTCCCGGATAATTGCCGAGATTATTATTGCATAATACTAATTTAAACCATTTTAACGATTTTTAAATTTTTTTCAATGATTTTAATTTTGTTTCCCTTAAATATTTTAGTTTAGATTTAATTAATTTTTAAAGGTGTTTTTAAGTATATTATGCAACAATATTCTGTTTGTCGTTAATGAAGCTCTAATAAGTTTCATTGTTGTTATACTTCGTCTTTTTCTTTCTGTATTATCGATTAAGCTATGGAGATTAGGTTTACTTTTCACTAGTCATCTTTTACAACCATTTGGTTTGCTAAGATGAATGGTTACTAAAAATTTCAAATATTTTATTTAACTTTATTTTAAGGGCTTCTTCTGCAAAATAATTTTTAAACAAATTATATTCGACATGTAATCATTTCTTTGAAATAAATATTGGGTACTAACAAGATTTGTTCGAAAAAAAGTTCTATGATCTTTTTATTATTATTATTATTATTGTTGTTGTTGTTGAAAACTGCAATCTCTCTCTCTCTCTCAAAAAAAAAAATCATCCTGAAACTTTGAGTTTGACTTTATGATAAATCATATGCAAGAGCCTTTTATAACCAGCGGAATTGTTTTCCCACAATTTTTTAATTTACTTAGAACGTATCGCGAAATGTGTGTGGTAGACGAAAACTCTTCACGATTATTTGCAAGTGAGAGTGTACCTCACATTCTGATTTCCGCGTATAGTGACTTAACGTGCAGCGATTTGTGTTTGTAGTAATAATAAAAAAAAAAAAACTGTGTATGAATTTTTTTGGAGTTTCTTTTTTTTTTTTTTTTTACCAGTCGGGTCCAAATTTTGAAGGTATTTGTATTAAAGTCATTGCGCTTTTTGAATTACAAGATATACATACATTCTTGTATTGCTTGGCCAACAGATTCTAAAATCCCCGCGCTTTTGCGCATGCATTAATTATTCGTCAAAATAAGGGTGAGAGGAAAGATGAAAGGAAAAGATGTTTAACAATAAAGTAAATTTCAGAAATGGCACATCCTTCCGCGTTTCTGAGAATCGTCGAAAAGTGGTCGTCTCAGGATACAGAAGCGAACAGTATATACAGATTAACAAATGCCACATTGTTGAGAGATTTTATACACGTTTTGAATATATTTTTATGAATCTGTAATATTGCTTCCCTGCGCAGTTAGTATTATAGTAAAGGAAGACATTTTTACGTATATTATAATGACGGCGAGTGAATGTCGGTTATGGATTTTTGAGCTTGGCGACAAAAGAATATTCTCAAAAGTACAAGAATTTCGGCGACATTTCTATTTCTAGAAGATTCCATACCCAGTCACGGGCAGTATATAAGGTATCTTAAAAAAGTAGAACAAGCATTTATTTTATGGCAATAGAACATATACTTCGGACTGGAAAACTTCATCAAATAAGTAATATTCTAAGATGCTTCCTAAGTATGCAAAGTAGTATCCTGATTGTATGAAAATATTTTGGCTTTTGTAGAGAAAAATAATAAAGAGTTTACAAGATTAAATTTTTGTGCGGGTCTCATAACGAAAAATTGTCAGTGAGTAAAATGTTTTTCCTACACTCAACTAGAAGGGCAGAGAGTTTCATGCTTTTATCTGTAAAATCTGCTGATATTAAAAGGCAAATTTATAGACGGATAATTTTTTCCATTCTCTGACTAGTTTTTGAGTCAGTCTTTCTTTATAATTTTCAGGGATAATATACACATGATAAGAGATTATTAAAAGAGCAGGATAAATAAAAAAATAATAATAGCACAGTCTTTTACATTCATTAAGTTTAAAAGAAATGTCAAACAATGCATTTATTGAAATACTTTAAAAATTGTTCAAAGTGAATACTTTTGGCAATCTATTATATTTACTGTAAATCGTCAATATATCCAAGTGTTCCTTGTTATTGAAATACTATGTCATTCTTCTAGAAAGCACAGAAGTGAGGATAAAGAATTTTATTTTCTTGCTGGGTGTTCGAGTACTTTTTTTTTTTGTGTCGAGTTTGTGTTCTTTTGCTTTTATGCTTCCGTGACTCATACTCTACAACGAGCGTTGGAACTCGAATCCTATTGGAGATATTGAAATATTTGTCACCATAACTGGTCATTGATTCGATATCCATTCAGCACCCTTTAACGTTATCTATAAGCATTAGTTTCATAGCATTTCAGAGGAACTTCTTATGGAGATGAAAAAACCTTGCCGTAGAGACTCTGTATTAAGAGTTGCAACCATTGCTTCAATGCCGAGAAAGAGTTTGGAAGGAAAACAGATGTTTCCATGAACATTTTAAAAACGACTAGAAGAAATACAGATGTTTCCATGAACATTTTAACAAGGACTGTTTCAGATCTATTTCATCAAATAAGATTAAAAAAAAAAAAAAAAAACAGCTTGAAAATCCAGTTATTAGACAATTTCTGGAGATGAAATCTAAAAACGGTGGATCCACTATTTTGGCAAGTAATTACTCTGGAGAGTTCAAAAATGGCGTTTAATATCGTATGTTCGTTTAATATCGTAGAATAATGATGAAAACTCTTTTCTAAGAGAAGAATTCAAGTTCTGCACGAGTTATGACAGCCCAAATGGAGAGTATTCTGGAGGCATGAGAATTCTAAGTTTACCCAGCTGATTTCATTGGAACCCACTTTGTGTGTGGACGTTGAATTATGGTACTGAGCATGCCATGTTTTTAATCTTTGTGGAACCCGAAAAATATTTAAAAGGAGAACTAAAGGTTGTTAAATTATAATACACTCTTCGAAAGAATGACTTTAGATATTCTGGACACTTTCCTTGCCATTTCAAAGAGTCATCAGCATGTTCTGATATTTATGAACTATTTTGCCAAGTAGTCTCTGAAGCAGCTTCCATCAAGAAAATTAGAGAAACTGAGGAATTCATTGAAAGCTGAATCTCACGTTAAGGTGGGCCTATGGTATAACATTAGGATCAAGGTACAAAATTTTCTTTCTTTCTTTTTACTGAGCTTTTTAAACTTTTGGGTATGTTGAAGACTCGAACGACGGTGTTACATCCTGAGTCTAATGACATAGTCGAAAGATATAATCAAAAGATATAAAATTTTCTTTCCTCGTTTACTTCAAGTAATCAGACTGTATGGGATAAGTATTTGCCACTTTGTCTTCTGATCCATAGGAATGTGATCCATGAAGTAACTGGATTGATTCCATTAGGGTTACTTTTTGGTCAAATGTTACGATTGTTCTTCGGGCGACTGAGTGATATGCTCTCTTTACCGAATGCAATTAGTCCAGCGAACAAATCAAATCAAAATCAAAATTTTAAGTAGATCAAAACGATTAAACAGATCATTTAAAATTAATAGATCAATTAAATACAGTTATGAAGCCTGGATGTTTAACTTAAAAAGATGGAGAAGTCAGAGCTTCACACCGCAATAGAGTTGGAAATGATTTTATAATATTGTCAAGAAACTGTGCAGTGTTGTCCTAAAGAATGCAGAGGTATCCCAACGTCAAATCAAAATTCATGCACGTAAATTGATTAGCTCCATACCAGGTTATTGATCATAGTTTTTTGACATATTTGAGATAGCTGGGGCGTGCAGTCTTTGAAGAGGAGAGCAGTTTTACAAATCTGTGATACAACTTTCCTGCCAAGTCGATGTCATGGTTAAAAAGAGATTATTATACTATTATGTATGTCAGGTCGCATTAGTAGTGTATGTGCACTACTATAGCCATTTATTTGTGCTTGTAAATAGTATATATACCTTTTATACACTACTAGGCATATAGTGTATGTACCTGTTATACACTACTAATGTATCCAGGCCAACGACTTCGGACATTGATTACAAAAATAAGGTTCTGTTGAAAACAAGAGTTTTGTTTTTAAGGATTCTTCTGAAGAACAAACTATTAAAAAATAAAACGCTTACGCAAGGATCGTTTTTTTTGTTTTTTTTTTGTTTGGAGTGTTGATTACGGTGCAAATTCTCAGTTTGTTTTCAAGTGCTATTGCTGTTTTTTGTCTACTTGTGTTGTGAGGTTTTGTTTTTTGTATGTTCCTCGACTATATTTTTGTCACTTGTGCTTCATACTTTGTTGTAGAATAAAGTATCATTTCACTTTAACCCGCATGCCAGACTTCTGTCATCATACGTCCATCGGACATTTTTTGTAACAGTATATTTTGTACTGCTGCTATTTGTTTCAGTTGTAAAGAAAATTCTTAATGTTTTTTCCTTTACGATTGTTAATGTATAGTGAGATTTTTATTGAAGCAATAAATTCATGTTTATATTCATCACAATATTTTCTCGCTCTTTTACTGAAGGTGATTCTTTAAGTACAGTTGAGAGGTTCGATCCAAAAGTTGGAAGGTGGATGATGAGTGAGGCAATGAATATGCTACGAAGTAGAGTTGGTGTAGCTGTTATGCATAACAAATTATATGCCATTGGTGGATACAATGGTTCAGAACGTCTAAGCACTGTAGAAGTTTTTGACCCAGAGTCGCGAGAATGGTCAACTGCTGCTTCTATGAACTGTAAAAGAAGGTTTGTGCACTGTTCCTTACTGTTAAATATTATTATGTAATTTTGAGAACATTATAAATATATCTACTTTGGTTATTATCAAAATATTAATTGCTTGTTATAATAAACTGTAAATAATCATTTGCCTTTCATTAACTAAATATTATTTTATTTCTATTGCAATTTTTAACGATAGAAATAAAATGTTGCCCTTACTATAAACATATTACTCTAAAAATATAATAAGTAAGGGGATAGCATGCATTTTCAACTTGCATAATAACATTTAGTCATTTATTATTGATTTTTTTAAAAAACAGAAATGGTTTGGAAACTTTTTTCAAACCATGAAAACAGCTTTGAGATAAAATAAGAAACACGAAGAATACTCCTTGTTTGATATTCGAAATAACATCTTTTGTAGTTCAGTGAATGAAGAGTTTCGGATAAGTAATGCATTGTACTTAGTTTCAGCCACAAATGTTGAATGCTTAGTGTAATATTGGTTGATTGTTTCTAAGTGTAAAAAATAAACTGAATCTTCACCTTTTGATTATCAATAATGAGTAAAAGCAAGAATTAAATATTAGTAGCAATTGTGAAAAATATTTAAGTGTCACTTCAGCAATAAAATATTTTATTATAAAAGATCTTTAGAATATTAAAAAAATAATTAAAAATAGACAAAAAATTTCTTCAGAAACTGAGTATCATTGAATTTTTTGATTATGTACAAATTATATTAGTCATTACTATGTTCAAAAGTTATTTCAGAAAAAGGGCAAATTTTATTTTATTTTTAATTAACTATAATCCTAATTAATTTTTCAAAAAATTATTAGAATGTGCACATACCCACTCTCCATCTATATATGTGCAGAATTTGGTGGCTCTAGTTCAAATAGTCTAGTTTGTAGAGCACCAATATATGTACATTCTCTTCTATTATTAGTAGAAACTAGCTGTCTTTGATGACCAGTTACTTCAAAAATGACAGATAGCTGCTAAAATTTTCAATTAAATATTTCAAATAAGTTGATTTTTATTACTTCCTGAGTAAAATATGTTAAAATTTTAGATTTTTATGAACCTTACATTATTTTAGTAGCCTTTATATCATTTTATTCATTGTGCTTTACATATTTTAAAAACGTTTTGCTCATATTTTTACTGATGCAGTTGTGTCAAGGAAAGCATAGCAGTATTTAAAATAGTGAATGCACTTTAAATTTCATTATTGCTGAATTCAGAAGTTAAAGTTTAGTTGAAGAGACAATAGAATTTCAAAAACTTTTTAAAAGCATGTCCTCTATTAAAATCTACTAATTTTTTAAAAGTATATCTTCTACTAAAATCTACTAATTTTTTAAAAGTAAATCTTTTATTAAATTCTACCCAACATAAAAAAATAAAAATACGTCAGATCTTAATATTTTGATTGCCAATAATAACATTAAAAAAGTCAGAATGAATTATAAGCAACAACAATGGAAATGATTTGAGGTTCAATTCAAATAAAAATTTTATTATAAAATATGATAAAATATTTTTTAAAAAAAATTAACTATAAATAGAAAGAGAAGATATGACAAAAATTCATATCATTGAAAAGCACATGTATGATACTCTTCCACAGAAATTCGGATTTCAGTGTTGTGGAAATCAAATTTAGTATTCTTCAGATCGTTTAATTTTCTTTTAATCTATCGTCTAATCTATTTTTAATACCTCAAGCATTTTTTTGTATAGATTTAATTATTTTATTATTAAATTAATCATATTTATTTAACTTCTCAGTGTAGATGGTTTGGCTCGATTCATTATTTTATGAAATTTTGTTTTTTGTTTCAAGTATGTTTCAAGTCTGAGAAGATATAATTTTTTTATTATATTATTGAGATTATAGATTAAAAAACTCCATTTAAATCAGTATCTAAACAATGAATTCATAGACTTTTAATATTGTGTTTACAAAATAATGAAAAATATGAGATAAATTGTTGAAATAATGATAATTGTTTGCTTTTTAATAAATTAATATGAATTTTTTAAACAGTTTGTTTAAATAAATGAGCAATTATTATTAACATAGATATCACTATAATAATTTTCTGAAATATAAACTGATGTAAATAATAAGATCTATCTGTACTGAAATGTGATAATTTAAAAATCAAATTGATTTATTTCAGCTCAAAATCTAAATTTGGAGAGTTAATTTCATGTTAAAAGCATTTCATTTGAAAATATTTCCTATGTTAGTGATATACAACATACATTATGAGGAATTCTTATCATATATTTTTTATAAAATATACTTCATTTAATAAATTGAAATGTTCATATCAAAAAGTGTATCCAAATTGATTTCTGCAAAATATTTACTATTTTAGTGCTGTTGGAGCTGCAACGCTTTTTAACAGACTATATGTGTGTGGTGGATATGATGGCATATCTTCTTTAAATACAGTTGAGTGTTATGATCCAGAAGAAAATATGTAAGTTCTTTATAATTTAATTTATATGAATGATTGAAGATATTTTTATAGAATAATTCCAATTAATGATAATATAATAATTAATATTACAATTTCTATCATTCTAAATTTTACAGCAATATCTTTGATAATCAGCAAAGAAACATGATGGCATTTGTTTTTATTTAATAAATGATATATGTCTAAAAAATATGAGCTAAGTTTTTAGCGAATGCTAGGCAAAATTGAATGAATTATGCTCTTATTTATTTTGTGCAGTATTTTTCTTTGTGTCTTTTGAAAGAAAGCTTTAAAAGAATAATTATTTTTACTAAAGAATTCTGAAATTCTTATTAAATCAATTCTTTCTTTTTGCAGTAAAATTTTGTTTTAGGACAAAAAAAAAATTATAGTAATAATATGAACAATAAATGCAGCAATTTTAAATATAGCAGTTTCATGTTTTTTATTTAAATTTTATTTTATGGTTTTCCACTTTAAGTTAAACATTGCATCTATCTGTTCTCTTGTGAATTTGTCCTTTTATAAAATGTTTCATTTTTTAAATGATGTCAAATTATTAACTGCTTTCATTTTAATTAGTAAATCCTGAATGCAAGGAGTTGACTAATTTTTGTATACAATTATTATACTGTATTTAAATAAATTAAATTTTTTAATGAGGAAATAATTAAAATAAAAAAATTATGTGGGGGTAATTAAATAAAGAGTTATGATATAAAATTTTTGTACAATGAAAAGAAGAATTACAATTTTGTTTATATTTGAAAACATATATGTCTCTCAAAATTGTTCACTGGTAGTGTAACTGATGTTTGCTGTTGAATCTTCTGAGACCTTATTTCATAATGTTATTAGTATATTTGGTATATTAAAGGCTACAATTTGGTATATGTTTCCAGAATTATTTCTTTGCATCATTTTCTATACAAAAATCTCCTACATTACTTATTGAATGACCATTAGAATGATTTTATAGGCCATTAATTTTTTTTTCTGGACATCTTGTTAAATTCTTTGGAAACCAAATTTCTGTTTTGCTTATGTTTTTGGTCTTCCACTTTTCAATCAGAAGCTACCTGCTATTTCCTTCTGCTTAAAGCTCACTGTCCAAGTTTTTTAAACTATATTTTACAAATATAATAATTTCAGTGTAATAATTTGCAACAATCATCAATTATTCTTCCAGATTTCTTTCTTCTTCTTTTTGAGAACATATAAGTTTGTGAAACAGAGAGCCATAAAGAGAATAAACTCTACTCTCTGATATGATTGTTTTATTACTTAGGTACTAAAGTCCATTCTATTTACCAACAAGAAAGTTAGTTAATCTTTGTGTCATGGCGATAGAATTGCACTATATGTTTGGCCCAAAGAGTCTTAGCTTTGATATCCAGGGAAACTGGCTTCCTTCCACATATATAAATCTGTAACAATATAACTGATGTAATTGATGAAATTGGAAATTTTTTAATTTACAGTGCTAAAATTTTAATGCTTGTTGGAGCTGAATTACCAAATGAAATAAATTTTATTACATCTAGAATTCTTCTTTGTAAAATAATACTATTACTATTTTATTAAGAGTTTTTTTAATATTAAATTTACTTGCATTTATTATAAGTATCCTTTATTGGAAGAATTTTTTTGGAATGAATAATTTTAAAAATATTCCATAATTTATTTTTTATTTAGAATATATTGCAATTGTTTTGTGATTTTATTTTATTTAAATAATAAATGCTTGTTTCTTAATTTACATGTTTATTCATTAGATGGACAATGGTAACCAGTATGTCTAAGCATAGAAGTGCTGCTGGTGTTGTAGCATTTGAAGATCATATCTATGCTTTAGGAGGTCATGATGGGCTTTCTATTTTTGATTCTGTAAGTTATTACTTTGATGAAATTAAATTTTTATATATTTTTATTTAAAGAATTCATAAAAGTCTTTTTTAACTATAAGACTGGATAGTATATTGACTGAATATCTTTATATTTCAAAACAAACTGTTTCTGTAATAACTTAATTTTAAGGAAATCATTCATGGTTACATTAACATCAGAATATTGTAGTTTTGACTTTTTAGGATTTATTTCCTTTTTTTTTCTCTTAAGTTTTTACTGTTGGATTTTCAGAGATTATTGTGGGTTTCATATTTTTTTAAGAATTGCTTGGTTATGTTGAAAATATGAACTGTATATGTACATCTATATGTTAAATCTTTCCCACAAATTTAATCATTTTATGTTTCCATCTAATCAAGGCAAATTAAGTTATTTATAAAAACGTATGCACGAATAAAAGAATGCAAATACAAAAAAGGAAAAATATTGTATTTATTCCAATCTCTATATAACAAATAGATTTTTTGACTGCATAATTTTGTCCTTACATCTATTTAATAACAGGATGCTTAGCCAACATGTTCCTTCGAGTCCTCAACACATAGTTAACTCTTATATACTGTATTTTTTATAATTAAATTTCAGTTAAATAGTGAAACAATATTAATAATTATAATTTCCTTAATAATGTAACTAGTTGCCTCCAGTGACCAATAGATTTGCCAGGAATATTGGTTATATTTCTTTTCAAATGAATCATTCTTTTAGATATAGCTTCAAGCTCATGATTCCACCAATTTATATGACATTAAAGCTGTGTTATTTTAATTTTTTTTCTTAAATTGTCTTATTTACTCAGTACTTAATCCTTTCTAATCCAGACAGTTCCGTGACATCCAAGTTTTGTTAAAAATGTAAATATCTGGTTTATGTCTTTTAAATTTTGCAGTATTGTAGCTTCACTTTTTTATGCATCTTGAAAGCTATCCAAATATTTTTTTAAAAAAATCCTTTTTAAATTTTAACAATGGAAGAAAATTATGCAATCACATAGTGTAAAAAAATGAAAACTGAGTTTCAGGGCAACATGCAATCTGTTATTTGAAATCAAAGAAAAATATGTTTAAAAAATTCCCTAAATTCAATTAAAATTAGTTGAATTGTTAAATTATTGCATTTAAAAGACAGTATTTTTTAATTTTGAAATGGTGTAAAATTCATTTTTGAGATATATATTCAAAAGTTAACTCAGCTCGGGAATACAGGTTAATTTTTAATTTTGATATTTCTAATTAAGATTAAAAAAACACATTCTGAGGTGTTTAATCCCACTCTCTTAGGTACACATGTTCAAGTTTCGTAGCTGCAAGTCAAACAGAGGGATTCATAGAGTAAAATAGATGCAAGCACACACACACACAGACATACACAAGTAAACAAACAAACATCTTTATTATTAGTAGAGATAAAATCTTATTCAAGCTAGTTAAGATTAATAATAATTTTCTTAATTTGTAATATAAAATGGCTTGGTAAAAGATATTGAACTTGAAAAGACATCTTGGAAATTTTGAGATAATGTTCTAGTTATTGATCAAATTTCAAAATTTACTTAACATGATATCCTTGAGTACCCACAACAGCTGCTGAAAATTTGGGTATATAATTTGTTGTAGATTTTTCATAATTTCTTTTTAATTGTACTTTCATTTTTCGTTTATCATTGCTTTTAATTCATTTTTGATTTCTTTGTCTTGTTTCATGTGCTCTAATATTTAGTTCTCATTAAAAATGCTTAAATAAATTTATATCCAGCCATTGATGTCATGGTGTTATAACTTCTGTACTGCTAGAAACATACCAAAGATAAACCCTGAAATTGGCATTATTGTAATTCCAAATACTGTTTGTGAATATTTTTTCCTAGGAACTGATTTAAATGATTTAATCAAATAAAATGATTTATAGTGACATCAATAAACTATACATTATCTAATCAGTGCCAATATGCAATTAACGAAAACTAATGCTGAACTTCATTTTTTAAATGATGTTTCTTCCTTTCCTTCTTCTCCCCCCCCTTTTCTGAATTGTTATATGCCTATCAGAACCAAAATTAATTTTTATTTCTTATTTGTAGATGAGAAATGATCATCTAATGTAGTATGAGTTGATATTTAGCATTGATTTTTTTGAATAAATCTTGTGAAAGTTTTTCCCTATTGGAATAACATTGTATTCTTTAATTGGCAGCTTTTTCTGCTGTTTTATGTGTAAAATTAATCTTCTCCTGTCTTTCACAGTCTGCTTATGTTATTTGGTTTTATTCCACTCATAAGTGTTACCTGCAGATGCCTCAAAGCAGGAAAATTATTTTATTCTCTTCTGTTCCCCCCTCCTCAATACTATGTAGCAAAATGTCACCTTCAGCTTTGAGAATGATTTGCAATTTTGATACATTCATTAATGCATTGAAAACTTGTTGTGTTTATGCATTCCATATAATGTTTGTATCAAATTTAAATGTCTATGAACGTCTTCAGTTTTAGCTTACAAATTTAAAATTTTGATGCTCATTTAATATCTGAGCATAGTAATTAACCTGTTTATCATGTAATTAACTTATAATGAACTTATTTCACATTGAAATATTTCCTTATATCCAGTTAGTAAGTTATAGATATAAACCTTTCAGAGTTCATGTTTGAATTAAAAATATTAAAAGTTTGATTTTTTTTCCCATTTAAAAAGTTTTTATGGCTCTTAATCTTTTCAGAAATTCTCCAACTTTAAAATATATTTATTAAAAAAAGGATTTCACTGCAAGCAAGGATGTTTGCACTGTTTGAAACATTTGAGCCATTTTCATAATTTTTCAAAACCTTTTTGTTGCTTTCATTAGTTTCTGACAGTTTCTTAAATTGTTATTCTATTTTCTCTGTTCATTGTTATTTAAGATACATTATCCTAATATTTCTGGACATATTTCAGATTATGTGTCCCTTCATGAAGTAAATATTTTAATTATATCAAATGTGTTTTTTCTTCTTTGAGGAAATATTATAAATGAATCATATGAATTTATTTGCTTTTATTAAAATATAATCATAAATAACATTTAATATATTTTATGATATCTCTTTATTGAAACAACATGTAATCATAAATAGCATTACTTTGTATGGAAAGTAAGAAATTTAATGAATTTATAAATTATATTGGTTTTAAAAACGTATTACTAATATGAAAAAGAATCAATTGAACCTTTTTATTGTCCACACACATGCACACGCACCCAACTACTATGATTTTGCTTCTGTTAACTATTTAATAGTTTAAAAACATTAAAAATGTAATGATTTAACAATAATTATGTGGAAAACTATAATTAAAAATTTGTCTTTAATTTTTTGAAATCGATTTATTTCATTTGAATGTTGAGAAACATGGGAGATTATTGGTCATTGTCATTATTTTTGCATTAAATGTACTATTTACTTAAATGCTTAATTTTAAAATAAACGAAAGCCATTTTGGCTATGTATGCAGTATATTCCACATCTCCTCCCAAACAACCAGGTTGAATTCATCCCAATTTCGTGCACTGATTATTTAAAACAAGAGAAAGTATACAAATAATTTTCTAAGTTCAAAAATTAATTAAATTTTCAATTAATTGAAAATTATTCAAAATTTTGAAAAAAATATTTTTTTATACCATTTTAAAATTCAAAATTTTACCCTTTCATTAATATCGATTTCATTTCTGTGCAGTTTTTTTCAATTGCTATTAACTTAAAAAAAATTTAATGCATTTAATTTTGATATAAGAGAGCATATAGGCTAATTTAAGCTAGGCACTAATAAGACTTTAAGCTATTCTGTCACTATTTTTTCACACACACATATACAAAATCTTAATTATTAGTACAAATTTATAGAGAAAATCAGCTATTATTGTTTTTAAAAATCGTTCTGGCTCTATTTTATATTCTAAATTTTAATTAAAAATATTTCAGACAACAAAAAGATTTTTTCATACTATAAATATTTTATATAAAAGATCCTCATTAAAATTATTATACAACAAAGGGTTTTAATCCTGAGTAATGCTGGGTAAGTTAATTAGTTCACCAATATAATGAAATTTATTTATTTTAAAGAAGACATTTTATTTTTTTATTAGGTTGAAAGATACAATCCTCTAAGTGGTCAGTGGTCGCTAATGCCTCCTATGCAAACAAGGCGATGCAGGTTGGGAGTGGCCACACTAAATGGTAAAATTTACATCTGCGGGGGATATGATGGCTCTACATTCCTACTTACAGCAGAAGTTTACAATCCTGCTACAAGACTGTGGTCTTACATTGCACCAATGAATGTGATGCGAAGTCGAGTTGCTCTTGTAGCGAACTGTGGAAAACTGTATGCTATTGGTGGATATGATGGAACAACAAATCTCAGCTCTGTCGAAGTTTACAATCCAGAAAAAGATCGGTGGGATTTTATTGCATCAATGTGTGCACATGAGGGAGGAGTAGGTGTTGGTGTTATTCCATCTTTATAATGAACAAGGTGGCTAATAATGTTAAATAGTTTTTATTTTACTATTTCTTGGGTCATTTGAGTATTTAAGTGTTGGCGATGAAGATGCATACTGATGGTATTTGGTGTTAAAATCATTGGTCTTTTATACTTGTAGTTTAAACAAGTTCCTTGAATTGTGAAATTCATTTTATTATGTTTCTGTTAATTCAGGTTTGGGATGTCGAGTTTGAAAGTTGATGTTTGAAGATAAAGTATAAAGAAAACCACTCTTAAGAAAATAATAGCATTTTTTGGTGTAGTTGTGGTATAGAATAATTAAGTTTTTGATGAGAATAATAATAACATTTTTTTACATGATGTTGGGTATAATGTTTAATCTTATAGCTTTCATTTGATTGAGCTTGCATACATTTAAAATCCATTTTATTTTGACATTGCTTTCACTGTGTAAAGTGTGACAAAATTAAACATTATCCTCATATCAAGAACAATGATCAAATTATCTGAACCAGTTATTTTCATTATGTCAAACTTTTATTGGTAGTAGTGCATTAATCTCATGATATTAGGAACTTTTTTGCTGAAATGCATGTCTTTTGATGAATTTTAGGTTTGACCACTTGCCATTAGGTTAATGTCGTCAATTGATAACATAGCATCTGTGGTAAATAATTGTTGGTTGCAAAAGGTATAAAGTCTTTGTTGATTAATCACTGGTTTAAATAAGATATGTTTA
This sequence comes from Argiope aurantia, assembly GCA_026543865.1. Classification (NCBI taxonomy): domain Eukaryota; kingdom Metazoa; phylum Arthropoda; class Arachnida; order Araneae; family Araneidae; genus Argiope; species Argiope aurantia. The sequence continues at coordinate 792,114 of JAPMOR010045543.1, read as the reverse complement.
ATATTTTTTTCATGATTAATCACTAATATGTAGTTATACACAAATACCTTTAATTATTTCTATTGTTCAAAATGTCAAAAGACATGGAAAAAAAGTTAAATAAAAAGCTACATAAGCTAATAAATAAATATCTAAAATTCATTTTTTTCTTATTGTTTTGTAAAACATTCAAGTTTGATTAATTTAATTTTTAAGTTCTAGTCATATTGTGTATTGGAATAGAAAAATTATCTATATTGATGGTTTTTAGTTGTTTAGAAAATATGTTTTTAAAGTTATTTATTAAATTGGCTTAACTCATTGATAAGAATTTTAAATATATATATATATTTAATATCTAGACTATTAGATTTAATGTTACTTCCTCAAAAATGTCAATTATATAAAATTAATGAATAAAATATATTTATCTCTCCTTATTTTTACCTCATTTTGTTCTTGTATGTTATTTGTGAAATAGACTGTTTCAACTGAATGGATGGCAGCTGAAACATTTGCTTTTATTTCCTTCATTATTGATTTGAATTTATTTGAGTTTTATTTTTAGTTTTTGCTATTATATAACTCTTCATTGTTAATACAGTAATGTATTTTACTTTAATTCTGTTAAGTGTTAGATATTTATTTCATATTTGGTCACTTATCATGGTTGATGTTCAATCTAAACAATCATCAGTTTCTTAACTTGTTAACATCCAGCTTAATTTAAAGTATAACATTCAATAAATTTCTTTTAAATTATAATTAGAGCATTAAGATTAAGTTAACTCTGTAAAGAAAAATTTCCTTTCTTTAAGAAAATTGAAGATATGTGTGAAAATCATTAGAATTATTTTTTTAATTATAAATAAATATTAGATTTGTAGTAAAATATCAAAATATAAATATTAATGTTGATTTCCTCTGAATTTTTTTTCCCATTCATACAAGAGTAAATGAAAAGGAAAGAATAGAAATTTCAAAATAGTGGTATTTTAATTTCAAAACCGGTTAATGGGTGATATATATCCATTTAAATTACTTAACAATTTGGGAACACATATTGATTTGTTAAAGAAAGAGAAAATAAACAATTTAATGTGATTGTATTAGCCATGAAAATGGAATATTAATTGTTGTCAAATCGGGATGCTAGATTCTAAGTAATTAATTATAAAGTAATAATTTTTTTAGCTTACAAAGAACAAAATTTAAAATGGAAATTATATTATAAGAACTTGTATTGCTACATTTGAAAAAACAACTTTTGTACTTTTAACATTGTGGTATTTTTCATTTGAATTGTGAAGTGTTTATGTGGAGCATTCTTTGATTATGTTTAGATAAATGATAGAGAAGATTCAAAATACAAGTGGATTAAAATATTTCATTATATTTATTGTGTTTTCAAACAATGCCAACTTAAATATTTTACAGTTGTGTCCAAGACTAGTAATTGATATTTGTTGGGAATTTGCTGAAAGAAGCTTTTTCCATCTTTTCTATATCAAAATTTTGTTTTTAAGAAAAGAATTTTGTTTATATTTTGAATTTAAAATATTTATTAACAATATTCATCGATTATGACTAATTTAAACTATACCCAAAAATCTTTTCTGTATATTCTTCTACTTGTGGTTTGGATTTTTCTTTCATATTTGTATAAAAATAATTTATTGAGAACAAAATGAAATAAATTAAATATTTATATTTGTATAAATTAAATTATTTTTTTGTGCATAAAATTTAGTTGAAAAGTATATATAAATTACTCATTCATGTTTCTTATAAAAAATACTCTACTATGATGAAACTCAAGCAATTGCTCTTTAATTGTAAAACATATGTTTATTTTTCATTGATATTATATCTTGCTTGTATCGGACATGAATTTTAGCACTATATTTGTATTGAATCAAAACATGCAAGATATAGCATTATTTTTTATTTATGTTATATTTTATCTCTTGTATTTTATAGTATTTGTAAATTTTTATATGATTTGAAAAAAAAAAAAAAGGACTGATAAAAATTCATATATTATGAATATTTTCTTATTTAGCAATATTTTTATTTTTTTCAAGTCACTGCATAAAGTATAATTTATGCTGTTTCTATTGCTTCAAAATAATACTGATTATTTTTAAGCACAAAGAGCCTTTGAATTATATAATTTAACATATAACTTAAATTATATATTACTTTGAAAATAATTATAAAATATGAATATATCTTTAAGATTTCATAATATTGTTTAGAAGGATTTTTTTATAGCAATTTTACATTTTCATTTCTTTGAATGAAGTTCTTTTATATATATATATATATATATATATATATATATATTCTTTGTATTTAAATCGCAAGAAAAAATTTAAACGAAAATTCTTTTGTTTTTAAAATAATTCATTTGTATTAATTTTAGATATTTTAAATAACATCTAAAACATAATTTTTGTATGTGTATTTAAAAAAAATGCTTGGTTTTATTTTGAAAACAAGCACTAATGAACTTCAGGGAAAATATAAATATTTTTGAAATAAAGGCAACCTGGTTGAATCTTGGGTTCGAAATGTCAAATTTCCCACAGGTGAATCTAGAAGTTGAAAAAGAGAGGGTTCCGGTTCATTGTCTAAAATTATGAAATCTGTTTCAAAATACTTATCGCCATACTTCAAAAAGGGAAATTAATCAAATTAAAGTAAATATAACCAAGCATTTCTATGTAATAAAATTTCTGACAGAATCATTTGTCTCTGTTGAAAGTAGCTTAAGAATTGAAACAAATAGTAGTTTTGTTCTCTTTAAGCAAGTTTAAATCTCAGTAATGATCATAAATATGCAATTTATTATCATTTTAAGATCGTTATGAGATGCAACTTAACAATGTTGCAATTAATGCACTTAACAATGTTGTTAAGTTGCAATTAATATTTCTAACATGACAAGTTTATAAGTTTACACATGATCCACTATGGACCAATGTTTATTTTTTAACTTAAATCATTAACGGTGAAACTTTGATTTAAATTTACATGCATAAATCAGCACTGGAAATATGAAATATTAGTATAAAGTTTGTTAGCATATATTTTCTTCTATACCTATTACTAATCTCTCTATAGTACAAACGAAGAAAATTATTTTATATTTTTGAAAAACATATTTAGATAAAATCTAATTATAAAATTCGGCGATTTTTTACTTTATGTTTGAAAACGCGGATTATTTTTCATCGCGCTTGTGCACACCTGCGAAATTCCCGAATTGCTCTGATTTCTTAAGGTTGTTGGGATGAGAGGAGGCCGCAGTCAGGTTGATTAAAAACATATTAGTAGCCTTTTGCCAAGTAAATAAATTTGCAAAAAGGGGAAAAAAACTTTCAGATTCTATGAATTATGAAATACTAGAGGCCTTTGACGACTAGCTGTTTAGCTAGGATTTTAGTCGCATTTATTTTCAATTAAACTTCCAACGCATAGCTTAATATTCACGACTTTTTAAAAATATAATCTTTTAAATATCAAAAAGGTAAAAAAATTAATGCCATGCAAGTTTAATAGACTAATACCTGCTTATGTATATGAATTAACGTATTAGAATCAAGCTCCATAATATCTGAGTACTTAAAAACGTAATTATCTGATTTATTTATTTTCTAACTTACGCCATTTTCTAATTTCATTTTTTTATTCGTATCTAATCGCCTTTGGCGGCCAGTTGGTTTGGCGGAGATATTGGTTATATTTAATTAAATTGTTTAGACAAAATATCATGTCCATGATGCCGTCAAATTTTCAGACATTAAAAGCCATGCTATTTTAATAGTCGTACATGTGTTCTGTTTATTGTACATATGAACTTTTCTAATGAAGACCCATTTTAAGTAGAGGAGTTCTGATTAAAGATCGAAATGGTCGGAATTGAAAGTGTTGAAGAATCGTTCATAAGGAGATCCAGCTTATGTGGACGCAAAATCAGACAATCCTTGGCAATAGCTCGCACATTTGGATAATTTACAGTCTGAGGCAACGCAGTTATGTTTTAGTTGGATGATACAAAAAAAAAAAAAAAGAAAAAGCGAATTCAAGTTGAGCAGTTTCAATTATGAATCGAAATTTGAGAAAACAAGAAGATAATGGAATTGAAATTGTTAAATCTTTTATAAAAAGATTCAGTAAAAAAATAAAATAAAAAAATGGTGTAAACCTTTTTTTTTTGTGTACTGAAGCGAAATTTTTGAACTACAGGAGCACTGGCAATTAAGAAGCCGTTTTGAAGTATAATTTACCACTCTGACTGTTTTGTCTTTATTCCTCAGTATGATAAAAATTATATGTCATTCCAGCTTCCTAATTTTTTCTTATATGAATGAAATATTCGTTTCTCTAAATTTTTTTTGTCCAGGAATTATTGCAGAAATAGTAATTGTAATTTTGATTATTATCTAAAGGATTTCATCGAAATCGTCGATTCTCTTCTTTTGATTATCATCGAAAAGAAAAAGTTCAATGTATTTTTTAATTCCATGAATTCAATTCTGTTACTGGGCAAAGCCTATTTTGGAGTTGCATAAAGGAGAACGTCAGTTGAAGATCTTGATACATTCATAGTCAGGATCGCAGAGTCTGTGTCTTTTGTGACGGCCGAAATATTGGACAATACTTGGCGGGAATTGGATGCCATCTTCATTTTCTTCGAACTGTCAAGTTTTCTCACATTGAAACTTAATTGGTGTAGGTGGTTTTATTAAAAACTCCATGAACGTTTTTACATTGTATTGAAACATGTATCAAACATATTTTTTTATTCTTTTTTTACAATAGTTTTTTGTAGTTGGGCCAACCTGTATGATGAAGAGATGAGAACAAAATGCCAGAGAGTTTATTTTATCTTTTATGTGCTTCAAAAGACTGCACATTTCTAAAGTCTCTCCGAAACCGCTATTTCAATGCATTACTTTTTGAAATGCACAACACTTGTTATATTAGAGAGACAGATGTCAAATATTTTTGCTGCTCCAAATTTATAGATTTGGTAGCAATCAAGGTGATATAAGTTTATAACGAATGATGAGATTTCCCTTAAGCGCTTATTTATTTAACGCTTCTTTTCTAACTCGATTTGTTCCAACTTGAAAAGCACTTTGGTGATGTAATTGCTTTTCTCTGATTCATAAAATTAAACCAATGGTTGTACGGTAACCATTCAGTGTTATTCTCTGTCAAAATCCTGTTTTTATTCCATTAGTTAGACAAAAGTTTACTATGTGTGGTCAGTGCGGCCAATGACATGGCCAAAATACCTATGCATTGACCGCGTAAGGATTACCGCATCAGTAGATTCGGAAACATCCACAAAAAGGTTTTCATTCAGCATCTTTCTTGTACCCAATTAGCTGGACGGGAATCGCTGGAGCCAAGCTCTTTGTATTTATAACGGTGGTAGAAAGGCATTTGGTAACGGTGAGGCGATTCGCCGTAATTGTCGTGTATTATTCTTTATCAATGGAGAGGAGGTTTTTTTCTCTTTCCCCGAGACTTCTTAATTTAGGAAATTCTAGGTTTCCGAAAGATTGCCTTATTATTATTTTTTTCTTTCTAAAAATAAATAGCTTGAAGTATCGTTATGTCTTTTTACGGAAGAAGCTGTTTCTATGATACATTCATGGTTTTGTGATCGAAAGATCGTATAGCCATTCGATTTCTTTTCCATGATTTGTCCTGCATTTGAGTATGGTGCATTGTTAAACTTTGGCCACGGTTTTCTTGTTGACTTAGTTTGAAAGTTTACAGAGTCGGATTCTCGTCAGCTTATCGTGATTCAGAATTGCTAAGTGCGACTTGGACTTTTCAAGACTTGCTGAAATTCCGTATACAGCCTATACAAAATTTGCAGACTTTTGTCAAATTTTTAATAAAATTTGTTCAGTAAAAAGTCTATCTGTCCGACTATTCGAATATAAGTTAATACGAAAATTATGAAATAAAGAAAGCTACATAGATAAAATTTAGTATATAGATTTAAATTTATAGTGTAAACACCTATCAAATTTTGAGCCAAATCCAACAAGCGGTTGATCACCTTTCGGTCAAAAACATGTAAACGCGTTAATTCAAAAACACAATGACTTAAATATATCAAATTTGAAACAGGAGTTTGTGGGTTTTTTTTTTTTTTTGTCAAATTTTTATTTCAACCTGTTGAGGAAAACTTGTCTAAAACACAATTTCGATTTTCAAATACTAATAACGCATGCCAGTGATTAATCGTCAAAAATTCGCCAAGGATGACTCGTTAGATTTAGTAAAATTGCTAAATTCACGCTAGAGGCTAATATTTTTTAATTGAACACCAATGCAAAGTAAGGCGTTCTTTGACATGGCAAGTTTATTCGAGAGTATGCGAGTAAGTTTTGGGGAGACCACTACCATTGGCTAATGGTTGATAAAATGGTTGGTTTATAATTATGTAACCATATTTTATTCTGGAAATCTTGTTATATATATATGTCTGAAACTATCGAATATATATACCTGGAGCTATTTTATTAGTTTACCCGTTTGAAATTTAATTATTTTTCTAATCTTCAGCCTGGACATTTTATTAATGAAAACACTTCGTCACGAAATTTATTTCTGTTTCATGTTTGTTTCTTCAGATGAAATGAGCGAAATACCTCACTACATCCGGGTTGGATTGATATATTGAATCTGAATTCGTAATATTTTTACTTCCAGTGAAACCAACGTGGTGCCATTAGTAAGCCGGTCGTTACTTACCGGTGGCAGCAACGTGACATCATTGGCATGCAAAACCAGATTAAACCAATGGTATATATTTGGTGATGTGCCATTTGGTGATATGCCGTATATCGCGCATCCTTTTCATATTAAATGAGAAAAACCACAAATTTGGTGAGTAAATCTTGCAAAGTTGCGTTATATTTGGGAGACTGTTTTGCTAACTATCTTCAAAAAGAGAAATATTAAAGGTACACAGAATTTTGTTTCAAATTGTATTATTTTATTTTTAAGAGGAGTTTAATGAAAAAAGATTATAATTAAACTATGATATATTTTAATGTTTTTCCCCAATAATTTTCATGGCAGAAAAGAAATTTTTATGAATCATTTGGAATGAAAATGTTAAGATAAAAGAAGAATGGGAAACGGTTAAATTAAAATTCTCTCATTTTAGCGCACTCTTAAGATTTTTTAAAATCATAATTCATAATAAGTACTAAATGACGAATAGATTTCTTTCTATTTTTTAATATTCTAGAAATTGCAAACAGACTGCAAAATTTTTGATATATTCCAGATTATTCAATGCTCAATGGGAGCAATAATACAATGTTACATACACAACGCAGGCTTCGAAGTATAATAAAGAATGTCCAGTCGAAGCCAAAAATAAGAAATCGTGCAGCGTTCTTAGAAATATAAAGATATTATTATTACCTACATTCGTAAAACTCTTTTGTAAAAGTTATTTAACTTCTTTTTCTTATACTTCATTTCTGAAAAGCATATCATATGCCTTTTCCTTAGATTTGGCAATTGTTATAAAAAATAATATGTTTCAGATTATAGCATCAATTTAACTGTGCAGACTTTTTGTGATTAGAAATAACAACATAGTATTCTTATTGCTTCGAAGCATTTTGTTTCTCTAAATAATGTCCAGTCGAGGACAAAAATAAGGAACTGAACCATCTTCTCCGGAAATATAACGACGTTATTGTTACCTACATTTGTTAAACGTTGTAAAACCACACTTTCTTACATCTCGTTTCTGAAAAGCGTAACATATGCCCGACGCCTTTCAGCACAAGTTTCTTTAGATTTCGACACAAAAGGGGGAAAACAACAACAAAGACGAGAACCCTTTACTTTCCGACCTTTTTTGTTACCGTTATAAAGCATGGACGCGTGCTCATGGGGAAGGTCAAGCGCATCCCTCCGTGACTGGGACGAACAAAACGCACGCGACGCGCCCGCATGGCATTTCTGTCGGACCACTGACCACGCAGGGGAAAGCAGTGGAAACATTCTGCGGGAATGGTCAACCGGGAAGACGAATTTTGTTGCTGCAGGTTTTCACTTTGGAGAACAGGGTGCTCTCACGTTGTTGACCATGAAGAGGTGAACTCAAATTATACAGGCGTTTAACACAGCAGTCACGAGAATGCGCTTTTGAGTGGCATTTATGACAACGATTTGTTTGCATAATGAAAGGCTTCGCTTTTCATTCGTTTTGCGAGAGCCTTTTCTTCCGTTATTTACTTTATAAAAGTGTAATCATTTTTTGAAAAGAGGAAGACACATTAGACGAGAACTTACAGTATTAAAGAGCTGCATAATGACAGTTTTTGATGGAGTCTGAAAGGACCCGTGATGAAATACGTTCAAAAGCAATCATAAAGTGAAGTGCTCTCATATAAATTTCTTTGCGTGACAAATGAATGCAAAAAAAAAAAAGAGGAACTTAATCTTTCTTAAATTTAATTGTTTGTTTTGCAAATCGTTCATAGAGCCAATAATATTTACTTTTTATTATTTTAAATGATTATAGAGTATTTTCACCGTAATGTAATCTGAATAAAGTTGTATAAAATTAAAACCATATTTTCTTGAAAAGTATCTAAGTTGAATGTAGTGCACTGTTGTGCACAAGTTCCTGTTAATATTTATTAATTTCTCTAATCGTTACTATTTAATTTCTCTAATTTCTACTTTGATAAAGAAGAATCAATGTGTGTTGACTCTCTCAGGGTAGACCATTTGATGTAGTGCTACCGAATTTGGTACAGATATATTTTGGAGTGTAATAATGTAGATTTTGGAACGATTCTTTGAGATTAGTTAATTAATTTAGTTGATTAATCGTCTAAGTGAAATTTTGATGTTTTCCCGCGGTAACTTCCAATAATATTACTGCACAAAAATAATATTGAAATTATTTTAAAATAAAAAAAACTTTTAATAGTATTTTAATGATTTTACTGTGTGCAAATTCACCATAATTCTAATATATTTCATTTATATATAATTCTTTTTATTTATATATATAATCCATTTATAAAAGCATTTTTATGTAAAATTTACAACAATCGTTTTTATTGTGGCAATGAAATTGTTTTGTCAAATATTTAAATGCGTGTTTTGTTTCCTCTTTTAAAAGCCTAGGAATGTAAATTTTGTTTATATGTTGGTTTCCTTGGCGATTTTTTAAAAGATTTTTTACTTTCTGATTTTTTTCCAGATTTTTCAGATAGTTGTTCTTTTGAGAAATCTGATGATCTATTAAGATATTAAGTATATTAAGAAATTAACCCCTTATATTGATTTCCCCAGCTAATTTTTAATTTTTTTTATCAGCATGTTTTAATACAGCTAACATGGTGTTGGATGTACTTAAATATGTACCATAATTGCACCGTACCACTTTAAGGTTAGAATCAACTATATTAAAGAACAAGAAAGTGAAAATAGAGTGCATCATGAATCAACTTGTAACTAGATATTCGATAATGCATACAGTTAAGATTTCTGTTTTGACATTTGATTCGGTTCCATTAAAAAAATCACGTACATATTGAATAGAACAGGGGCATGATAACTGAAATAAAACTTCTGAAATTTCTCAGTTTGAAATTTGACTTTTGACTCAGTTAAACATTTTTTTAAAAAGGAATCACAAATGTTAAGCTATGCATAAAAGAATTAATTAAGATCAAATTAAATTTAACCAATATTCCAGACAAATCTCCACCCAGTTAGCCATCAAAGATGGCTATTAGTAAAAAAAAAAAAAAAAAAAAAAAAAGTTAGCACATGCTTATTTTAAATTTGCAACTTTTCTAGAGTCGTATTTCTCTTTGATTGCCTTCTTTTTCATAAATTGTATTTTTCAAATTCGAATTTTATTTCTTAAACACATTGACCGCCATGGGGCAGGGGTGATCGACATCTGATTATCTTAGTTATGTCCTGAGACTTACAGGTTACCAGCAAAATAAACTGATCTGTTACCGGAAATACTCTGTTGATTTCACTGTATAAAGTGATTCACGTGACCCCATTCGCATATTATTACAAATTTTTCTGAGAATGTTATTTGGAAGAAACATAATATTTGCTGATTTGATGTAAAAGCAGCCACCTTTGGCGACCAGCTAATCCCTAGGGATTAATGATAGCCAAAATTTTCAATTACGCATTTTATGTAATTTGTTATTTATGAATTCTTATGCCTTATTATTATTATTATTTTGTTATCTGCCCTTAAATTCGAACTTAAATTTAAAGCAGAAGTAATCAATATTCAACTAATGCATTTTTTTTTTTTTTTTTTTTTTGCTGAAATCTAACATATATTTTTTTAAAACTATGAATATAAAAATTAAATTTTTTTCAGTGCTGAAGTATTATGTATGCCACAGAATTTTGAATAAAAATTCATGCATTTTCTCAAAAGTATGCGATATCTGTACGATGAGTCACGCATTTTCTGAATCATCATACAATTCAGCTTTTAGTTTTACTTTTAATGAGATTTAAATGATCATAAATAATAATAATTTATTTTGTTTCAATCAATAATATACTACTGGAAAAATTATAAAGATTAAATTTTATACAATCCATCGATCCTATGAATCATACTAAAGAATGTCGATTTTTGTGGTGAATCTGGGAGAAAATAAAATTAACTACGAATCAAGCGTGAAACTTTTATAACCCTAGTTTGATTTCATTGATTTATAATACAATTCATTATTTTGTATTGAAAAGAAATATGTTATTTTTGAAGAAATTATTTTTCCATCAAAAACGATGAGGGAGATCATCTCATTCTCATAATAAAGCTTTTCGAGTTATAAAAGTTAGTTAAGCAATGATTTATTACTAAATCATTACTAAAAGAACAATTCATAATAATATAAACACACAAATTCATTATTAACCTCCTTTCAACAAATATTAGAAATTCAAAAATATTTATTGAGTCTAATTATTTCTATATTTTAGAAGGGAATGTGTGTCATGTTTATAATTTTTTGAAAGATACTTTAATTGCCTATTAACTTTATATATATAGAAAGAATATTTAGACTTCAGCTCATCTTTCCAAAATCTGATGAATTCGATTTCAGTGAAATTTGAGAAGTAGATTCCTTTGAAATTGTAGAATTCTTCGTAACTGAAGAATCAATATTTATGGATTTTGATTTAATCATCAATAAGAGCTAATTCGATCAATTTAAAGATAAACGATCCCGAAATTTCCAAGTATCCTTTCTGTATCTTCTTCAGGAACAGTATAACCGTATGACCAGGCAACTGAATATTCATACATAGGATGGTTATCTATATATTAAAGTTTAAACTCTCTTTCTTTGTGTTTCTGCTGCAATCTTTTGTCATCCGAAACGTCATATATAATTAATTCTATGTGAAAGTAGTTTATTAAACCTCGAAGCGTTGTCCAATTTTCTCAACAGGCATTTCCCCTACTAAAATCCACGGAGGATTAAACCGCACATAAATTAACATTCTCATCTGTCCTATGATTCAAAACATTAATTTTCCCAGGGAAAGGAGTTGCTTTACTCTCTGTATCCATAAAACACGGCTCAGAAACTCCAGCCCATCTGTATGAATGAAACAGAATACATATTATAGCAATAAAATGTTTCCTTTTTCTCGTAGAGCTGTTTTACAAATTACCGGTGGAAAAGTAAGGATAATACGGCGTTTAATTACATCCTACAGCTGGAATGTCATAAATGAGGCATTGCTCGATGCACGGCGATTGTTGGCGAGGTTTACAAGATTCTGCAAACGGTTTGTCTGTTTGGGATTTTTGCATCAGCAACAAAGCAGAACTGGGAAATCAGCGTGCGGCTTTTCTGATAAGAGGGCGGGAAAGTCTGCTGCCGGCTTCCCGTGAATTTCTTATTTAATTAATGGTTGCTGTGGTGTTGTGAAGTCTGATTACCATTCAGTAATGTGCAGTGGCTTGGTGAGTGTTTGAATTATATAGTGGAAGATAATATAAAAGCAATTTTGTTTTGTTAGCTGACATTCATTTAAAATTATTCATGTTAATTATTAACAGATTAATTAATTATAACTTTTGAACAACATGGATTTCTATAGCAATGTCTCCGTCCAAAATGGGAAAAACTGTTTCCAATATAATATTCTGACCTAAAACAGGGATCCAAACCAACACATTTCAAAATTTTACAGACCTTTCCAGATAACATGTCATACAAAAAAACAAAAACAAAAACAAAAAAAAAACTGTAAAAAGCAAAATTAGTGGATAGTGAAAAAGCAGTTTAATAATATAAGCCATAATTTTATTAGAAATTTCTTTAATAAAATATTTTTTTAAGGTTCGTTTGGAATGAATTTTTTCAAAAACGTTCGAAAATAGTTATATTTTTGAATATTTGCATAAAAAAAGACAGAATAAACATCTATGAAACCAAAATATACCAGTTAAATCGCAATTAAAAAAAATGGAAAAAAGAGCTTTTTTTGGCTAAAAAGTGGTATAAAGCAAAAATCTTCTAGTTTAGAGGTTTATCAAATGATTTGCTAAAAATTTTGCAGATAGTTACCTGAACTAAAAAAATAAGCTGTATTTCAATCCATTCCTTAAATACTGGAGTTCAAATGATAACTCACACGAAATTTCCTATTTTTTCACATTGTGAAGCACGGGAAAAACTATGAAATATTCCTAAATGAATATGTTACTTATTCTCTAGTTCAGAAACTACAGAATTATAGAAGAATTACTATACTAAATTTGAATAAAAATTATGCATTAGATTTTAATTTATGATGTTTTTCATAAGAAAATTCTATCAAAGATTAGAATTTGAGGAAATGGCATCTAAAGATGCGAAATAGTATTAAAACATATAAATGCAAATATAAAAATTAGTGTAACCTCTCAAAAAATGGATTTAGAAACAAAATTCTAATGGTTTTATTAGGAAATCTGTTCAAATATTAAATAAAAAAAATCTTAATTTCGTAAAAAAAAGGAAGGAAAAAAAAAGACTCTTTAACGTAGTCACCTATTTTAAATAATCAGATTATAATATAGTATTTTTTCCTTTGAAACTTTTAGAAATTAGTCCTTCAATGTATTAGTTTTTTTTTACATATAAAGCAGATTTACACAACACGACTTGTAAATAGAAATCTAACAAATTCATTTGTCAGGGTTTATTTGTAGTTAAAAGAGCACCATTTATTTTCCAGATATGCGTTCAATTTTTTTTCAAACCTGAAGAAAAGTAAATTATTAGATAATAATTAAATCTATTAAATGATTTTTTTTCTAGATGAATACAGAAAAGAATTGAACAAAAAATTAGAAAATGAAGTATTTAATTTATATTCATCGATATCTATCGATTAATATGTGAAAATTGTGTCAGAATTCGCTATTAGGTAGATTAACTTTGACAACTTGAAGAAGGGGAAAAAATAAACAAAAAAGGCTCTAATCTAACATGTTAATTTATTCTCATGAATGTAACATGAAATATAGAATTAAATTTGGGTGGTATGTAAATTCTAAGTAATTTATAGTAAAAATTAATTAAATTATTATTTATATTTCTTAAAAGGAATAGACAAAATACCTGGAAACAAATTAAAAGATTACATTAAGCATCTATTTTTTAAAATCAATTTTATAGAAACGTTCAGATATTCTTGTGACAAACTCAAAGAATTGTAATTGAAAATGGGAAACATACATGGACATGTTAAAGTTACAGTAGTGTAAATCACTTTAAAACGAAATGTTTAAAATTGTAACTAATGCACAAATTTAATTTAATTATATCCATACGCCCTGGGTGCAAGAGACTGAAGCGAATATTATAAAGCAAACATACTGGAAAAAAAGTAAATGAGACTTAACGGCAGCAGTCTTAAGTAAACCAATATTTGTTGATATTCCAAGTAGCTAAAATTAAAGGAAAACAATAACTGAATGGAAAGACTATACAAATATACGCATAAATTCCAGTCCTTATATTTATCTACAATTTTCGATCTGATAACCATATAATTTTTATAATTCAACATTCGAATTTAAGGAAAGCTTTTCGGAACGGTCATCATTATGTTATTTAAATGCCGAAAAAAAAAGAGAGATTTTATTGCGAAATTTTCGCATTTAACTTGCATTCCAATTTGAGTAGGTAGAAAATATTTAGCGGTGATTGAAAAGCATTTATTATCAAATTGATCATATGAAAATGATGGTGAATTTTCAGAAAGTTTTCAGAAATAATTATTTTTTAAGTGCCGAGCATTTCTAGAATTTAATTGAAAAAATTACAATAAAAAAGCAATGAAATAATACTTTTAAAATTCACAATATGAAAAAAAAAATTAAAAGGCTATTGAATAATGATTGTGTTATAATTCGTAATTAACTTATATTTACTATATCCTTTTGTTGTTAATAATTTCGTTTATATAAATCTATACTTTTATTTATGATCTATAAATTATCCTATGATGAGGAGTTTCGAATAACACTTGTATTCATAAACAATCGAAAACATTGATGTCGATATTTAAATTATCCAGGAAAATATCAAAAAATTGATCGTCATCTGACCGCGGTTCAATATTATGAGGCCGGTCCCAAAATAGCCTTAACTTTAAAACGGGACGTTTATATAACTAAACATCGAAAATAGAGGGTTTGATTTGTAAATTATGTTTGATGCCTACACGGAAATAAATTTCAACGTTTTAATAGGAGAATAAAAAAAAATCAAAAAGAGATCTGATTTTGTATTAAAGAATACTGCATATCAATATTGCATGTCTATTATTTCGAATTTTCAGTTAAAAAAATTATTTCAATTCTTCCGCTTGCCATTTTTTTTCTGTAAGGAGGAAATATTCGAAGATGAAATATTTTAAGGTAAGCGAAGGAACGTTAACCTTCGTTTTTTTTTTCTCCTTCTCATTTTGAGTGGTAATAAAAGCCCATGGATGAATTGAGCGGTTAACACTTGACTGATTGCACATAAAAGAACCGCATACCAAACTCGTCTTCACACGAGGAATGAAAAAAATAAATAAATAAAACTAACATAGTTCAATGAAGAATTGAAAAATATGTAAATGATGTTTCTAAACTGAAAATTGCAAACTTAATAACCGTTGACTGAATGCAATTATTCAATAATTGCCTTTCACAATTTTCTTTTTGGTCTGCAAATTTAAAATAGAATCGCATAGCAAACTAATCTCGTAAAATTAAAAAAAAAGTAATTAAAATTCTGAGAAAAAGTAAAATTTTTGTATATTATGTTCCCGTTGTGAAAATTAAAAATGTAGTAATGTAGAATATGTTCAGTAATTGAATTTCATAACTTTCTTTATGTTTATTTTTCTTACACTGCTGTCTTACTGTTTCTAATTTTCTTCCATAATGCGTGAAGAACATATTATAGCTTTTGAATAACCGAACAATCAAGAAAGTTATTGATATATTTGAAGCAATTATATCTAATATATATTTATATAAAAAGAAGTAAATATTTTTTTTCAAATCAAACTGAAATGCAATTAAAACGATTATTTTAGGAAGAATGAAATAGTTTTAGACAAATATGAATTTTTATAACAAATTTCTTAAATATTGAATAAATAGTGCTAACGAAACGTCTTGGGTGTATTAGAAAATTTTGTGTGAATTTGCCTGTGATCGAGAAAATGGTACGGAAATATAAAAGTAAAAGTACATGATTGTTTTTGAAAGTAAAAAAAGTTTTCTATTGCTACAAGAAATAGCTCACTCGAAGCGCGCGCGCATACACACACACACACACACAAGGAATTTAAATTTAATTTTATTGTTTTTTTATACTCATAATGCGAGATTAATTGTTTCCATTCAATAATTTAAACAGAAAATACATGTGTCTGTCACAAGAACTTTCTCTTTCAACACTAAGAACAATAAGGACATGAAATTTACAGATGCCATTCTGGGGTCCACTTTCAGAACAACTGTGTTATTTTGAAACATCAAAATCATTTAATACTTATCCAATTAAATAACAAAAATAAACCTCGCCGATTTTGCTGAGTTTGTCACCCATTAATATTAAAGTGATTATCACACGGAAGGGATTCATAAGTCATAATAAAAGCAAACAAATATCTTTTTAATGATACTAATTTAAATGATATTCAATGTTTTCTTCTTAAAATTCAAACATAATTTGTAATACCGCTTTCTAATATTGTACTGCGGACATTGTCGCGTTGAAAAATCGCCTCATCATATTCTTCGCTATAACCTGGACGTTTCTCTTTCAAAGCTTTATTGAAATTTATCTACTTTTTTTATATAGTTCACCATTGGCGGTTTTATCAAATAATGCTTCTAAATCTTTGTCTTGGATTTTTTGTTGGTTTACCATGTTCTTTGTCATGTGTATCAGTTTTAAATATCAGTAACCACAGTACACGAGTTGTATTCGATAAGGCATGATCAATCTAAATGTCAAATAGCAATCAATGCGTTTATGCTGCACTAAAATATTAATATAACATCGCAAATGTCTTTTGTGTTTGCATAAAACTCGACATATTTTCTGAGTTGGAAATGCTATATTTAAAATATTAACCAAAAGTCACGCAATAAATTTTTAAAAGCTGTTGTTACACTTTTTAAATACAACTATCGTATCCGTTCTGTAATCCGTTTTGGTCGTTTAGTGAGTTAAAATTAATGTTTTTCCGGAAAAGGCTCCATCTGGTGGACATTTTAGAACTAAACTGGTTTTTTTTTTCGAAATTCCGTGAGCGCATATTGTGTATAGTCTATATTCCAAATTTCGTTGCAATCCATTCACCCGTTTGAGTTGTAGGATGATCTTTAAAAGGGAAGTTTAATTGTATCCACCCTGTGTATTTGTGCTTCTTGTTTAAGTGTTACAAATTTGAAAACTTCCGATATATGCAATCTATGCTGTTAATATTCAAAATTATCAGTGTTCAAAAGTATTCTACATTCTGTCGCAATAGCATTAATTTAACTAGTCTCTGAAAGATATATATGTATTCTAAAATAAAATTTAAGCAAAATTATAATCTTAAATTTTGGAGATCGAATATTTCGGGATTTGAGAATGTAAAATAGTTTAGAATTCCGTCTATATCGGGAACATAATCATCTTTAAAATAGTAAGAATACTTACAGATTTTATTACTTCTATATTCTACGAAATCTGAAGTACTTAACGTAACATACCAAAGACCTTCGTTTTTAGAGCTCATGTTACTCCTATCAGAAATGGCATAAATTGGGTGGATTTTATTAAAAAGAAAAAAAATCCCACTGACAATATGATAGAGCGGAAATTTTGACAATGTCTTGAATATAAGAATTCTGTATGAATGGATAAGGAAATGTATCAACATGATATAAAAAGTTAAAAAATTATTATATTGATAATAATAATAATGAATTTTTTTGAAATTGTCTTAAATAATAAATGAATAGTAAATGAATGATTATGGTAGTATGGTAGTAGTGCCTAATGATGTGAATAAAATGCGGAGGATTGGGTAATTTGATAATAAAATAAAAAATGAGAACGTTACATTATATGATAAATTGAAAAGTCCGAGAGAAAGCCATTATATATAAAAAAGATCTACTATAAATAAAATAATGGGAAATATTAAAACTTATGCAAGAAGAAAGCATATATGATTATTCTTTTCGGAGTAATTTTTCAATACCAATCACGAATTTCAAGTTGACCTCAGATATTTAAATACCTAACAAAGAATACCTTCAAATATCTCTTTTTATAAATTTTTATATCCAATCCACTTTTATAGTTCATTTAATGATCCTATACTATGCATACAGATTCAGGATATCAATTTGCTGAACTTTTCATTCGCGTAAGTAATCAACA
This sequence comes from Argiope aurantia, assembly GCA_026543865.1. Classification (NCBI taxonomy): domain Eukaryota; kingdom Metazoa; phylum Arthropoda; class Arachnida; order Araneae; family Araneidae; genus Argiope; species Argiope aurantia. Next base: position 774,136 of record JAPMOR010045543.1, on the reverse strand, counting down.
GGGTCTGTGCAGCTAGCTAACCATGAAAGATATGCGAAAAACCATTCTACATCTCCGAATACAAGCCAGGAAACACATCCTACCTCCAGAGCGGAACTAACTACTACAACGGTAATAAAAGATAATGATGCACTGGCGTACAGAATACAGGGATACTTATAATTGCATACTTAAATAAAAACTTTCTTCGTTCGGTTTCTGCACACTTTAAAAAATTTACATCATTAAAATTTTGAATTTACCTCATTTTGCATGCAAATTGAGTTAAATACTTCCTTGAGTAATTGCTCTACTATGAAATTACCACAGGTGTGGTCTTTCAAAAATAAATTCATGCGAAAGTTTAGCTTTTATTGTTATCTAATCGATGCTAAGGTAGCATTCAGTTTATAACTTTTGCGTGTAAGCAAGCGGTTCTCAGACTTTTAGTATATGAGATTCGAATTTTCTCTTCAGAAGTTTTAATAGTTTATTTCTCTGTTCCAATGATTTTTTTTGAACATTAAATTTTACTGTTCGTATGTGAAAATCCGGCTAAAAATTTACGAGAACAGCAAATCTCGCTGTGCTTAGAAACATAATCTTCTCTCTATATTTTTCAAAGCCAAGTTAAAAAATTGAATCTTTTTATTTCTTCGTATACAGAGACCGGTATTCCAATTCTGTGCAATCCGTCCCCTCTAACCCTTTGCACTCGGAAAAGTAATTCGTTGCATGATTATTCCCCTAATAGAAGGACTTGTCTATTATTCCATATATATATATATATATATATATATATATATAAGTGAGTGAGCGGCACCATCCGAGTGCAAAAGGCTGTTAGTCGTATTTATAGCTGAGTGGGAGAAGAGGGGCTGACGTTGAAGTGAAATTAAGTCTCTATATGCGGATATTGACTTTAATGCGCTGTAAACAGTAGTAGTATGGATTACATTTTGTAATATTTATTAAATAGGCGGCTCATTTGCTTCCAGATTTGACTTTATTAGACTTTTTCTGTTTGGAGATTCGTGAAATCCGTTGTCTATAAACAAAAAATTTGAACCTCTGGATATGTTGAAGAAGCGCATCATTCCTTCAAACAATCAAATAATTACTTACATGCTGCGAAATACTTAGAGAGAACTGAATTATTGTTACACATTTATCATGCTACCGAAAATGATCGAGATAGATTGACATTAAAACTTGGTGAGATGCCTCTTTCTATTTAGATAATTTAAAAAAAAATCTGATGGGTGGTTCCGTAATAGTAAAGCATAACTTATGGTTACTTTGGTCACACATCCTGTGTATAGTATAATTTTCTATATAATTTTTCATATTTTGTAATATTTTCTGCAACGAATAAAAATACTATTATCTAACAAAAATATTAACAACCATGCCATTAAAATGAGTCTTTAATATTGATTTTACGAATATGACGTTTCTGTTAATCCGGCATTACGCTCGAGCTTCCGTTTGATACCTACCAGATTAATATTATATGTAAAGAATTTTGTTAGTACAAAACTTCAATTTCGAGATTTTGAATAATATTAGCTGTGATAAAGATACATTACCCCTTTACTTGTATTTTTAATTTAGTAGAGTATATTAAAAATCAACAGACTGTGTAAAAATCATAAAAGTGTTAAAAAAGAAAAATGAAGAGTGTTAATATTGTATAATAACTGTTAATTTAGTACTGAATAAAACTTTGGTTTCAATCGGCTGGGGAAGATGTCTTCAAAATGCACATTAAGGGCCCTGGTGCTTGTGTATTAACCGCATGCCAGTGATAAATCGCCAAAATCGGATGTTAACGGGCTCTTTCTTAATCATTGTTCACTAATGGCATGCGGTTGATAATATGCATGTGCATTTATTAGAAAGTACAAGAGAAAATTTCGATGAAATCGCTCCCGCTGATCAAATTTAATAAATTGAAATTGTCTTCCATAGACGTTATAATTCGGTACAGAAATCGCATGTGATCATTAAGCCTGTCACGTGTTCATGAACACTGAGTTAGATTAGTATGAAAAAAGTATTTCCAAAACAGAAGAGAGTAATCTATTCAGGTAGAAGAGAAAACAAAGGTTAAAACAAACTTAGATTTGCCCGACTGACCTCAAAGAGGCCCCTATATTTGTAGTATTTAAATTAATGGCTTTTGTGTCATTTATATATATTTATTTTTAAAAGGGATTTTACTTTTAAACGGTGGCATATTTTTGCTCTTTGCCTTTACGAGTAAACTTTTATTTTAGTAATAGGCTAGTGAAATGTACGTTTAAGTCTTTGCAGTTTTGAAATGGATAGTGCAAAATAATTAGCAAACATTCTGGAAATAATCATAATAAAAACTGAATTATTTCAAAAATCTTTTTTTTTATTACTGAATGCCCCCTTGAAGATTAATCACTTGAAGAATAACGATGAGCCTAGTATTGTCAGGAACTTTTTTGAGAAAACTGACAACGACAAGTTGTTGTTGCCAGAAATTATTGAGAATGGATGCATTTTATGAAACATTTTATTTAAGAAAAATTTTTTTCATGTAAAAAATAGCAAATATCTGTATCAGTCCCTCTTTTAAAAACTAAAAAAAAAGAAAAAAAGTTGTTTAACTGAATATTGCTAACGGAAAAAAAATTCCAGTTCAAGAGGTTAAAAATCAAATTTATTTTTAATTATAAATATAGGTATCAAAACATAATTATAAAAGCGCGAGATACTTTTAGAAAGGATTTCATAAAAATAAAATATTATTGTAAATTTTTGATTTTTAATGAAAATTTTGTAATTTTTTTTGTATGATATTCATTTTGATTCAAATTTTTAAAATACTTTAACTCTTCAAGCTTTAACTAATTTAAATTAACATCCATATATTTTATAAAAAAAATTCTAATTTCTTTAAACGCATTAGTAAAACTTGATTTTTAAAAGTATTTCCTTTTTATTATTTTTAAGTCTTTGATTTTATTAAAAATGTATTAAATAATTTAAATTATGAAATTTTGGAATAATTTCTTTCTTAAATTCCCTAATAAATGACATATTTCATTTGATTAAAAATTTATTTAAAATTAATCAATTTTTTGATAAATAAATTCTAAACATATTACTTTAGTGTATTTACGTCGAAAATACACTATAGTACAAAAACTTAGAATTCTAATACATCAATAAATGAGGGAAAAATTACTTTTATTAAATATGAAGAAGTTAAGATATAAAAATATTTTAACTTAATAGGAAGAAGTTGATATATAAAATGTACGTAAAACTTTTTAACGTACACCAAGTTCTTTTTAAAGAAATTAATTTTATTATCGATAAAATAAACACGATGAACAATTTTTAATAGGAATATGTGTTTGATGTTCAAGCTTTTGAAATAAGAACTCTAGATATCAGGAAAAGAATGAAAAATCGATTACAAAATTTAAAAATTACAAGCATAAAACAAATAATTTAAATAAACATGGAAAACAACTATATAAGAAAGTGTTTTCTTTAAATAACGAATCTTTCACAGCTTTCAATTTATTTTTTAAAATGCCAACAGGAAAGGAATGGTTTAAAGTAGCAAACTGGTTTAATACAAGTTCTTGAAATCGTAGTACATTTTAATGAAACAAAGTATTTTGTACATTCACACCATTAAATTTTATTTTAATATGTTTTGTTTAAAAACATTCCTGGAATTTTGATGACATTTTTGAGTGCAAATAAACAATGCTTGCACACAACAGGAAAATTAAAATCAAGTTATGTTTATTTTGTTCCAAAATTCAATTACGGTTTCGATTTCAAATTTCAACACTTGTTTTCGTATTTAATTTCCCAAAAGCGATAGAAAATTGATTTAATCACAGTTTAAAAATCATTTTTTATGTTTTTAATTTTGAAATAATGGGATAGGGTTACCTCAGGGGAAATAACTTCCGGAACAATAGTGATACTTTTTAGTTTGGAATGATAGAATACACAACAACATTGCATTGATTTTCAGTCTGTATACTCTATAAAAATCAAAAATTAGATTTGTCTATGATTTTTTTAAAAAATTCTTTGATTCACACCAAGAAATTAGTAGTTTTATTTAATATCAAGAAGATTACCTTTTTCCATAATGTTATGTTATTTTATATGTTTTATTTATTTAAATAAATGAATTTGTAAAGATAAAAGATTTTCTTTTTATACTATGAATAAATTGAAAATTTTTGATATGTGTTTAAAATCAATATTTTGTGAAAAGGCAAAAATGTGATTCGATAGAAAATTTATTTGTGCTATACTGAGTATTTTGCAGCTCTATAATTAAATGCATACATTTGTTCGTACTCATTATAGGATGAATTTCAATTTTGCCAATCCATAAGAATTTATGCATATCTATAATCAAATTTCTATCTTTCTGTTTAATAATTCCATTTTCTATGCCATTTTGTTGACCGTTTATGTTCCATTTAAGAAACTAAGATTGAAAATGCGTTTGTGCAATTTTTGTAAATGTGCAAATAATGTAAAATTTTTGTAAATGTGCAAATGCATAAAATTTTAAACAGATTACGATAAAATGTGATATTTGATAGAACAAAAACTAAAGATATACATATTTACCAAAGTTGCATACTTATCAAAATACTGTTTCGATTTTGTTTTCAAACAATTTGGAATGTAGTTTGAACAAGCAGAATAATTATTTTGCATAAATTCTACAATAACTGAAGATTTATCAAGAGGAAATTAATTTTATTAGGATTAATATTAAATAACGTAAATGATATTTTCATTAAAAACTAAATTTTGTATGGTCTCGAAAAAAACGTTAAAAAATGCTTTATATTTTAAAAACTTTTATAATTTATAAGACGTTACAAAACTAAAATATTAAATAGAGATAATAAAACTAACATTGAATAGTTCTTTAATCGCCATTCCCAAACAATTAACAATTAGTTTCTTTCACAGACAGCTGGTTTCGCTGGGTGTCCGCCAAAGCATTTTATTCAACAAATACTCGTGTGGCAGCGCATTAAATAAATAAAATCTTTGATTAAATATTTTTAATGTAACATAAACATTTTATGATTGGGTGATTTTGAAGAATATTTGATTAAATAAAAACAAAAATTTAAATGCATATTTTATTTTTTATTTAAGAACGTAAGAAAAATCTAATAAATGACAATACTTATTTATTTTCCTGCGAAAGCAAACTCAGTTTCGCTTCGGAATGTTGGTTGATTGAGCCGCTGTAATTTGTAATTCGAAAAAGTTTTGAAAGTCGTCTGAGTTTGAGATTGGTCTGTATCAAAGCTTCTTAAACGGCGAATGTTTGCCTCTAGTAGGCGCGCGAATCCATATTTTCGGTTAAGAATGAAAAACAGTGATATAGCTTGACACTGAGGAGCTAGCGGCTGATCGACTTTAAGCAGACGAGTGTAATTTCTGAGAGATAGTAAGTATAAAATGGGTAAGAGTCGTAGATAAATAATAGGGCTATAACAAAGATATATTTCCTACTTTCATTATATTCGTGCATTATATTCTCATTGCAAGAGGAATCTTTTGTGCTGCAGTGGATGCTCGCACATGTAAACATCGAGGGTAATGAGAGTGCGAATGCTTTGGCCAAAGAGGAAAGCAATCTTGTCCAACCTAGTTCCACCATCATGCTTGTAGATGCAAACGCTGTGGCCAGATGTAGACTTATAAATCAGCCCTCTAGAAAGCCTTTAATCACTCACTTTGATTTTCCTAGAAATGTAACAACTACACTGACTAGATTAAGAACAAATCACTATAAGGGAATGAAGATTCTTCCTGATGGGACAAGAAGCTATATTTACTGCAAGAACTGCCCGGAATCTCAGCTCACACCAAGACGCATCTTCGAGTGCTCATCTATTACTGCAGATATCTTAAAGCTTGGCTGGTTGCTGCTGATGGATCCACTTCGGGGGATCCTTTACAATTCTGAAGCACCAAAGCTGGCGGTAGTGGTTTTCCGGACCTTTGACAATATCTGAGACTCTTTCCTTACTTATTGTATCTCCATGGTCAAGACAACAACAACAACATTATATTCGTGATATTTCTATCAAAAATAGCTCTCATTGAACAAAGATCAATGGCATTTAACTTGAATTTCGTAAAATTATTCGAAATGGGGTAAATTTTGACACAAAATATTATTCGTTTTTAACTAATTTTACATTAAATTGTTATAATTGACATACAAATCTCAGTGAAACACCAGCTTTAAAACTGATTAAGAAAGAAGCAAATAAGTAATCAAGATGAAAATTGCCTGTAATTTGCCGTTGAAACTTTTCGTCATTGAAGTTATCCTATCGGGGGGCATATCAAATATGGAAATGAGAAGTTTTTGGTGTAGTGGTATATCCCCACTTCGCTATTGGATACAATAATGGTATAGGGTTGTGCTACCTCTACTCCTATGACGAGATATATTTCTTGAGGAAGAGGCCATTATGACTCAATTTTAGTTCCCACCTCAGTGTTTTATAAAAAGACTTATGATCTTGCACATTTGAATATTAAACCACTTATTAGATAAATATAATCACTTCTATAAAATATTACATATCAAAGTCCAATTAAAAACCGTTCTCTGAACCTCACAGAGTTTCTACGATATATCCCACACTGCCTTTACATTGTTGTAACAAAGACAGAATATTCCATTTAGAACAATCGTTAATTGTTTTTATTTTAATTTCGTATATAATTTGTTCGAAGAAAAAAAATTGCTGATTGCTTTTTAATGAGAGTGCCAGTTCCAAAATATTTTCCTTCTGTACTTCTCTCAACGTAACTGACATTTCGGGAATGGCCCCTGAGAATTCTGTTTCGGAGTCGCCTAATACTGTTGGAGCGAATTTTCTTCTGTCTTCTCTGTTATTTCAAACCCTTTTCAAGTAGCTTTCAATCTTAAGAGCAACAGGGTCAAATATACAGAGTTGAAACACCTAATACAAAATTTTGACCAATATTCTGAATGATCTGGGAACTATGTTTTCTTCCTTCGACACGAAGAGGGCTCATTCACCTGGATTTGATTTGATTTGACTTAATGGAATTTAGTGACGCATAAACCATTTTTGATTATGCTGCGTTAAACGTATGGTATTAATTAAAACATTGTTTTATAAACTCTTAGATAAAATCTTATTATTTGTCATGACTTGTCAATGTTTATGGTATATGGTAAAAAGCAGTAAGAAAAACTTTTAAACTGTACAATTTTTAATTAGATCAAATGGTAACGTGGAGGACTGACGCCCAGTTTTAAAATCATCCTTGTTGTGAGGTTTTCAAGCCGATTTAAAACTTTTTCATGATTTAGAGTATTGGGACAAGCTCAACCGATAATTTCCATAAGCTTATTGGAGCATATAAAATGCTTTATCATAGGAATTTGTTAATTTTAAGCAAAATTTCACCGAAACCTATTCTTTTCACATTTTGGTAGTGGAAAAAAATCGTTAAATATAAAAGACACTCGATTATTCTTGCACTTATAAAACAGGGGAAAATAAAAAAAGTTTGAGAGGTTCTTGCTACACAATGCCATTACAATAAACTATTAAACTGACGCTTTACCACTCGAATTTAAAAACTCAGTTTCTCTTCTCTTCTTCTTCTTTTTTGGACTAACATCGAATTCAAATTTTTTTTATTTTTTGTAGTGAAAATTTTAATTAACTGAGGTTTCAACTGCATTATTTGAAAACCAAATTCTCAATACCTGATCTTCTTGAACTTTATACAACTGACGATTCTAATCTGTTTTTTTAAGAGTTAGGAAGTTACAACTTTCGCAGAGTAAACATGATCATCATTTTCGGCTTTTCCACAGTTGACATGAAGTTTTACAAGGGTGTGTGAATAAATATGAAGATGTGTTCAAGGCAAATACAATTTTAAATCAAATTTTAAGATGAAACTAATGAGTTGAATAATCACGATTTAAATAAAGATTTGATTGAAAAAAGAATACGAATGCAACTAGGAAATTATAAGATCTTTTTTAACCCTTATCTGACAAGTGATTATTGCATAAATTATTGAAACAAGGAAGGAAATGGAAAATAAACTAAGTGAACCGATAGATGAACATAAAGCAATATACAATGGTGCAACTTTATATAGCGGTTCGCTTGATTCATTTCCTATTCCGGTACTTGTTTCTGTAATTTATACAGTGTAAGTTGTAATCCTTCTATTATAGAGGATGTGCATGATAAGACACATGGAATTCGTTATATCTTTCTCAGGAATTGTCTCTTTTTACATGTTTCAGAAACAGCTGTCATCCTGAAACTGCCTTAAAATAGTCTTTGTTTAAAATTGTCTTATTCGTCTGAGCTAGTTATATCCCTTTGAGCCTGATGTTTATCCTTATTTAAGAAGTTACTTACATTTCGCGATAATTGCTCCTCATTTCCCTTTTGATTGCATCATATATTTGGTACAGTATGGCTTCTGAGCCATTGCAATACATCATTGTCAAGTGTATCATTATTAAAGAACCATATCGATGTTTCTGATTGGGCCTCATGAGTCTCAACTATACTCAAAGTCCTGGTTTCCAAATATTTTCATCGAAACTGGAGGTTCCACCGGGAAGCACCTCAGATTTGGGGATATGTGGTTGTCAGTTCTCGCCACTTAGGTGGGTATAATTAAGGTGTGAGGTTAGCTACCCTTGCAGGTGATCGAACGTGCCTATTACAGCAAAGGTTACAGTGTGTGGTGATGACCCTTTGGATTCAATCATAATTCCTACCAATGCTATTGTGGCTTTCGGATTATTTAATTTTTCCGTATGCCGCCTTCGGGCACGGCGGAAGAAGTTAGTTTGTGATTATCGAAATTGTAGAGAGGCGATTTCAAGAATCGATTCAAAGGGAGACCTGCAGAGTGTAGGGTTTAGGATATGTTTATTCTATCGATGGTCAAAAGTATTTCCGGGGGAGTGGCATGGAAGATTGCCTGTTCTGTTAATGTCAAAGTATTTGAAACTGATTTAAAATTTCAGGATCGGTTGCAAAATAACATGTAGCTTCAAAATTTGATATTAGTCTACTGAAAAATACACAAAGTAAATTTCTACCCACAGAAATGATAAAACGTTTGATTCTCGGAAAATTTCATTTTTTATTTACCTTTCTACTCATCAATGAGACTGAGTCTCGAATAAACGGCCTTTCTCTACTAATTGTTCATAAGTCATAATGTGTACAGCTTTCTCTTAGCATAATGTAGCCCTTAAAGTGCTTATCTAATTGCTCTTTTTCGATTTTGGTTTCCCATTTTTATAATAATTGGCAGGCTCTAAATAATATAATTGTAAAGTAATTAAGTATAAAAAGATAATCACGTACGCATCATTTTTTATTATTTTTATTTTGTAGCTTTTTAATTTCTTGTAATATTAGAGAGAGTATCGCAGTTTCTTCGGAAATCCCTGATTTTGATTTCCCCACTATTTGCTGCATTTTTCTGTTAAATTCCCTCTTATAAATTCTGTTAATTTTCTGTTAAATTCTGTTCCTGATATTCGGACTTTCGCCATATGATCATTTTAGCTTATCATTGATAGAAATACTGTTAATAAAATCAATTATTTAGTATACGCAAATAGTATTTTTGAATTTTTTTTTAAATTCTTGCTGAAAACATTCACCAGAAAATACATTTTGAATTTCACGTGCTTCTTAATCACAGAATTTCATTAACAATAATGATGAAAAAATTCTTTCATTAGATTCATTCGTGGCACGAACAAATTTTCTAATGTTGTAACACTTTCCGGTGAAACAAATCCATTCATGGAAACAGATGTCATGGTTATAGGCATGGACGAATGTGATAAGATAGTGCATAGTCTTCTTTCATTGGCATTATTCTTGCAGTAAAAGATGAGTTGTTTCAAGTTCCATCATCCACATAATCCTAATACTCAGTTTTCAAGGTGATGGCTTAGTTACCTTGACCCTAGTGGAAAGTGCCTTAATCAAAAAGGTTTTTCAGTTACGGTAGGTGCGTCCAATTAGTGATGAACTTGATGAAACAAATGGTGACCCACTGTCACTCATTAACCATATTCGCCTTCTGAAGGGTTAATAGCTGTAAAACACAACCAGCGTTTGTTCAATTCTTTATAAATATGGATAGGAACCGCTAACATAACGGCTCTTTTCCCATAACTCAGAGGTTGAGGAAGTGAACTCGTGAACCATGTGTGCAAGAGGGAGAAAGGATTCGGGCACCTTGATTCTTCTAGGTCAAGATTTTAAAAGCTTTTTTAATGGCTATCAAAATAATTCTCGCCATTTCTAGTACATGTCTTGAAAGCTGTTAAACTTTGATGCTTACTCACGAAAGGGGGAAAAAAACCCGTTGCGCAATAGGCCGTTTAGATGCTTTTCTTTTAATTGAGAAGATGTTGGAATATATTTGACTTTCAGACCTATTAACGTGACTTCCGACTCATCAGTTGTAAATTACTTTTTTCTTTAAAAAAAAAGGCACTCGTTATTTTAAACTGGATTTCTTGAAAAACAAGTCAATTGTGAGCACTTTTAAACAATAATAGATATAGCATATAGCAATTAAATTTTGCTGACATATGAGTAAAAAAAAAGGTTAAATACTTCTAGATTTTTTCATTTCAAGGAAAAAAAACTATAGGAGATTTGAACTTCTAATTTGAAATATAGAAACCTAATAAAGTTTTAGATTTGAATTGTCCCTTTTTATCTAGGCGTTAACATTTTTGCTGTTAATTATGTAACAGCGATTACATGTACTCAAAACATGCATTTAATATAGTTTATGACATTATAAACGCATTTATTAACACTATAAAAAATATTATTATAAAATATGATTAAAATATTTTTAAAAAATGTTAAAACTAGAAAGAAAAATTCTACTCTTATATCACCAAAAAGCTTATTTTTTAAATTTTAAAGCGGTGTAAAAATGATTTTTGCTCAATAATATGCCTTTTTAATTCTTAATTAAAAATCTAAGTAATATGTTGGAAAACCCAAGATATAGCTATATACAGAATTTTGTATTATAGACTGTTTGGCAGCTTACCAACGATTCGCCCAATAGAAAGTTTTCAATGATTTCTTCGACAAGTATGCAATATGTAGAAATTTGTAGATAGTATGCCAATCTATAAAAATCAATATATTCATATTATGATGCTTAAAAAGTTAGTAATGGGATTTTTAAAGAACAACATCATTTTGAAGAGGAAGAAAGGTAACATTGTTTCTTCATGCATCATAACTCGATGAGATTCAACATAAGAATTTCTTATAACTTGTTTAATAAAGCATCTTCTTTCAATAAAGTATTGATTCCGTTCGTAATTGTGATGTAAAAGTTCGTTCCTTTCAATTTTGTGGTAGAATCCAAAAACAAAACATCCCAAATAATATTGTATACTTTAACTACTTGAATTTAACAAAGGTCAACAATTTTGAATGCATCATTTTGAGATCTAATTTTAATCCAGCCTCAAATAATGTTTTAAGAGAAATTATTATAAGGAAATTACCAAATGAATTTATTGAAAGTTACTTATGCTTAATGTTTAAGATTCGCTTAAATATTTTACCATATTTTTTTAGTGCATTTTACATGGAAGTAAATGAATAAATGTAGATATTATAGGCACTGCCCAATTGTGAATTTATGAAATACCTTCGAAAAGTAAGAAATGCTTTATTCTAATATTTATCTGCTATTACAGTGGATTATGTAGAGTAATGTTCAGATATTACACAGAATAGCAATTAATTAATTCTGCAAAGTGTAAAATAAATAAATAAATAAATAATAATTTTAAAAATGCATGGCAGAAGTTCTAAAAAAATGGCAGATAGAAGAATTTTCAATAGATGAGAAAATGGTGATTTTTGAATTAAAGTGACCAGTTTTTCTGAAATTGATTCCCGGTAGGGAAGAATAATAGTTAAAGTCTAAGAAACAAATTAAAAAAGTAAAGTAAATAAAGAGAAAGAAAAACAATGAAAAAAA
>JAPMOR010045543.1:733651-762036 GCA_026543865.1 Argiope aurantia | reverse complement strand
ACAGAAAAATAAAACTCATTTAAGTTAAATCTGGGGTATCTTTTCAATCAAGACAAACACTTGAAATCTGGATTGTCTCGGATAATTCTAGTAGCTAATTATTGCTGTAAAGATAACAAAATAGCATTTTTTCAGTCATTATCTTAGCTTAAATGCCACTCCTTATCCAGTATTTTAGCAATTTAGAATTGCGCTAAACTGCTCTATCTATACAGTTGATCTGTTGACACAAGCTCTTCAACATCTAAGGACCGCACACGAAATGCTAATTTGAAATATACATTTCTTCACTTTACGGTTCTATAAAATACTTGCATTTTATACATTGCGAATAATTCAATAAAAATTTTTGAGAAAAATATAGGTCTTTGCATTTAAACAGTAAATTCTGAAAGACCTTTTTCCATTCAGAGTACATTCGGCAACTAACACTAACTTGGCATGGGAACCTGGAGAGGGTGATGCTGGATCAACAGCTGTCCCCGCTATCCAACCACCGCTCATAATAGCCACCAAACAGCCAAGGGTTGCTTTGAAACGGAATGCAAATATAAATAAAACTAAACAAAGCATTATAATAAACATATAAGAGATATTGAAGTTCGGTGGGGTTATTTCGTGTCAGCTGAATGTCACGTGATGGACATAATTTGGCATGTTTATACATAACTAAATATTCTTTTATAGTGTGCTACGTTGTCAATTAATATTTCCTCAGCGAGATATGCGAATGATTTCATATTTACAGTCACTGCCAATTTCCGACTTGGCAAGATTGTTAAACTGAGTGGTCCACAGGGGAGTTAATTAAAAAAATTAATTTTTTTTATTCACAAATAAATAATTTTGTAAAAAATACAAATTATGTGACTTATAAAATGTTAAGATAATATTGACACTTTATGGAATATATCTATTTGGTTAGGTTCTTATATGCTTCAATATATTAACTTAGTTAATACAATAATTATAACCACCGATGTCTTCAATAATATTATACACAATCGTGAATACCGGACAGTCTTGAAAATAAATACAATTTTAAAAGTTAATAAAATAAAAAAAATTAGCCTAAAACAAATCATTATAATACTGTTAAAGGTAAAAATGCATTGAAATGTGAAATTGAATGATAAGTTTATTAGTTTATTATAAACATATAAGAGATAAGAGAGATAACATATCATAATGGATATTATGAGTCCTTAAAAGGGCTTATAATGTCCATTAACCAGGGCCTCAAAATGTCTAAATCAGTCACTGACTGCAGTGCCTTGTGGGCCTGACGTATATCATCCAAGTATGATCAAATTCCAATTCATTCAAAATTTAGGATAACTTTTCAATCACCGTTAATTTTCTCTGGGCAAGAGATGCGTATTATTTTTTTGACATTTTTCTCAACTTTTTCTTTATTAATCTTGTTGGTAGTATCAATCGAATAATTCATGCATTAGATGCAAAAAAAAAAAAAAGGAAGAAAAAAGCAAAGTAAGAAACTATGGATGCTGCTTGCTGTAGCAAGTTCACGGATCGGCAGATGCCGCCGGGTAAACGACCTACAGAAAGGTCGATTTGGATTCCTCCCTTCGATTCTTCGATTCTTTTTTTCTTATATTCATTTGCACTTCACTCGGTTTCGTTTCAACTTTTGTTCTTTAAAACATTATCCTCGGGAAGCATGCTTGAAACCTCTCCACCGTGAAATGTAGAAATCGCCATTTTTATACGCATTTTTGTTGTTCTGAGTTCGAATATTTGCTTTTATTCATAGTTCTTCCTGTTTAATTTTAATGTAATGGATGATAAAAGTCAAGAACAAAATTGATTAGTCACTCTTGATTTGTGGGAAAGTTTTAGCGCAAAGGCGAACTTGATCTTGAAAGAAGGCGTTAGAATAGTAAATGCGTCGTGGAATCATTTTTTCAACTATCTGAAACGCAAAACAAAAGTTCTATGTTTTAATAATTGATAATTTCAGACATTAGATTTTTAGTGTATATGCAATAAGCTTAATATAAGCTTAATATGTGTGTGTGTGTGTGTGTGTAATAATTTCTAATTAGTATACACTTTAAAAATAATTTCCGTATCTTTGGAACTCCGGCTTCATCATAACTGAGTCGCAAGGGCAATTAGTTTTTCAAGGGCGCCAAACTGCTGTGTCTGAGCTCTCAAAAATTATATATTCTAGATATTCTTTTTCTCTTTCTGCCCTTCTTCATGCCTTCATACTGGGATCGCTACATTGCTCTCATCATGGCTTTATCATAAAAAAAAAGATATAAAAATCTTTAAAAAAATTCTTTAGAAAAGCTAAAAAGTGGACAATTTCTTTGAAATTATGAAGAGGAAAAGAACGCGAAGTCATCAGGCCGTGTTCTGGAAAACCCGAACCATTTTCCAGAACTTTTGTAACATTTTTTAAACCAAAACAGAGCAAGAAAATTAAATTATTCCCCTGTTAATGAGGGACATGTGACCATTTTACATGCACAGCAACACTTTGGAGTTTAATATTAAATTTTGAAAAATTCAATACGAGTTATTAAAATTATTTATATGAGCCTACTTTTTTAGTATTTATTTCTTATTTATAAGTAAAACTTGGGACAAACTAGGACATTATATTAAAAATTGAGTCAGATCTGGTACATGTGGAAAATTCGGGACTGTCCATGACTAATTTACATCGACTGATCATTTATTTATTTCTCTAGGTTGGTATTCTTTCTCCAGTAGGTCAAAAATGATTTTGCCTACAGAGCGCTAATTTGTTCATACATTCATCTTTATTATTAATATAGATGTGTAATTTATTTTTTATTAACAAATAGCAATTTTGTCTGACAGTATTACTTTAGATTTTGGACTGGAAAATGTTCAAATTTGGATTGGGAGTTTAGTGGAAAATAATGAATGGGCATACGTATTATCCCACGTTTTGCTCTGCATTAGAAAATAACATCTCACATATCTTCTGAGCACTTTTGGAGATATGGAGTGAACCAAACCGTACCCTGAGTTTCATCATTAGCAATAAACTTATTCATCATGCATGTGGTGATAAATTGCAAAGATGAGATAATTTTATCAATAGAGGGATAAGAAAACCAGTAGATTAGAGGTTATAAAAAATTGGAATCATTATGCCGAATTTGGAATATCTAGATCTTGGTGGGTAGGAATGTGCGAGATTTTGAAGTTTTAATTAATTAAATAAATTAGCTGAATTATGGCGTTTTTTCCCACGATAACTTCAGAAAATATTATTGCACTATAATAAATTCTGCACTATTCCAAAAGTTCTTTTTAATGATTCCTGTTTAATAATCATGAAAAATTTTCGTTAATTTTTTACAATTAAAATACTTTTTTGTCTAATTTCCAACAATGGAAAATATTTTTGCCTTGAGTTTCAAACAGCGTTTATTGTTTAATTAAATATTTAACCTCCTAATTTTCTTTCATTGTTGAAAGATAAAGAAGAATTCTATTTAGTATTAATGTCGTTCACAAGACAAATTACAAAGCGAAATTACGATACCTCAAAATTTAGAATGAATGCTTTTTTAATAGCACCATGATTTCACGCCATTGGTCTCCATTAAAAAAATTCATGTACAAACTGAGCAGAACATATATAAAATAATTAAAATAACGGCTTTAATACCTGATAGTTTGGCAGAATCATTTTTATCGTACTATCTGTAAAAAAATATTCGATCAAATTTATCTAAAAGCGGATCATCTATCTGTCTGTATTCATGTGCATTTCTAGAGCTTACCCAAACTCAGTGTTTCTAAATGACTTAATTGAACTGAAATATAACAATATTCCTCACAAACCAATTGGTCGCCAAAGACAACTATTTAAAATGAATTTTTTTAAATAATATTTCATGTTTAAAATTATTAACATCATCTAGCTAATTTATTAAAATTTTTTTATTAACTATTGATAAGTATTCAGATCATTTTACCATCTTAAGAACTTGAAAATACAATATAAAAAAGACGATGACATTTGTTTATCACTTAAACTAGATTACTATAATGCCATATGGCATCACCGTTTCGGAAAAAGTTAAGAAAGCTCCTATATTTCGCCTACACATAATTGGAAGTTTAATATTTCACTTATTTTACGTGGGAACTAATTATTAGCAAAATATTTATAAAGATAATTAAGTGGAATTCAAAATTTTATTCCAATCTCAACATAATTTACAATATTTTCTGTTCTTTTGCAGAAAATTCGATATTCCTTATTATGACTCATTTGTATTTTAAAATGTATTATTTCAATAAAATTGGGTTTTTTTCATATTTTATAGAAAATTTTTCGTAAATCATTCAGCACTCCATCTGCCGAGAAAATACAAAATATAAAGTATTTTAAATAATAACTAAGCAAATAGTAAAACATCTGAAAAATAAATAACGTCAGTAATATAATACAACGCAATAATGAAATAAGAATTGTAGTGGCATTTTAACACTAACATGGAATTTTGTATTAATGTAAAAAAAAAATCAAAAAAAATCGGACCGTTTGGTAAAATTATCGAACATTCCGGACTAACTGAAACTATCTGTATATTTACTTTTTGCCGTAGATTAAAAAAGGCAAATTGCTCCCAAATTGAAATTAAATAGCCCGGTTTATCCCATTTCTCTACTTGTAAAAAGTATTCACATATAAGCAATTACATAAAAATACAAACTAGATTTCATTTAAAAAAAATTAGCATCTGAATAATTATTTATAGGATTTTAATAATAAATTGAAGGATAATTTTTTAAAGCATGATAGCAATGAAGTTTCGTTACTTCTTTGAATATCATGAATTTCTCTTTTTGACAAATTAAAGTGATCAAATGTTTCGAATTAGTTCAATTTTTCATTCTTTCTCTCAAAAGTATCTTTTAGGGTGCTATTATTTTTGCATTAATAGAAAATATTCTTTCCTTTTGCCTCAATTAGTAGATTTTTTAGTTTTATCCTTCGTACCTTTTTCTGTTATTATTATTATTATTATTATTTTGAAGAAAAAAAAATGTGACGAAATTTCTTGAACTTCAAACCGAGATGCTCTAGTTATTGGGGTGCGAGAAGCATCAAGTCAGATAAAGAACTGGAGATCTGCAATGTCTTAGCTTTGCCGGAATGGTTTGTTACTGGGCGATTCATAACTGTTAGCCAGAGCGAAAGAAACATAACTGTATTCAGTTCTAAAGTACATTAAAGAAAATTAACTACATACAAAAACCTTACGACATTTGAATTATTTTATTATCTACTAACCATGTTTGTCGGTCAGCTAGATCGCCAGGAATATTTGTCGCGTTTTTAATTAAATCTCTTATGCTTAACTTCATGAACACGGTTCAACCAATAAAGTATTTTTAATTATGAAATTGTGATAAAAATTAAAGCCGTATTATCTTAATAATTTTATGACATTACAATATCATTAAAAAATATCTTTCATGGCACTGAAAGTTCTCATTCTGTTTATTAATTTCAAACTGAATAAATTAAGTCTTTTCTTCATAACATACAGCAATGGAAGGAAATTGCTCTATTAAGTATTTGACTTGTAGCATCTATCAAGCATTATACAGCATAGGTATCTAAACGAAATCTATTCTTGCAGGAAAATCTTGACTCATATATATTGCACCAGCCTATAAAAACTATGTGAAATTCAGCCTCTCTCAAATAGATTTCTCTTTGATTTAAATGTTTTATGATTTATACTAATATTTGTTTCATTAAAAATTGTTTTAGCCAATAGGAGCATTTTTGAACATGGTGTCTTCTTATAAGATGAATGATCGTGTTAACGCGTTCAATTATATGTTTCAAACAGAATAATTTAAACGATTTGAGTTTCATTGTGACAACAAAATGTGACTTAAAAATTATGAAAAAAAAAATTCTATCCAAAATTTAAGAGGAAAATTGCATGAAAATTAAAATGGTATTATTTAAAAGATAATTTTTTAAAAAATGACTTCAAAATTATTTTTGTACAATAATGTTTTCAAAACTTATCATGAAAAAAGTCAAAATTCTAACTAAATTTTTAATTAATTAAAATTTAAAATATTGCTATATACAGATGATGCACATCCCACCTCTTCCAAAGTGTATTTCTTCCTAATCCGTAAATTGCGATTTTTTAAAGTATTTTCTTTCTTATCTTCCCTTAATTTTTGTAGAGAAGAAAGGAATATTATAATTTTACGTACAGAATATGTCGGAAAAGTTTGAAAAGACAAGTTTTTGAAGCCATTTTTTAAAATTATATCTAGTTACAATTAACTTGATCATGTTGCTAGGCTGACCTACTATCTGTAAATTGCGATATACATGACAAAAAATAAAATTTCTAAGCTCTCTACCGAACAAATTGCTGGATGTAGAGATATCAAATTCACTTTTTTAGCAGTAGGTGGTCATTAAAAGCAATTTTTCAACTGGATTTTTAATTGACTATTAATAAAACTTTTTGTGCTTCTCTTCAGTAGCTTCGGTTTAAGCTATTTTTTACGCTACTTATATCAAAATACTTTTAAGTAATTTTTATGTTGTTCTGTAATGTCCATTTTATTTCCGTAAATTTTTTCTTTAATATATTTTAACAAACATATTTGTAAAAAAAATTTATAACAAAACTTATCATCGTTTTAGTTATTGAATTTACATTTACATGTTGCAATAATATCATACATTTTTTTATTTTATAATATTAAAAAGTTGCTAAATAATGGAAATTAAATTTTTTAAAATAAAGAATAAATGAAGCTTAAAACATTATCATGCTGCGATATTTCGAATTAAAACACGAATATTTAAAAATATGTTTCAAAAAATTTTACACGGAATTACTATATGTAAGTAAAAAGAGGCAATTGGAATGTTTTTATCAGAAGCGGGAAAATGTCAATGAGAAAATGACGATGATTGAATGATTGAAATGAATGATTTCGAATGAGAAAACAAAACTTGATGTAGCCCTGACTAATCCAGGCTATCTAATTCTCTTTTCGGAGATAATACACCAAAAGAGTTTGAGTATCTCCCTGTCAGTCCTATTGTACCTTTTAATCTCACTAATGAGCCCTACCAAGCAACATATCATAAATCATACCATTCATTGAATATACATGTTTATCACTATCGTTTGAAAGATTCACTGATTAAACAATGAACTTACATATCATTTAACAATAAAATCGATTAACAATACTGCAATCAACCATGCAGATTAAAATGGAAAACAAAATAAGAGAAACAAAAGCGTTTATCGCAGTTATTACACCGAGATTTCCAGTTTATTGTGTTCTCATGAATTCATAAAGCAAATTTACCATTAACACAACGACACCTACGTACCAGTCACGTTTTATCGATCATAAAATAAACATCGATTTCTTTAAAAAAAAGAATGGACGCACTGAAGATGAATGGGGAAGATAGATGGCCGTCGCGTATCTTCCAGATGCTCTATTTCGAATTTACGTGACATTATATAACAATGGAACTGTTTTAAAAATGAAGAACGCGGAAGAATGGAATTATAGCATGTATACGGTAGCTGCTCAACCGAATTTGAGTTCAATTGATGAAATGTATCAGTTGTGCAGTTCTGCATTTCCAGTTTTAGAGCAGACTATAATGATTTTCATTTAATTAGGCGGAAGTAGTTTTATATATAAGACAACTCATAACATATAATATTAACCCTATTTTTATGTTTCGTCTTTAAAGTTTTCCCATTGATAACAACACATTTTTAGTTGGTCATAATAGATTTTCTATGTTTATAATGTATTTAAATTTTCAAATTTAGTTTAATGAAATTTTATGCTTTATGATATTATTATATTTATTAAATCGAATCCAGATGGCTCTGTGACCAATCAGGAATGATCCATGTAATTATGTTATCATCTATAGGGGGTGGGGGGGATATAAAATAACTTTGATAATCTTTATAAACAAATAAAGAGCAAAAGGAAGGGCCAACAAAAGTCCAGTTTCAAATAATTTCGGCAGGAAGAGTAATTGTGTATGTTTTTGTTATTTAGAATAAATATTTGCTAGTGCTATTAACTTATCGCCTCAGGTGATCAGCTGATTCTCCGAGAATATTAGTTGTATTTGATATAAGATAAATCGTCAACATATAATGTGTCCATGATTCCTCCAAACTGATTTTGCCGACATGTTATTTTAATTGTCATACTTAAGTTTCATTTATCTTACGTATGAGCCTTTCTAATGAAGGTAATTCATAGCATCTACGTAAATGCTTCAACACGTAAATGTGATGTGAAAAATGTAAATACTAATTTAAATTTCGCGATACAGCAACCACCTTTTAATCTTTCTTGTAAACTACACAGTTATTTAACAAAATTTCGTCTCTTTTGCTTTCAGCATTGTAAAAAATATATATATATATATATAATGTGATTAAATATTTGATGAATGAAACAATAAAAATGGTTTGAATTTTAGAAGAATAATGTAGACTATTTTTTGGAAATTACTGAAAAGCATTTTCAACAAATTGCCAACATTCAAGAAAAATTCTCACGCCTATTATTAGTGACAATTCTTTAAATTTTGAAATGGTGTAAAATTTATTCTTTGCGATATTTTTTACGGACATTATCGCAGAAAAATGCCAAAATCTCGCTTAATTAAAGTTGTAATTAAAATTTCCGAAAAGCATCCCAGGTACATATTTTCACCCTCCAAGGTGCCAAATTTGGTATTTCAAACGGTCAGACCTATGGAGTGTCAACATCCATGCAATTCCGCATGAATGTAAATGCGATAAATTAGATAATACAATGACTAGTATAAATGAAATTTGCTACATTGTTTTAATATCTAAAATGTAGCTTTTTATGAAATTTTGAATTAAATATGTTAAAGGAATCATTGACTGTCTGTCTATAACTTTGCATTCATGTAAATAAAAGTGTTCAAAATTTCAAAAATAAACTAAATTTGGTATGTGATATTTTGAATAAAATTGTAATCCGATTTCGAATGTTGATTCAATCTGTCGGGGGAAAAAGTCATCCAAATTGCATATTTAAATTTCCTTACTATACTTCGAATTTAGTGTGCAATTCAAATTAAAAAAATGAGTTCTCATGGTTTCAAGATACAGCATTCAACTCATATCAATTTTATTACAAGGCATGGGACTGTTTTTGGGAAAATATTACTTGTTGGTTTCCTGAGCATTTTTATTTAGACGCCTCCTGCGATTTAATATTTTCTGACCATTTACAGCACAATTCCCGTGTCTCTTTTGAAAAATATAAAAGATGGGTACTGTTACATTATTTTCTTAATGTGGAGGTAATTTATGGTCTTGTAATACTTATCAAGCGTGCATTTCCAATTTCTTTTCAGAATCTATTGCGCAACTTGCAGGGGAAAAGAACTACATAAAGTGACACTATGTGTTAAAAGGCATGCACAATTTTATTTGTGAGAAAATTGTGACGTAACGTGAAACCTTTCCATTGAAGTATCGATATTCCTGATTCTTCTTAAACATTAATCATTAGATTTATAGTATCTAATAAATATTGCCGATTTTAATTTATATGACAGCTTAGTTGAATTAGTTTGATATGACAGTTGCGAATAGATAAAACTGTTTCGCAATATGTATTACAAAGAAAAACTGAAAAATATTACTGATATTCTTCTATCCTTTCTAAATGAACCTAAAAATTGATAGCTATTTTCTTTTACTACTGCTCAATTAAAATTTAAAGAATAATAATAAACTCTTTTAATAAATTCAGAGGACATTTGGAAATAAAAGAAGGAATAAAAAAATTATGAATTTTATTTCAGTTATATTATTAGTGATACATTAATAATGATAACGAACAAAAATAGTGGAAAACATACGCACGAAAGGGATATTATTAAGTAGTTTCTGTGAGAAGTTTTTGTGATAGGGCATTTACCAATTTAAAATGACTTCCCCCAAAATATGGCTTTGAAGTGGCAACCGAAAGCTTTAAAATGTCTTATAATAATTGTAACTGTTAAGATTTTGTGGCTCCTTCCTCCTACTATAAAATGTCGGAGATTTTTTTTTTACTTTTTCATACACATTACAGAAGCATTATATTCTTCCAAGATATAATAATAACTACGCAATTCTTTATTTTTTTCACCCCACTTAGAACATTTTTAATTAAACGCAAAATTCAGACATATAAATAAATAACGGGAAAACCAAAAAAATTATCGTTTTAAAAACATGCTCAAATGGCATTAGAAAATGTTCAAGTTGCTCATCTAAAAAGGATTGACAAATTTTGCTATATATATATATATATATATATATATATATATATATATATATATATACAGACATAAAATTTAGATTCATTCGTAAAAGGAGTTACAAAACTTAGAATAAATACACTCCTATGCTAAACTAATTCTAACTACAAGAAAATTGTCAATAATTAATAATATTAAATAAAATACAAAACAATAATTAAACTAATAATAACTATAAATAATAATTAAACTAATAAAAAATAATAATGACTATAAATAATAATTAAAGAAAATAGTTTGCCATGAAGAAATTTTACATCAGGAGGAGAAAAATACAGAGCAGTCAAACGAGTTTGTTAAATTTTGAGAAACCATCGATAGACAACGAAATAATTCAGTTCAGTGAAAAACTTTTATTTTAATATATGCAGTTTTGTATTTATGTTTATGAAAAATATGATATATTTTTTCCATATAGCTGTTTTCTTAGAGCATTCCTTGAACTAATTAAAATAAGCATGTGTTTATACTTAAAGTTAGACATCAACTTACATCAACTGATCATCTTTACTACATTTTTTTTTTCAAGTTGTAGAAACAGTGACATCTAAATTATTATTTAAAATCTTATAAAAATATCAGAATGGCGTTGTATAAAGTCATTCTGATTATATAAATATCAATTGTTATATAATTAAATAAGTGCGAAAATTGCATAATAAATAGAGTTTTTTTTCCCTTAAGTTTGGCAATTTGTTGACTTCTGCCCCTTCTGCCGCAAAACTAAAAAACTAATTCAGATATAATAAGAAAATGATGAAAGTTTGATAGACAATTTCTGAATGTTATTGCATCCAGTTAAGTTAGCTAAATTTTCCCGTTGTCGTCATATGTTTTGGATACTAGATAGCTTCTTAATCTTATAATAATTACAATATTTGCGTAATTTATGAAATCACATGTTTTTAAGATCCATTTGAATAAACACCATATCCATATTTTAATCAGTTTTCTATTGTATTCTTATCTGAAAATTTGAAAAAAAAATTATAAAACAATATTTATATGTTTTCATAATACTGCTACATAAAATCCCATTACCGCAAACAAGAAATGCAGAATAAATAAATATGTTGTTAATATAAAGCAATTTGACCTGAGAAAAAGTATGCAATTTTTTTGAAAATTTTTGAAAGAAATATTTGGTGATAGTTTCTCAAATATCTAAAGTTTTTTCAATAGTTTTATTTGGAATTTTAGAAAAAAAAAATCATTTTTTGTTAATTTTTTTAACTTTAAATATGCTTATGCATATGAAGGCAAGAAGAATTGAATAAAAAAATATATTACACTGTGATAAGGATTTGATAAATCAAATGCAATGCCATTTCCTCTGTAGCTGCAGAATCGTTTGTGGTCACTTGAAATACTTCTTTTTTCATAATGTTGGATGATCTAATACAAGTGCAGCATAAATCACTTTTATTTGAAAAAAAAACATAAAAAATTGATTATCGGTTGAGTCAAGAGGGAAATAAGCAAATAATAATAAGTATATTTAAATTGAACACATAGCATGGAATAAGCAAGATCACTTAATATATTTGGCAACATGACGTATATAAGCTTATAAAGAGAAAGTGATTTTTTTAAAAATCTCTTTTCCTAAAACTGCTACCAATATAGAATCTTCCTATTGCAAATTGACAATTAGAAATTTGGCCTGCTTTCTTTTTTTTTCCCTTTTGTCAATAGTTAACACAATATTTTATTTTTATTTTATTCAGTGCCGGCTTCCTGGCCTCGGGCGCGTTTTCCCCGTGATCGGGCTTTCCCGGGTTCGAGTCCTGACTAGGGCCTGATTGTTCTTTGCCCTGTGTTCTATCTGTGCGGTGTGTGAAAGAACCTCCCCCCCCCCATGTAAAACGGGGTTGAATGTGTGAGTGTCATCTTCATATGAGTTGTAAGTCAGATTTCTACCCTCGGGTGCTTAGGGCCTTTCCCTTCAGAAGCTGCTGCACAAACTCGGCTTAAATCGTTGATTTCGTCAGCGGGCTTGTCTATGGTAAATGCCATAACAACAACATTTTATGTAGTTTATTTATTTTCCCCATTTCGTTTTCAAGGTCGTTGAAGGGAATGCTTTCAATTTCATACACACTATTTAATTGATTTTTTTTTCTTTCGTTATAATGAATCAACCATTATGATGAATCGCAAACTTTAGATAAATAAATATAGCTTATAAACCATTTTCCGATTTTCACTCTTAAATTACTAAGAGCGGGTGTGCAGATTAATTTTCTGCAATAGAATAATTTTGGATCTTATTGGAAGATTATTTCCGTTTATTATCATTAAGTTGAAAAGACAATAAATATTTATCATTTGTGCCTTTCGAACTTTGTCGAATTGAAAAGAGAACATTGTTAGTTGAAAATGTTAAATATGTGTCGTTTAAGGTAAGAAATCCAATCTAAATTCACGTATATTTGATAGCTGAATTTCAATCTTATAAAAATTATCTTTTGCAATTCTCTCTCTTTATAATTCATGCATGGCTACGAATTTTGACGCAAGCAACTCGGCAGTAACCAGAAAGGAACACTGAATTATTCTTTAAATTCCCTAATTAAAATTATATGTAAACAAAATTTTGCATTTCTATTTAATATGTCTCAAAAAAGTATTCAATCTTTCTCAAAATAAAAGCTATTATTAAAAACTGGTCCACATATATTTAAAATAAATAGAAAATTATTTTTTAATTAGGATGTTATTTCAAAGATATAAAGTCCAAATAGATCTTTCATGAAGAAAAATTTCCACATTTCTTGCTTCTGCAATGTCCTATTTGAATGGAGTGTAATTTTTTATAAAAAAAATAAAACACAGTTTTTTTATTAGTCGTTTTCATTTCTATTTGAACGACATTCTATAGCCCCTAGCTTTGTTGCAGATTATTAAATAGATTTTCTTTGCTGCATGACTTCGTTAAATTAATTTATATTTTCATGAAGTCTCTAATATTATCTGTATCAATATCAATCAATAATTTTCCTGAATGTAAATGCAAAGATTATAAACCATGATTCGACTGTCGGAATTTCTAAGTATTTTTCTTTGAATAAAAACAATTAATATAAAGTTATAACATTTTTTAAAGACGATAACGTTTGTAGGCTGGTATATTAACTACAAATTATATTATCCGTCTTGTGACATATATGAAGGCAAAAGTCCTTAGGCGCAAATTTGACATGTAAATATTATTCTCGAGTTAGATGCTTTGCATTTGTTTTGACTTAAAGGAGTGGAGGCATTAAGTGGGTAATTATCTTGTTTACGTTAAAAAGATTTGTAATGTTGGATTGCTTTAATTTTTATTTGTAGGTTTCAAACAGAGCATATCATCTTAAAAAGGCGGTTTACATTAAAAAAAGCTGTTAAATTAAAGTGTTAAAAATACAAAAAAAAAAAAAAAGAAAAGAAAAAGGAAAGAAAGAAAATTTTGTTTTTACCTTAATCCAGTTATTCGACAGGAAATACTTCGAGTTTTTTTTTTGAAGAAAAGTAATGCGAAACTGTGTGGCTCATTGATCTTGTACTCACAAGGTTCTACAAGAATGTGATAAAATCGTCGATGTGGCATGTTAAGTAGCAGTAAAACTGAGGCCCTTATCACACCAAGATCAATATTTTGTTTCTTGTTACTAGTGTCTATAATATCTCTAAGTACATAACTTTCTTATATAGATAACTTCAGATTACAAAAAATACGGTATATACTTATAGGTATTAGTAGAAAATATCAATCACTACTCGAGGCCTGTCTTTGAAAAATTCATCAAAATTATGATTTTTTTAATTTTGATTTATTTAACTTATTTATAAAGAAACTATTGTTAATACCGTTAGAAAAAAGCTAAATTTTTTTTTATGTATTTAATTTTTGGTTGGAATAAATAATAGGATCAATTCATATTTACATGACTTATATTAAATGCACTCAACAATTTCCGTTTTGTAATGCCTCTTATATCTTGTGGAAGAAAAAAGATTATGGTATTGATATCGTGTGCAGTTAAATGTGAGATTCCATGCACAGTTACCTTTAGTTGTGATAAAACGCAAATAGTTTGTGTCGCTCAGTTTTTATAGCTCCGTTTGAAACAAATGCCACCATTTCACTAAAATTACACTTGCAAATTATGGCATAGAACTAAAGTAAAAACCTATGTATTTTATGAATGACCGCTATGAAAACTTTAAATATAAAAAATATTTCCTCCCTACATTTAAATGCCACGTGGAAGGGATTGGATTTATCATATTTCAATTTATACTGAGAGAAAGGTGAAATATTAGATAATGTATAAGACAGATATATTATAACGACATATATTGAAATTTAGATGACAATTTCTGAATAAAAGTTCAAAAACTGAAAGACGATCATTTGAACAATTAAATTAATGAAACAGTTTGATTTATTTTGTTATATTAACATTTCATTATAAAAATGCATTTTAAGGAATTAAATCGTTCAATACTCGAGCTCCCCATAGAGGTAGGGTGTACATAATGGGATCCTACAATCAGAAATGAAGTTCATTAAAAAAAAGACTTGACCCATACTTGATTACTCTTCTTTTATTCAAATTATCTTAAAAGTTTCATTCATTTGTTCTATTGAGTAATGCTCTGTGTTAGATTTAATATATGGTTATTCTTTAAGAGGACTTCTCTTGTCAAATGTAATGTTTACCAATATCTCATACATAATGAAGTTTGAATGCAGCAGAGTTTTGAATGCCAATCATGAAACACAGATTGCTACTGGTACCACTCAGGGGACGAATTCAGGGTCAAAGAAAAGTGGCGGATTTAGATCTTTCTCTGTCGTTTGCAATGCACATTATGAGTACAGTTTATTTTTACATTTCATCATATTTTTAGCGTACTAATAATTAGTATCAGATTAAACTTTTTAAATTTATTTTATTAACTTTTTGAAAATATATGTCTTTATCTATTATGATTCCAGACTACCCGGTATCCACGTTTGTATACAATGCTATTGAAGCAGCGGTTCGGTGTTTTTTTGAATAATCTAATAACTAAGTAGGTGTAATGAAATATATAAGAACCTGACAAATTTTACTTCTAAAAAACTTAATCAAGTAAAAGTCAGTTTTACTTGATTAAGTATTGGTATTATTCTAATATTTGATCATTCCCAGAATGTACATTTTTCACAAATTTATTTATTCGATCACTAGAAAAAAAAGTTTTTTTAATCAACTTGCTTATAATCATTCTTAGCTTAGGTAACTACATAGTCTGCTTAACTGGAAATTCACCATTTATCAAGAATAGTATAGGACTCCAAAGCAAATTATGCCTTGATCAATGGCACGCACCCCTTGCTAAATAACTTATTCCTCCTAATTCCCCTCGATGAATCCTCATCTTAGCTCCAAGGCTGGTAGATTTTGCACTTTTCTGCAAAATTAAAGTTTCAGAATTTAAAGATTTTGGCGAAAAGTCAGTTTTTTTTAAACTCATGAAAATACTCGCTTGTATATATTTTATTGAACAAGATAATGTTTTAATGAAAACGATTCACAAGAAAATTTGAATGCATCCTTAATGATATTTTAAATCCTAGATTAACAGTTGAGTTCGTCAAATATGACGGGCTAAAATCTTTTATGGACAAACTGATTAACATAATATTTATAAAAGTTTTTTTGTTTAATAAAAACACCCAATCTGGCACACAGAACGCTTATGATTAATCATCCAATGAAAGAAATACCATTTCTAAGTGAATCTTAAAAATAAGAAGATGCAATCTTTTAATCCAAGCATTAAGAGTCCTAAAAATTCCAATAATTCCTCAAGGATTAATGATTAAATTCAAAAAATAAATTTATTTTTTAAAAATAATTCATTTGAAATTCGTATTAAAATTTTTTAAATCTTAGACAACTTCAGGGTTTCTGGTTATTATTCAAAGTAGACTTTAAGAAGTGCGATTGTAATCTAACAAATCAATCAACAGGCCACTAAAAGTAGACATCAAAACTTTTATTCCATGAAAGTATGTTTGAAGCATCATTGATAAAATACAGCAGATGGAATTATAAGTAAAACTTCATTCAATGAAGCTTAATTCAATTCAGACGCAACTGACCATTCTATAATTCGGTTGAAAATTTGAATGTTTTTTATCCGTTAGAAATCGATTATTTTGAAGCTTTTGTTTTCAGGTGTAAATATTTTTCACGACTTCCCGTATTAAGTTGGAACTAACCGGAAAAAACAAGGTAAAGGCAACAATTTCCAGATTAGACACTTACCGTGCTGTTCTGAGGTATAGGTCTGAAGTTAAGCCTCTTATATTATACGTATGAGGTCCAACAAAGGCCTAGCGGATATTTCGTTTTTTCAGACCATCAACAGAAAACAATGAAATAACGTGTGATTTAACAATCGGCCTTGAACTTGAAGGTGGTAAAACTTTTGAGCTAGGCAGTTCAAGCGAGCAGCGGAGGACCATTGAAAAAATACAACAAAGCAAAGAATAAAAGGTTCGAACAAGGAACGAAGAGCTCGTTTTCTAACTGGTCACCCAGGATATTGAGCACTCAAGAGATTTACGAATTTTTCTGAAATTAGATTCCTTAATTCTCTCCTACAGGAGTTTTGACCGACCATTATGGGGGATAGCGGGGGTAATGTTATTAAAAGATTAGGTGCGTTTTTTTTTCTCCTTCCTGTCAGACGACTTTTTTCGTTCTTTTAAACATTACACAATGGCGGGAAATTATAGGAAAGAAATGCGGGAAATTGATTTGATTATGGTTTAGCCCAGCAATAAAGAAACCCACGCAAGTTTGACGAACTGTGAAACGTGTGCACTAAATTTTACTTTATTTCTAACATTAAGTTTCTATTAAATCTTTACGCCGAAGAAGTTTAGCAACAATTAAGATTTCGTCCTTTAGAGAAAAAATAGATTTCTTATAAATAACTTTAAAACTTTTAAATCTTCTTGAACTAAATGATATTTAATAAGATGCAACTTTTGATTTATTCAAGAGGCAGAAAGTGAAAAAGAATTGTTCGCAAGATTGTTGAATATGCACACGAATAATCTTATTAACGTGTTTAGTTTTAGGAAATAAAGTGCTGGGTGATTATTTTAAATTAATTATTTAAAATATGCATATTTTTTTGGAAGGCAAAGTAAAAGAAGACAATATAAAAAGAAGAGAAATATTAAGAATTTAAAGATCAATTTATTCAGAGCATGACAGTATTTGAATATGCAATTAATAATAAAATTTTCAAACATTTAATTCAAATAAAGACAATACTCTTCTATTTTTTGATAATAAATAAAAAAGTTTTTAACAAAGTGACCATAACTGCATAAGTTTAATTTTTTTTTTAAAGACAAAATCTACCTAAGTAAAGTTTTGATTAATACCTTCAGAATTGTAATTTTTTTCCTGAAAAAATATTCATTAATATCAATATAAATAGATTTTTGTCTGTATTGTTTTCGTTCTATTTTTTTGAATAGATGAATTTATCCTGTGGTTAAAGAACATTCTGAAATTATAAGAAACGATATATGATCCATTTTGATTTTTCGTATGCGATATTCATATAAAAATTTTACCTTCAAAATGCCCCACTTCGAGATTTTTTCCGAATTTCCACGCAATGCTCTAGATTTCATTTTAAACATGCTCTAATGGTCTCAACGTTGGATACAATTAAAGTACCGTGCTGTTTAGTATAGAAGTAAATATTCAAAATTTTCTGTTATGTGACATTATCATTTCAAAGAAATCATTAGTCATTATCATTTCAAAGAGATATCATTAGCATTTCAAAAGAAAAATAATTGATCCTAGAGGGAATATTTGTAATGAACATTTTGATTGTAGTCAGTTCCGACTCCCTCAACTGCAGTATTCTTTGATATCATAACAAATTATTTATTTTTTCATAACATTTTCAAGACTTCTTTGTTAAGACAGTATTATTCTCTTCATTTATCACTTATCTTATCGCTACCACTTATCTCTTAAAATTAGAGTTAAAAATTATTTTTAAATTACATTTTAGACCCGCAATTTGGTTGTGAATACCTATAATAATTTCATGAAATCTCAATTCAATTCGAAAAAGCGCTTTGCCACAGCATTCTTCCGCTGTAGTTTGAAATTACTATTAAAAACGTTTAATGTGTTTCTCGAAACCATTGTAAATAGGAAGAAATTGTATAAATGAAGCTGCATTTCTAAACAGCCAGCCGCTAATAATAGAAAATTCGGTAACTGGCACGATTTCAATTACCTCTCAGATTCTTTTTTCTTCTAATTTCTTCTAATTTGTTAATCACTTCATTTTAATATTTATATGTTTTTTTTATTACAAACATATGATTTGAAGACACTATTTATTTCTAACGTTATGGATTGTTCATATAATGAAAAGAAAAGTAAATATATTTTTAAGTGTATTTCTAAAACGAGTTTCTACGTTAACTAGCAGTAGAACTGATTTAGCATATTTAAACACTAGTTCGTGCAGGTGTCTTGGCCTAGGGGTAGCATGTCTTCCCCGTGAAATGGGCATCCCGAGTTCGAGTCCTGTTTCAGGCATGGTTGTTCTTTATTCTGTGTTCTATCTGTGAGATGTGTGAAAGAACCCTCTGTGAAAAGGGGTTGTGAAAGCCAATGTGTGATTCATCTTCGTATGAGATAGAAGTCAGACTTCTGCCCTTCGCTGCTCAGGGGTTTTGTGCTCAGAAGCCACTCACTGCACATTCGACATAAATCGCTGACTGTAGGTTAGCGGGCTTGTAAAGTGCCACAAGTAACAACAATTAGTTAGTAATGTCAAATGGTAAAAAATTTTAATTTAAAAAAGTTTTTATTTAATAGAAATTTTAAGACATTTTTTAAAAAAATATCGAAACTCTTCATTTTTTTAGATGATGAGCCAATGTTGTTGATACATAAAAAACATAAAGTTACGGATTATAACGGCGATCGATTTCACTTTTTCGATTTTCACTGACGAATTTACACTTCTCCGCATTATCACACTCTAATCTTAATATTTAACAGTTTTGATAAATTCTTTAATTTCATGTTCCAATAAATTATTTTGTCAGATAGTTGCTTTAAATTTCGTTGGTTTAAAGAAAGTTGCTTTAATTGATAAGTGTTAAATTGATTAAAATAAGCGGTTTCGCTGAATATATTAGGCCCATTAACCTTTTTTAATACGGACTTCTTTCTGCTCTTTAGACAACTGCTTCTTTTTTTTCAGACTCTTATTTCATTTCAAGATCACTTAATCAGTTTTGTATCTGTGTAAGCACTTTTATACGTTTTTTCAATAAAATTAATGCGTTTAGATACCGTAATTAAAAAAATATATTTTATTGTTCTTCTGTTAAGTTTATGTTGGCAACTCAGTAGTTCGAGTTTTCCATTACACCCTTAATCTTCTGATTTTTTAAGACCACTCCAGAAATTTGCACCTAAATAAATGACACTGATATTTTGATGATATCCGAAATTTTGCAATTAAAATGCCTCCTCACTTTCCAGGATAATAAATTACTGAACAAAATCTACTTCATTGGCCTTTAAAATTAATCGGCTGGATAAGTTTTTATAGTTATATTAATTGAAAAGAATCGATAAAAATTCTCAACTTAGAAAATTAGGAAGTAGGAAAGTGCTTAACAATATTATGATAAAATTACATTCATTGCATAGACATTTTTGGCGTTCTTTTTTTAAATATCCTTTAATTTTTTTAAATGCTACAAAATGCAAAAAATGAATGGCATTAAATATAAATGCATCTTGTTTTATTAATTTCATTATGACACCAATTTTTTCACATGATGAATTTTTTTTGAAAGTTAGTGAGAATTATTCTGCATTTTCAAAATTTTGTGTAGATTCCTTTGGTCACTTTATAAAATAGTAAGATTTGAACCGAAAGGATGCACAAGGAAGTTTGATATTTCTTATAAAAAATTTTTTTCATTATCCAAAACAGCCTAAATATTACCATCAATATTTACAAAAATATTGTATTTGTCAAAATGATTTCCTAAATTTTAACTCTTTTTTCTTTAACATAGAACTGGAAAGCAGAAATGTTGTAATGGACGAAATTATAATAAATCCAATTCATATACAGTATGCGCAAATTAATCATTTTAAAACCGATGCAAACTTTAATTAAAAAAATTCTCACTACCATATACCCACAATACTTCATATGTCTTGATATTATGGAGTTATAAGATTATTTTAAACAATTAATCGTGAGCGATTTACAAGCAACTTCCTTCTTCAACAACTTATTTCTGTGAAAAGTAAAGAAATGCATTAAAACTTTTTACATTCGTTTTTGTATTTTTTCTATATATTAAAATCATCTTCACTCTAACGAAAACTATTGTTTCTTTAATATAATATTTATATTTAACTAATACAGATATTTGCCAAATGTACTACTTCAGTTGGAACAGTAGACTGAAAAAGACCCATATTTTCAGGGGAATAACAAATACAATACTTTGGAAATCGAACCAACTATTAGTTATAAGTGCCTAAAAATAAAGTTTTTAGTAATTAGTTTATTTTGATTCTTTTAAGGTTCATCACCTGCCCTAAACAAAAATATCCTGAAACTTGCTAGATTTTTGTTTCGACCTCACAAGCGATATTCCTAACGGAACTGCAATTTGAACTTGACAGATTTCAGGAAGGCAATCTTAATTAACGTCAGCACTTGAGTATGTAGGGTAATTCTGAGTGAAACAAAAAGGCCCGCGGATAGAGTTCAACAGTCAACTTGTCAGCTGGAAGCCGATAAATTGCAGATTTTATGTTTAGAAACCGGAAATTTTAAAGCACGGATAAAAGAAGGCAGAACGAGATTAAAAAAATGTACTTGTTAACTCTTAACCCTCTAAAACAGGATTACAGGACATTTTCGAACGGACATAAATTCTAGTATTTCCGAATGTAAAAGAAAAACAGCAATTTCATAAATGAAAAATATTTAATTTAGAGTGGAAAAAATATCCTATTTGTTTAAAATAAAACCTCAAAATTTCCAATAAAGAACTTCTTCTATTGCCTCAAAAATATTGTATTTTCAACTTTACGAGAAAAAGTCTGCTTGAAAAATAAATATAATTTTTAAAACTCAGTGCGTTTGCAAGGTCATCAAAACATAATTTGCAATTGAGTTAGCATACACAATAATTAACTTTACAGAAATGATACAAAGCTGAAACTATATTTTAATATTTTGTAAAGTGTAATCTTTTATACTGTATTAAACTAAGAATTCATCAATAGTCAAAGACCACTCAAGTTGACTGCATTAGGAGCATTTATGGGCATAATTTCTCATAGTATCGCTACGTACAGTTAAATACAGAAATGATGTTAAGAGTCCACCCGTTCAAGTCCGAGTACGAATTGTGATGGCATGATATCTTGTAGGGAGGATGATTACCCTTTTAAATTTTCACAAGATATTTATTTATTTTCTTGAATAACTTGTTGTGTGAACCTGGTATAAAAACATTGTAAAAAAATTATATAGAAATCTTTTTATTTTCATTATTTCAGTAGAATACTTTTCAAAAGAAATATTTACTTCCACCACTGATAAAATTAACTTCAAATTCCGTAATTCTATCTCCTTAGTTAGAGCTGTTTTAAATTTAATTCAAGTTCAAACAAATCCTAGTAATAGGAACCGACAGTCAAATTATATATCTTTGAATTCTATTACAATAATGTGTATTGTTTGTTTATCTCAACAACTTACTTTAAACAGCATTTTATCTTTTTAATTAATTTATTCATCCGAAGATTTTTATACGTAGCAAGATTACAGCATATGATAAATATTTAAATGTGAGAAAATTATTTAAGTTTTTGAAAGTATTGCGTCCATTTCCAGATATTTAATGGTACATGTCACATTACAAAAGAAAAAATATAGGGCTTTATAATTACAATATACAAATATAATTGTAATGGATAATCACACAAATGGGAAAATTTATTATGCTTCATTGAAAAATATGAAAATCTAACTCATAATAATAGTAGGGTCTAATGACATTGGTTCAGTTGAATTCGGCTTTTAGTATTAAATGTATAAAACCTTTCTACTATGCGATGCAAATCTAATTTTCTTGCATTTCTACTATATACTCTTAAGATTATCAAACTATGAAGTCTATTCTGAACCATAATAGTGTGCATAGTATTTTAACAACTGGTAAAGTATTCAAACTTTTTCTCATGCACTTGCTAGTACTAGTAGAATGCATGAAATTTTTATCAATCTATTCATTTCATAACATTTTTGTGGCGAATGTAATATTTCGTAATATTTATCAGTAACTCGAGAAATGTACTGTTGCAGTTTTAATAATATTTTCAGTTCGGATACATCTTGTTTTCTTATAAAAGCATGAGGCATATTTTCCATATCGATTTTTAAATAGTTATTTTCTGGAGTACAATACGCAAAAGCTACGATATTTTCTGTCTTCAAAGATATTGGTGACTACGATACTAAAGCTGCTATGTCTAACGGCAACCAATACTCAGCTATCTTTGTGTAAGTAGTAAATCATGTAATGTTTCTAGTGAAAAAAATGTTTCCAGAATGAAAAAAATTGCGAAAGTTTTTTCAAAGTAAATTTTTTTCTCAAAGATTTTTTTTCTTTTTTTTTTGGCATGATGGGAGTGCTACATTACCTCTACTGGTGGGAGGGGCGGTGGTGGCAAGGCTTCTCACCATGTGCATCATCCCTGGTTAAATAGTCCTGATTGTAGCCCAATATATTTAAAATTAGATTATATATTTGATCAAGAGTTAGATTTAATCACCAGCTATAAATATTCTGGATAATAAAATCTAAAACTGGCAGGATAGTTGTTGAATTTCAAAGTGATCTTCCTACCCTTCTAAAACACAATCTTCATCAATGATGAGGCTATACGTACTTATTCTCGTTAAGTCGCTTTGAATTACCATTGATTATAGAATATTTACTTTGATTTTGAAAAACAAGCTAACTTCCTCAACTTGAATTATTATTAGATAGAACAATTAAATTAAATGGCATATTTGCAAATTTTTCTATATCCAGCAGGGTGTTAACAAGGAATGGATATTTGAAAAGGGCTCATTGGTACTTCAGAATCAGAGATATTTTATTTAGGAAAACAAGATTTTTGGGATTAACAAGCTAAGCTACGAGCAAAAAATAATTTCCTCCAAAAAAGCTTTAAACCCTTAACGGCTTTAGGTAAAAATTACTTCTCTTTCTTCTGTTATAAACAAATAAATTTTTCATGAGTAAAGAATATTTACTTATATTGAACCTGATAAATGACTTACAGTATCATTCAAAGACCAAATATTAGTTTATTTCTTTTGCATTGAAATTCCTGCAACAGAAACGATTCATAATTTTTAAAAATTTCCTTTGATGATCAAAAGCAAGTTTTTCACAGATAGGAAACACTTCGAGAAAATGAGAATACCATCAAAAT
Source organism: Argiope aurantia (assembly GCA_026543865.1). Lineage (NCBI taxonomy): Eukaryota > Metazoa > Arthropoda > Arachnida > Araneae > Araneidae > Argiope > Argiope aurantia. Next base: position 738,057 of record JAPMOR010045543.1, on the reverse strand, counting down.
CATAACTTGTTAAAAAACCAAGTCTCGCAACTCAGTTCTTCTATCGTAAAAAGTTGTGAGATCCATGTAATACCAAGTCGGTCAATTTATACAGTCCCTACTTAAGGGTCCTTCTGTCTTAAGTTATTACGTAATTAACTAACCTAACAACATCTTATAGTGACCATATCAATATTAAAATTTTTTTAAGGTTTAAATAAATAGATTGACTTGTCAATCGCACTAAACAATCTAATTTAATATAATATGTTAATGTAATCTAATTTAATGTAAAGATACATTGTGTTTTCATGTGATGGCCAAGTCAATCTATTTATTTAAACCCTAAAAGATTTTCTATACTGATATGGTCACTATAAGATGTTGTTAGGTTAGTTAATTACGTAATAACTTAAGACAGAAGGACCCTTAAGTAGGGACTGAATAAATTGACCGACTTGGTATTACATGGATCTCACAACTTTTTACGATAGAAGAACTGAGTTGCGAGACTTATATTTTTTTACGAGTTATATTTTTGATGGCATTCTCATTTTTTTTGTAGATAGCCCTTTTCTTATTTTTGTATGTAGTCTTCCTCTTTTTCTTTTCCAGCACTAATTCTTGAGCTTCAGCTACAGTTTTTCTCAAAGCCCACTCCCTGTCTCTATGGGTTTTTCTCGTAAGCTTTGATGTTACAATTTTTGACAAGTCTGGACGGTAAATGCTTCTTAGTCCGTTGTATTCACAAATTGAGGATTCCTGAGGTTTAATACTTCCAAAGTTGACATTAATTAGATGTAAGCCATCCAGACTTGTAACTCTTGAAAGTGCCACATAAGCTTGACCGGATGTGAATGCTATAGAAACGATATCCATCAATGCCTTATTTAGACTTAGGCCCTGACTTTTGTGTATAGTTATAGTATAGGCTATACATATGGGAAACTGTTCGCGATGAACATAAGCTCTATTAATAATTTCAAATTTAGTTTTGACCGGACTAAGCTCGTAAACATGTTCTTTATTAAATGTAATGTATATTTTCTTAATTATTTTTGTATTTTCAGGATCAACCTTTACTCTTTGCACTATACCGATAGAACCATTAACTAAACCAAGACTCACGTCAATATTTCGCTTTAACATGACTCTTTTGCTCCTATTTTTATAATTATGTTCTCTTCCAGGCCTGCAGTCATAGAAGCATCGTCTTCATATTTTTTGATGTATTCACGAGCTCTTTTTGTTAGATATCTAGGGCAATCTATGCTATCTACAGCTGTAAATTTTATTTCGGGATGTGGAAGAGATTTAAGCATTGCAGTATCTAATTGTTGACACATGTTTTTTGTAGGTAATTAGCAAACTGTATCATCAGGAAGTTTCGAGAGGTGTTCAATTATTTCAATTAATCTGTTTTCATTTGAATTGGATTTGAGAGTTATTAATCTTGTTGAGAGTAAGTCGCCGTCTTTTTGTGTAGTCACACCTAATCTTATTCTATTTAGCATTTCAACAAAGTCAGAATCATTGAGCTGTCGCATGTTAATTGTAAGTTCATCGTATAAGAGCAGTTCAATCCACAGATTTTGTATATTGAGGGAACCTAACAACTTGTTAGTTTCAGCAGTTGATAATTTTTCAAAAGGTGACTTTTCTTTTACCGGCGGAAGCTGTAAGAGATCGAAAACTACAAGATGTTTTTTTCCAAACCACCCATTCTGATCGTCGCTTGTGTCGAATATTTCAGATAGGCGAAAATGAATATATGTTAAAGTAACATTGGATATCATCGACACTTCGTCTATGATAAACAACACTACTTCTTTCAAATCTGATCTCAGAACTTGGAGCACTTCATCAGAAAGTGGCTTGTATTTTGGTGTTTGCTTGTGTTCTACAGGCAGCTGCAATAGTCTATGTATAGTCAATCCATTCACATTGAATGCAGCTATTCCTGTTGGAGCACTAACTGCCACTTTTTTGTTTAAATATGTCTTAACCCAAACTTTCAGAGTTTTTATTAAAAAGCTCTTTCCAGTGCCACCAGTTCCACTCACAAAACAGCGTTAAACGCCAGCGTTATTATCAGTTGTGTCCATTTTATTTGTGATCATATCGAAGACTCTTTTTTGATCGGCATTAAGTTTTTCAATCACACTTTGAAGATCAGTTTGCTCTTCATCTACCAGATTGATTCTCTGAAAGTCACCCATTGCGTTTGCAACTTCCACAGCAAATTGACTTATTTCAAATTAGATATTGTCACAAACCTGTAATTTTGCTTCCCAGCGCGAATAGTGTCATCATAAGAAAAACCATTTAACAGTAATCTGTATTGGATGCTGTCGGATGCCGAGACAGGGATCCCAGAGCTTGGTGACAAACTTGGTGACCATTTGGCGACTTGGCGACGAATTTGTAGACAAAATGGGTAATACTCGAAACTTCGAGAAATTTATCGATCCGTCCATTATTACAAGCATATTTTAGTTTTTCCTTGATTTATATACTAAATACTAATTGTATTCTATATTTGAATCTTCTATGTTTGCTAGAAGGGCCTTAGACTTTTGATAATCGGTCAGTCAGTCAGTGACAAAATTCACAAACTTTGGCTAGTTATAATTTTTAAATTACTGGTTCAAATTTAATGAAATTTGAAATATACCATGTTTTTATAATGCCTGCTTGGTTACTGAAAATTCAGGCTTCTAGTTTTATCCACAACGAAGTTACAGGGAGTCGAAAATGGCCTGAACTGCTTCGAAAAAAGGATGGTACGGCCGTGCCGCTTGTGTTTGCTGGACTTGGCTGGGGCACTGCCGTGCCCTCAGATTGCCCCTTTGCCTACTTAAATAACTGTTATCCCAAAAGATCGTTCAGTATTCCGCATTCAGAAATATTTCATTTTCAAAATATGCAACTGGATTGCAAATACAAAGGATGGCAGTTGCTGCGGCTGTTTGTTATCAAATTAGAAAAAGAAAAGAAATAACCAGTAAACGTACAAGTTTAAAGTAATTAAAATTCGCAGTTGCATAATGATGCAATTGCTTGAATGACAGATAATATTCCCAGCCACTCACACCCTGAAAAATAGGAAGCAATATCAACAATAAACCTTTGGAGTATTTAAAGTAAATGTTTAAAGAACTTGCTGCCCAAAACTTTACTGCTTCATATATTCTTTCATGCATCAGAGGGATTGTGCTATTGTAATTCTGCATTCATTTAAACTAGTGCTCTTCATTTTACTTGTTGTATCATTTTCTTTTACTTAATTAGCTAGGAAAGAGCCTCCTGTAATATTTTTTCCTTGTGCTTGAGACCTCCGAAATCTATTTTAAAATTGATTTATTTCTGTATATCTGACTTACCTTTAAAATGAATGATTTCTTAAGAAATCATGTATATAAAAAGCTACAGCTATTTTAAACTACATAGAATGGATTGCTATTAATCGGCAATAGCATTGCTAACCAAGATTACTATCAGAAAGTTTGGTACTTTACATAGAGCATTTTATTTACGACTCATAGAATAGGTACCATGTGAATATTCATACAGCACGCACACATGCGCGCACGCACGCACACGCGCGCGTGCACACACACACACACACACACACACACACACAAACACACACACACAAACACACGTTACAAAAGCTGTGTATTCATGTGATACAAAATTGTGCGCTATTTTATATTTCAAAGCGTGCAATTTCTGCTTGTGGTATATTCTTTAGCTAAGCCATTTGGGAGCTATCTGTGCTCTAGGAGGGTGGTATAGGATAGCAGGGATCTTCAGACTTTCTGAAACAGAAATTTGTTCCAAATTCTAATGTTTTAAATGTTCTTCAAAAATTATTCTATTTATCTAAGACGCTCACATTTTAGCAAGAATTTGCTATCAATGAAACCCATTCCTAACTGGAAAAAGGTGTGCAGACAAGCTGACAAAATTAAATTTTCTCTCTAATTGGTGTTCAAATTCACAATATTGAAATTTTACTTATATTGATGCAAATGCATTAGGACTCTTCATATCTAAAATTACTAAAGATGGAATTGTATTTTGAATCTCAATAATAGAAAAATAATTGCATTTAAAAATAGTTTCTATATTTAGTAAATACAGAATTAATACATTGAAATACAAATAAATATGAAATTTGATAAATATATTGAGATATAGATAAATACGGAATTTGATAAATACATTAAAATAAAATTTCTATATAACGAACAACAATTCTGTTAGAAAGCAACGGTTAATTTTATTCTAAAGAAAGAAAATAAGTAAGAAAAAAAAATGTTTCATCGATTCTAATTGTTACAATAATTAGAAACAAATTTTAAAAAATTGTTTGTTAACAAATTTTAACAAATTGTTAAATTAACAAACAAATTTTTAAAATT
>JAPMOR010045543.1:717923-733641 GCA_026543865.1 Argiope aurantia | reverse complement strand
TTTTAAATTTAAATTTTTTAATTTAAAACAAATTTTAACAAATTGTTTAACTCTATTTCCGTAAACAAACTGTTTACGGAAATAGAGGGTATGCCAGAAAAACCCTGACAAATAAATTTTAATGTAACTCGATTAAAAATTAATAAATTATCAAAATAAAACAAATAATAACAAGAGTAGACTTTTACTGATAAAAAAATTTAATTGATTTCAAAGTGGCCGGCTTTTGCAGTGATGCAGAGGCGCAAACGCGTATTGAAATTTTCAGCAATGGGCCGCAAGGCTTCTTCCTTTAATCTATCCCATTCCAGCAGAATCCATTGCCTTTAGAGTCCAATATTTTATGTCGTTTAATGCAAGTCCTAGAATCTAAAATGAACAATACACTTCAATCATGGGATTGAGATTCGGCGAGTATTGTGCCACGTCCAAAAAATGTTCCTTCCACCACTCTTCTGTCTTTGCCCTGTGAGCTGATGCAGAGTCTTGTAGAAACTCTAACTTTACATTGCCGAAGTGCGTTTTGGCCCACGGAAATATAACAGCTTCTAGAATGTCATATTGGTTAACTTTTTGAATTATTTTAGCTCCCTCATCCACAAAAACCAGAGATATTTTACAGCTTTCGCAAATTCCGCCTCAGACCATGACCGACTTTGAATTTTTGCTATGCTCACCAATTGCTGAAGTGTTTGCTGCGTCTACAGACCAGATCCTATAGTTCTAGGAGCTACGAACCTTTGGACGGTAAAGAGCTTCTCATTAGTGAAAAGGAATCTCTCTCAGTTCTGACATGCGACCAGTTCCAAAAGTTTTCGACGTCTTTGGAGCTGCACCAGTTTGTTTTCTTCAGGGAGAAGCTGAATTTTCTGGACCTTGTAAGGCTCCATTCCAAGCTCTGATTTTGCCATTCATTGCTCTGATAGGTTCCTTATTTTCAGTTCACGAGCGATCTTTCTCATGGAAACCTTCGAATTACATTAAACTCGCCTTTTGATAACTTACGACTACTGAAAGTGTTCACCATACGTTTTAGTTCACTTCCTAGAATGGGATCTAGGAAGTGATCTAGGAATCCTTTGACCATCATTTCCAAGCTCTTTGAAACGATATATTGCATAAGGCACTGTTTGCCGAGGCGCATTAAGCAAACGAATGATTTCATACTGTTCATTTTTCAACTTTAAAATAGCATATCTTTTGCTTGGCATTGTAAAAAGGCCAAAAATCAGTATGCAAACTAAAAGATACATTATAAAATACGTTATAATTGAAGTGGTAGACAAAAAGAAATGAATAAAAATTGAAATGAAATTAATTAACTTCTATTCTATGATGTAATAACTTTGTCCGAGTTTTTGTGCCGCACCCTGTACAATAAACATTTGCTAGAGTCATGTGTTATTTTTAGCTTCTGTTCTACGAATGCATTTCTAACATGAGGTGAGGTTGTTTGTTTTAAATTCTGTTTATATTAAATATAATGAGTATGCCTCCTACATGGCAATCTTTAGATATGAAAAAGTAAGATGAAGAACGAAAACATGGCAAAAAACTATGAAATTTCGACATTAAGAATTTTTAAAAAAATCTTTTTTTTAATCTATATATTTTTAAAAATAAGCTTCGTTAGCACTCTAATTTTTTGAACTCTTCTTTAATCATTAAATAATTATGAATGATTGTTTTTTGCAGTATGCGTTTTTATATATAAAAATTTCTGCATATCGAATTATTTCCATTAATCTTGAAATTCGATATATGGAAATTTGACTGAATTGTATACCGACATACATTCCTATTTCTAGAACTGCAATACCCTCCTCTAATTGGACAAGAGTGGGGACAGATTGCCTTTAAAAATTTTTAGATGTTGATTTTTATCCCATACATAAATTCTAAATTTACAGCATCCATAATTTTTCATTGAATAAGAAAAATGAATGAAAAAAAATTATTGAAAAAAGAAAAATAGCAGAAGCAAATATGCTAGAGTCATTTATTGAAATATGAATTTAGTATAATTTATATATTGGTATATATTTAATGAAAATTAACTTATTTTAATATTCAGGGCATTGCTCAGGGCATTGCTTCAAATAAATATTGCAAGTCCTGTTAATAATTAAAAAAAACAATTTTTTAAAAATTTTTTATGAAAAAATCTTTTACTATGTTATGTTATGTATGTATGCTGAAAGCTTATTCGATAAACTAAAGTATACATATTTTTGAACTTAAAACCAAATATTTTAATATTTTGGGAAGGTTTCAAACCCATTCAGTAAATCAGAAACTGAAACTGTCCTAGCTAATCTAAAAATCTGATAACTTTTTTAATTGCATTAATGACAGCAGGAGCCTGCACTAGGATTTAACTATGCTATATTTAAATATGTATATGGATTAACCTTATTTAAAGAAAAATAATAATAAGGAGCTATAATTTTTGAAAAGTAAATTTTTAAAAATTAATTCAAGCTGGTCTAAAAATAAATTGTATAATTTAATTTATATTTAAAAGTAAAAAACAGGATGTTTTTAAAATTTTTTACACAAAATTAGGCCAAATGTACTTTTATTCTATTACAGATGAGAAATCACATACTGAAACTGCCTAACTAGTCCGTCACGTCTGATTGCTGATGTTAGATAAACTTATTTAAATAATCATTTTTTTACTGAGTTGTTTCTTCTTGTAAGTATTTTACAGATGTATTTGCCGAAGAAGAATAAAAGAAATTAAAGATTTAGATAATTTGGATTATTAAAGAAGGAATAAATTTGATTGTCACATAAAAGTATCTTAATGAAGCAGTTAAAATGATAAACTTTGCAAAATTTATAAAATTGTGTATCAATCATTGCGTTACAAAATTTGAAAAATTGAAAATATCGAAGATAAATACAAACCCGGCTTTTAACTCAGGCATTCGGGATAGACCAAACATACTTTTTACGCTTAAATTAAATTATAAACCAAAAACCAAAAGATTTGAAAAAAATCAATATATTTCCTTTACGTTCACTCTTTGATAGTTATAATTATAAAATCAATGAAGCACTATTTTCGAATCATGTGTATTCGTGATATATGAGTATAGTAAAATAAACGAGGAAAAAAATCACCGGATGTTTGATGATAAAAACAATTGAATTTCATGGCTGGTCGAATTAAAGCAGCGAAGAGAGAAAAAAGTTGTAAATAATTTTCTGAGGTTTTCACGCTGACTTTCTCCGATTTGATAGACAAGACAGGTCAGAACGTTCCCATTCAGGCTACAACCATTCAGAAAAAAGTAGCTTTAAAAATAGCCCTCCTTCGAGGGGAAGGTGGTGACCTTATGTTCCAGTAGTAAGGTGAGCAGATTCTACAAAACATCTTAATTTTTAAATTTATTGAAATGGCTGGTCTTTTTAATGCTGGTTTTGCTGGTATGTCATGTGAAATTTCTCAGAGATTTTTACCTCAAGAACCACTTTTTCTTTTTGTTCTTTCACGGATTTATAGCAGATGAAGCATGTAATCTATTTTACAAGTGGAATTTTTACGTTCCGTTGCTTTTTCCCGTCTCAGTTGCTCACGTGTTCCGAGTTTTTTACTGGTGTGCAGTATCCTGCTCCTAATCATACAAACCATAATTTAGAATTTTAATGTCTTCTGAAAGATATCCTCATCATATCCTCATCGTAGCATAAAATGGCAAAGAAACCTTGTGTAAGCTATAGAAGTGTTTATGCAATCATATGAATCCAGGTGAATAAATTTTGGGTTCATTAATTTGAGATGGCTTAAATGAGTTTTATCGTCAGTTAAAAGTAGCTTATTGAAGCAGTTGCAATGGTAAACGATTGCCATGTCGAAATAAAAGAAAAATGTTTATTATTTATTCATCACTTTTAAAGCACATGACTATGTTCAGTATGAAAGTTTTGAAAAATGCTGTAAAATGCTTATATTTTTCGAATTTTTGCATAAAACAGATTGGAAAATCATATTTGAATTCAAAATAACCAGTCAAATGCCATTTTTTTAAATTAAGGATTTTTTTTTAACCAAAAACAGATGTAAAACAAAAACCTTCTATTTCAAAAATTTAGATAATATTTATACAAAATTTTGCAGATGATTTAAGAAACATATTTACTAGCTTTTGAACTACAAAATGAGCTGTAATCCAATCTTTAAATATTGGGCTTTTAACTGATAAATAGCATGAAATTTTCAAATGGTTTTTTCACATTGGGAAGCAGTAAAGCAACTATAGAATGCATACATAAATTCTACATGCACATATTACTTATTCTCTAGTTCAGGAACTGCAGATTATATTGAAAAATTATCATGCTAAATTTGAACAAATGATTTTAATTTATATGTGTTTTCGTAGGAACATTCTAATTCCTACTGTATTACATTAGAATTTGAGAAAATAGCCTTTAAAAGCAAAAAAAAAATCACATTAAAACGTTTTTCTGAAAATATAAAAATTTATGTAATTTCTCAAAGAAACAAAATTCAAACGGTTTTAGGAAGAAACTTTTTCAGAAATTAAGAAAAAGTATTTGATATTTTGATTGATTATTGCAAAAAAGAAAAAAAAATCGACTTTTCAACGTAGTAGTCAACAATATTGGAAACTATTGATATTGATCAAAGAGGAAATTGCAATCCTAAATGGGAATTAAGGAATGACATTAATAAAAATTACTGAAAATGACGATGAAAATTAAAGTTCTTTTTCCTTTTATTTATTAATTTTTTTAATGTTTCAGCGCTTTTTTAGTATTGTAACAGCGGTTTTTTTTGTAATGTAGCAGTACTAATGTATCAGAATTTCATCTAAACCTTGAAATAGCTTATAGAATAATAGCATTTACTCAGTTGCTGCAAAATTAATGTTAAAGAATTGAAAGAGTTCAAATCATTACGTTTGAATGAAACAACAACGTTAACTGAATTTTGGTTGTAGTATTCGAGTGCTCAGGCCTACAATTTCTAAGATTAACAACTTAATTTTTTTGACGTGATACTCACTAATAAATAATTTATGCCACATTTTCATTTGAAAGGAAAATAGTTAATAAAAGAGCTAAAAAAAGAAAAAGAACAATTAACACTCACTATATTAAAGAATTATCATTATTCTCAGTGTTACCTTGGCCCCAAATATTTCTAAAAATGAATATATTCTAAAACTTCTACTACAAGTTTGTTAAATTACTCCTTCTAATTGTTTCTTCTATTTACTGTATGTATATACTACAGTTGATGATAAAAAGGACCCAATAAGGAATCAGCAGAAAGAGTAACAAGCAAAGATAACCAACTTCAGATTAGTTAAAATATTTTTGACAAAAAGGGAACTTGAATAATTACCTCCAAAATTTTCAAATGCAAAGAATGTTTTATACCTCGGAAAAAAATATATAATTGTCAAGCTATTGAAATCAAATCTACTTACCAGAAGAAATGTTAGATTATTTCCGAGTCTTATATGTGACGAAATCAGTCAATACATGTTGAGTCAACTTTTCTGTTACAATTTATAATACCTAATTCTTGCATTTGCGAATAAACCTACGGCATTTTCACTTGCACTATTTTATGCAAAAGGAGGATGGAAACTTTTTGTAGTAAACTTTTAACAGTTCTTCGATTAAATTAATCCGTCATTGATGAAAGCAATAGCATCACTGTGATGATAAGAACGTAACCTGAGGCGATAAAATTGGTTTTAAGAAAAAACTAATCACCAGTCACGCTCTATTATATGATATGAAGTTAATTCACAATTGGTTTTCGAAGTAAGAAACTAGAAATGCACGTTTTTTGAGTATGGAAAAACTTTGATTACATTTGGCACAATGTGTTAATTTTTAAGCACAAGTTATTTTAACTTTTGGTTCAATTGAAGTCGGCGCTGCACGTGCGTAGAACCTAGATCCAAACATTTGATTCGATGTTTTAGTCAAATGGTTCATTGGTTGCAGATGCAAGTGTTTTTACTATATTGTGTGGTAAATGTTTGAACCAATTAAACATAATTAAACATTTGCCGTTTCCAATGAGTCAATTGACAGGATATTGACAACTGCAATACGAAATCGCAGTTGTTGCTGCCAAAGTCTATTTAGCTCATTTTTTTTAAAAAGTGAGATGTACCAAATGGTTATTTATCTGATTAACGACTGTAAATTGAATCTTGTTGTGAAACTATATGTGCAAAACGAACCATATGTTGCTAATTTTCGAGACTTCTTTTCACTCTACTTCACAGACTGTCTTTTACGAGACTATGTAAAAAATCGATGACCATGAGGACATCTTCCAGTGCGAATGACCATTTCTTGATATTGAAACTCATAGGTAGAAATCCTTCCACACGATGCTAGAAATGATTTAATATCCAATGTTGGAAGGTGTTCATAACCTAGTATAGAACCTGCTCTTATTTACTTTGATTTTGAATCTCGTAATTTTCAAATATAAGTGGAAGGTATCAATATCTCTTCCCCTGCAACTGTGAATAGCAGAGCCATTCGGAGAAGAGAATTTCGTCCATTCTCTTTAATACAAACGATATACCTATAACTCCGCAACGTCATGAAGCATTTTTTGCAGTCACTATTAAATATTTCATTTCATGGTCAATTATCACATCTTTGGATCGTTAACTGAAGAACTGAAGTCAATATCAACAAAAGTGGATGCCTCATTTTTACCAATATTTAAAGTAGTTTGCGCGTTGCAATCATTTGCGTGAATTTCTAAATATCAACGGTTCTTTCAACTTCTAATGTGCGTTCTTTCCAGGATTGAGGAAAAGAAAAACTCAAATAGATCTTTTATATTCATTAATTAAAACCTTAGTAAATATCTAGAGACCATTTCTCTTTCTACATCAAAACTTTTTTTCTCGCGGAAACGTCTCCGTATGTAAAATGAAACCGTTTTCGCTTTCTTTTCTTTGTAAAAGTAGAAAAGATATTTAAATTCAAATTAATGCTTATGTGGAGAGGAAAACTTCACAATAAATAAGTTGAAACTCCAAGTAATGCAACGCATTTATCCCATAATATACCATCAGCGATAATTTTATTATGCTACTAAGTTTTTTTAATTGAAAATTATTTCATTAGCATTCGAATGTTATTCTGATTTGTAAGTTAAACCAACTTATAAACATCTGGAAATGCAAATATGGTTAAAATGAAAGGTTTGTAAGAAAAAAAGAAAGTAAAATTGCTAGATCATAGTTAGGTTAGGATTTCAATTTTAGAATTGTATAATAAATCGTTGTAATTAAAATTCAATGAAATTAAACTAAAAAGCACGTTTTAACTATTATATAAGAATAATGTTAAAAATATTCTCTTCTTGATTTTTTTATTTATGTTTGTTTAAGAATGATTTCTTGTAACTAATGATCAAAAAATGATTATATTTTCGTGTTATGCTGCCAAACGTCCTAGTTTGGGATTGATAAAAGATCCCTTAACTTTTTAACTGTTTTGTTTTCTCTTTCGTTATGTTTCAGGAATGTGGTATCTTTTCATTCAATTAAGAATTCATGAAACACATAAGGTGTTTATGTATTCTGTGTCATTTTTTTATATTAAACTGATTTGATTTTAAAAGTTTGAGAACTTATTATTAAATGCACGTATGACGCAAGAATGCGAAGATTAAGGGGTTAAATTTTTTAAAAAATTTTTTAATGGATTTTTTTTTATTTTGCAAATTTCAAGTTTTTGGAAATGATTTCACAGGCTGTCAATATAATAAAATATTTTTTATACTTTCCCGAAATTCAAAGTTATTTTTTTCTTACATTCTTATTTCCAAAATTTTAAAGAAATTAGATACATTTAATATTTTTTCTAAGAGAAGAACAAAATACATGTTTAAATTAATGACATAATTAAAAATGCATGCAACATTTTTTTGGATATGATTAGCAAAAAGGATTTTAAAGGCATTGTTGTAAACATGACGATTTTTTAGTTTTATTATGTAAAAAAAAAGAAAAACAGAAAATGTATTTTGCGAAAATACCATTTTCTATTAATATACTTGAAATAAAATTTGATACGATCTTAGACTTCAGGCTCAATTTCATCCGTGTGATTTGTTATATTTTGAGTTATAATATTCATATACAAATAGTTAAACTGATAGACGGTATTCCTATCAGTGTGGTCTATTGATTAGGCTTTCGTTTCAATCTCGAGAATATTTTTTTGTTGATTGTTTTCTCTTTGCATACTTCATGTACAAGAGATATAAAAATCGTTGATTTCTTCTAAACATAATTCCAATGAAGAGAAGAAGGAAAATCGATACTCAGAGAACCCAAATATAAATACAATGTTGTCAAAAGATTTCAATATAATCGAGCATGTTTCTGAAAAAAGGTTTGTTCAGTTACTTATTATCACAGAATATCTGGAGAATTCTTTTTCAATTTTCCGAAAATTCCAAGGAAATAAGCAAATAAATTAAATTCGAACAGTTTTCTATTCAATAACATATATTGATTGTTATTCATTCACACCTTTAGTATAACAGGCAAATTTCATCATATTGTTTTAAAATATAACATAAGAGTTTTTAAAACTTTTCATACTTTCATGCCATTTTTTAATCATTTGGTTGTTTAGAAAGCAAAGTTACGACAAATACTAAACTGATATGTTTTTTGAACAAAATAAAAAATAGAACAAAATGTAATTTAATGTTTAATGAATTTTCGGAAACGCCATATTTACATCAATTTGAATGCTGGTAGTTTATTTCAGCGCTAATTCATATTTTTCTAATACATAGCAATGAAGAGAATGTAATTTCATAGAAAATGTTGTTCATATAACTTCAAACACATCTCTTCCAGAAATTTTGTGGAAAGAGACCTCGATGCAAAGCATATCGAATAAAATATTTAATTATTTCTAACATCTATATAAAAAAAACATCTAATTTTAACCCTGAATGTTGTTAAAAGCAAGAATTTTAGAAAACTTGCTTTAAAATATTCTCTAAATAAATGGAAGCTTAAAATTAAAAAAAAAACTCCCTTGTAGTGCAAGATCCAATGTTAAAGATATTGTCACTTTTCTTTTCTCCTACAATGTTCCAATTAATAGAAATTGCTACATCTATAAAAGAATTACTTTTCTTTAATAAAATTATTGATCTAAATTATGGTGCAATGATTTTTTTAATCTTTTAGAAGTGTTATATCTAATTTTCTGAGTGTTGGAATCATCACAATTTTATAATATATTAAAAAGAATCATATTTAAATAAAGGCAAAAAATATAGTATATCATCTTTATTAAAGATAAAATATATTCTTAGGAAAACTACAGAAATTAAAATAATGCCTGTCTATAAAAAAGTTTTCTGGATCAAATCGCTGTTCCCATAGGAGCGAATTTTAGAAGTTTGAGATAATATCTCGCCAATCAGGACAAATTTCAGAGAAAAAGTAACATCCGAGATTTAGAATAAAATGGTTTTCTATCTATTTGGATAATTTTATCAAATTCCTTCACAAGATCCAATCACAGTCAAATTTACTTTGAGTGAAAAAGTTTGATATTTTAAGGAGGATTAAATTTAATTAATAAATCCAAAGTTTTTGTAAGCAATTTATATAACAACAGGATGCTATGAAGAAGAAAAATACAAATGAATATTCTTGAACCACATTATGTTAATAATTACAAAATATTAACAATGCTTGCTGAAAGCGTTCGGCGTCAGAAGAAATTTCATAGCTTCTAATTAAATTAATGGTATATGTTTTAGGGAACATTACATAATTTTGCGATTTTTTTTGCGCCCTGTCTTGGTGCTCGAAATGAATTCTCTAAATTCTAAGATTCGCTATTAGAAATAATAAGTTGGTTTCATATGACAAATATGATAGCTTTTGATATATAGCATAGCTTTCACAACACCATCTTTCTTCATTCGAACCAATTTCACTGTTTAGGATTATTTTTTTTTAATAAATGATTCTTTGATTATAATTGTGAAAGATAATTTTTTCACATCCTACAATTATAAGGTTGCTTTATACTACACAAAACAAATACTATTTCAGTCTATAACGATATTTGAAGCTGCCTAGTAATATCCAATAAAAGTAGTTAAAGAATATTACAGTACCTTTATAAATTAAACCACCCGCTACATTGCTTTCGATTTTTGATGTTTATGAATATAAATACAGCAGATTTAAATAACAAGAGGGAACCAAAGCAATTAGTTTTAATTGAGATTGAGCACAGAATAAAGTAAGAACGCAATACAGACAAGAATTATTTGAAGCACACTCAGAATGATGTGAATAGAATTAAAAAGTGTTCTTATTTTTATTGTGATCAAAAGGGGGAAAACAAGAAGGAACTAACAAATAAAGGGATAATAATAAAATGTTTTTTTATTATTAGTTGATTATTAGTTTTATTATTAGTTTTTTTTATTAGTTGACGCTTTATTAATGTTTTTTTAGAGTATAAAATATGTAGAGCAATTTTCACAGACTAAATTTACATATTTTTTCCCTACTCAATTACTACACATATAGAAAATTGCAATTTTTTCATTAATAATACGATTTAAATTTGGTTTTTCAGCTTTTCAATGTTTTTGAAATCCTACTTAAGGCAATTTAGCAGCAATGGAACTGAAAATGTTTAAATGACCGCACAAGTGTTAAAAGAAAACAAGCGTGACAGTTAAAATTCTCACCAAATCCTTTGCAATAGTAATAAAATGTATCTAAAATGTTTCATTTCGAATGAAAGTCAAAATATTTTCTAGATAAATTCTCAGATAATAGCCACCATTTACATTAAAAATGTAAAATGTTTTCCGAAAATGGCCAATTTCTTGGATGACTGTGATTGTTTAAGCTTAAAAGGAATATCTCGAGTTGTTTCAAAACTTCATAAGAATTTCAACACAATTGGGTAGACTTCTTAGAATTAAAGTTTACCTGTTAACGATTTTGACAGAACTGAAAAAATTCAGCAGTCATTTAAAAGTTTATCTAAATAGAATATTTCCAAAATCACAAAAAAACCTTTAAGAATAAGTCAAACATAGAGAAATAAATCATTTTTACTATGAGATGGGGATACAAAAAGTAAAAGAGCATAAGTAGAGGTAACTCTTGATTAATGAATTCATTAACGATACTCAAGGTGAAATGAAGAACATGTTTAACGGAATAAAAATTTATAATAGAGAAGCAATCAAGTTTTATGAATAATAACATACTAAACGTGTATCGCTTCGTTGCAAGTCCTTTAAATTCTAAGTACTATAAAAGTTTTTTTTTCTTTTTTGTAATACTATGTAATATTTACCATTGTTTTTTCAATCATCTTCGTTTAATTTTTACCGTTTTTATTTAGGGAAGTGTGTTGTTGTACTGTTGTAAATTTGTGTTCCTTTATGCTTTATCTGGTTTACACTTTTTTTAATTCATTGACCAAGATCATCCACTTTTGCATTCTCGACCTCGTGTTCGATTTCAAAAATGACTTAAATGTTGTAGAGAAAAATAATTTTTGAAAAAAAAAGAAAAGAATTCTTTGAATTGAAAGAATTTGCATGGTTCAACGAGTGTGTATACTTAGCCGATTCTTATGAGTATTTTGATGAAAATCTTCATAGAATGATTAAAAATCTTAGAACAATGTTTTCGGTTAGAAGTATCATCGACATAAGACCTAAAAGGCCTTTCAATTGTATTGTGAAACAATGGTGTGTTTTATGAAGGTAAATCTTATTTCAATGGGTTTAAAGAAGTCGTCTAAATGGTTAAGTGCAATGTGTATCGAGACGCCCTTTAGGTTCCCTTTAAGATAGGAATGTAAGAATTTTCTAAACATTAAATGAAAATTTTAAATTATTGCACCCATGTGTTTTTAGTATATAGTTGAAATCATCATCCGTTGAAGTTAATTGTAATTATTTTATAATTAACTGAACTTACTTGTTTGAGATTTATTATTATTTACATCTAAGTTCATTGTGATGACAGGGAATGAGTAAATGTTATATGCAAAATCCTTGCGCATCCAATAAGAGATAAAAAGTTAAGACGTTACAGTAAAAAATAGCATGCAGCTAAATAAATGCATGCATAGTGTAAAAATAACATGCAGTTAAGTAAATGCATTAATGGTGTAAAAGCAACATGCAGTTCAGTAAATGCATGCATGGTGTAAAAGCAACATGCAGTTAAGTAAATGCATGCATGGTGTAAAAGTAATATGCAGTTACCTTTATTATGTGTTTGTGTTGTTGTTGTTTATTGGCGCAAGAGCCATATTTGGCTATACTGCGCCATTATGTGTTTGTGATGTAACCTGAATGGAGTCTCTTCAGCCCATCGAAAAAACGGAATGTAATTTCAGCGATGAAGGAGCCAATTACAAGTCTGAATCCTCCAGTTATTGCTTTTAAAATAAAAATAAAAAGTAAAAAAAAATTTCCAAAGAAAAATTTGTAAAGTGATATAAGTAAACAAACAGTACAAGGAAACAAGGAATAAGGAAACAATTTAAATATTATAGAGAAAAGTAATTTGGAAATCCATTTTTTTTTGCAGGAATATAAAACATTTTTTTAGTGTCTACAATGGTCGAACAGTGATTGTTATCAATAAAAAAGTGCAAAACCTATCATCAAGTTCTCTTCTCAACCAGAAATTTAAGGTATATTCAATACTTAAAAGCGAAATGTGAGATCTAATATATAAACTCTTGCTTTTCCACTTAAAAAAAGGACTATCAAAGCTATCTTGATGTCGCTTAAATGTTTATATATTAGCTTTAGTTAGAGGTTCCTAAAGTACATCATGATAACAACATGTAAAAACTGATTTAAACTACAAATGAGATACAATAAAATGCATCATGAAAATAGCATGTAAAAACAAATTTAAACTACAAATAGGCTACAATAAACAGTGTAACGGCTTTTTTCCAGTTCAGTTAATACTTGATCATTTCAAAAGGTAAGAAAATATAAGACAATGATTGTAGAAAGGACATATTCAGTTGTTGGTTGAGCAGATGATTGAAAAAATAGAAATAAATTCTACTATCTATTGAATAGAATAATTTAATCAAAGAAATTTTAATGAAATTAATTTAAAAGCTAAATATCCATTCAGAGCATTTTGTTAATTATCATAAGAAAATCATAAAAAATTATTATGAATCTCTTATTATTCTTTTGTGTGGAAGTAATGCATTTTCTCCTTTAAAATATTTTGAAGTGAAATGTAAATGAATGCCTTTCTATGATGCTACATTTTCGAAGAAAATTCAAATGTCGTATTTAATTTTTTTTATTTTAAATCTTTAAATAAATTCAGTTTGCAAAATCAAAGTGTTACAAAATTAATATAAATTATTTTAATACCGAAAATGATCTTGTTCTAACCTGATCAATACCTATTAATAGCTATAATTTTCTCTCATAAACACCGAAAAGTAAAATTAATTTCTGTTCATGTGATACGTGTCAAATAAGACATGCTCTTTTGATATTGAGTTCCATTGCGTATCTTGGAAAAGAAAGAAAGGTACCATATTTCAGCTCCACACAAGTGAATGTATAATTAAATATTTGAGATCATGTGACTACGAAGTCACATGAACTGATTTTTAACAGCGGAAAATGCTTATAAGTAAGACTAAAGATAATTACATTAAAAATATTAAAAATGAAGCAATCATCTTGTTAAGTAAAAACTTTAAAAAATTACGGGTATCTTTTTATCTCAAGGAATTTTTTTCTATGGAGAAGAACCCTTGAGCCGTTATTAACAAATATGCATACACACTGATATGAGCAATATATTTTATGCACCAGGAATATTCATTTAATACCAGAAAACAGTTGCGATTATATTATTAATTATAATTTTCATTCTGAGTTTATTTTTTATTCATCTTTTGCATGATGTCTTTTTTTTAACAAAGTCTCACGTAATGTATAATAAAGTATTGATAAAGTAATAAAAACGTATAATTTATTATAAGTAAATAATATTTCTAAATCAATTAAAAATAATACTTTGAATTAGCAAAAATCAAATTATTTTATTTACTATGGGTTTTAAAATATATCGGTCACATTATTAATTTGTAATACTTGTTTGATTGATTATTACGGATGGATCTTATCAGAAATCTTTATTTGCACACCCCTTTTTTAAAGTTTATTCTATAGATTACATATAATTCCAACAGAGGATCTATGACAATTTGCTCAAAAATCAAAAGATATGTTGTTTTTAGAACATTTAAATTGTGATAGTTATTTCTTACTCTCCAATTGAAAGACAAAGATACAGCCAAAGAGCACGCTATAAACATTAGCAATATGCTTAGAAGGTACATTTTTCATCTATATGAAGCAATTTAAAACGATTAAAAATATAATATTTTAATAATTAAAAAATTAATAAAAGAATTGAAGAATATGATAAAACTACTGAGCAACGAAACAATATTAAAAACTAAGTGGTCATTCTTGGATGAAAATTGATTTCGTAATGCTTCAAATGCATTGGAAGTAGAAATTTGATGAAAATTTTGGGGTTTTGTATAATTTATTATACATGGAAGATAGTCAAATACTAGAAAAAAGTGACTCATTTGTACAAATCTATCAAAATGATTTATCGAATGAACTCAGTGAAGAATGCACTAATTTCAAACAGTTTGTATTTTCAAGAAAAAAAAAACTTGCACAGTTCCGATAAAATTCTTAAAACTAATGTACGATAAACAGTATTTTGCCTTTTCCCCAACTGTTAATACACCTAGAAGGATCTTATGTTCTTAAAAAAATTAAAAAAACTATCTGATAAACTCTTCAACAGAAGATAAAGCATTCAAATGTAGAATTCATTTCCCCCCTTCTACCTCTGAGATTATTTAAAGTTTTGAATTTAATTATACGGCATAAAGATTTTGCTACTTTAAATGCACAAGGTGTTGCATTTAATTGTACGACGTAAACACTTTGAAGCTCTAAAGGCACACTGAGTTTAAGTGTAAGTTGATACGTATTCATTTATAAGATATTGGAGTATTTATTTGCAATTTAAATGGTTATATTTTTAGGTCCTGAAGAATAATAATTTTTACTGCAATTTTTGTTTACAGCTTATTATCATTATATTTTAACAATTAAATGCTTTATTTCTATCTAAGGAAATATTTAAAATTGAGTTTACAGAAATTTATTACTTTTTCATTTTTTTTCGTGATATATATTTAAAATAAATAAATAGAACATATAATTTTTCAAAGTGATTATGATTAAAAAATTGCTTGAAATTTAATTATTAAGTTAAAAATATATTAAAACATAAAACTAAATTTTCCAGTTTGTTAGAAAGGATATGATGTGATATTCTTAGGGCCTCAAAATGCCTATATCCGCTAAAGGATTTGAGTATTCGAGAACATTAGGGATAGAAACGATTTACTGAGAGGAAACAAAGTAAAATTTGGAATGGTATAATATTTTTGTATTTAAATCATACTGCAAATAATAATTTTTTTTAATTTCTTGAATTCTCTGCGAATATGCATGATACTTTCTATGACAGCTTCCGTTAATTAATCTGTGACAATCAGATATGAGATAACGCTTTATATATATATATATATATAT
>JAPMOR010045543.1:694651-707923 GCA_026543865.1 Argiope aurantia | reverse complement strand
GATTTAGAATCGAATCTCAAAATATATTACGTAAATTTCATATTTAAATAAAAGAAAATAATATTTTACTTTATTTTTCATAAAATTTTACGTAAGGACAGTATTATGACCTTTAATTTAATCCATTTCATCCGTTTTCGTTTTTTTTTTCGTTTTTTGCGATAATATTTTCTGTTTCGTATTAATTGATTTAATACTCAAATAATTTTATTTTCCGTTACATTAGAGCGTGAAATTATTAATTATAATATTTTTCTTTTTATTGAATTATTTTTATATTGAATTTTAGTATAAAATTAGCAAAAGAAAGTTTTCTTGAAAATATTTCCGTACTTTTCATTTAATTTTTGAGAATTGGATTAATTATTGTTTTTATTAACTACTATCATCACCCTGCTTTCTTTTTAGCATTAAAAGACAGCGTTTCATATTTGTTTGCGCTTTAATAATGATCCATTTTTTTACGCAAAATACCTTAATTCTTATTTTTAAATTAAAAGTTGTACTGGATGGAAAAATGTAATTTATTAAAATAAGTTTTATAAATTATTTTCTCCTCTTAACTTGTTTATTCTAAAGTGAATGTTTTGTATTCAATTATGTTAGATAGAAGTTATTTTTTATATAAAATATAATCTTTTATTAATAGCCTGCTTAAAATTACTTTCGTTTACGGAAAGATATTTTTAAAGTTATTAAGCAGAAGTTTGGGCCTCATTTTAAATTGTTGTTTGAAATTTCTTTTCAATATATATTTTTAGAAATAGTTTCAATACAACTGTGTAATAACTTTCCGAAATACTTTCACTGTACGCCGGTTTAAAACTGTGATTAAAGAACTTTAAAAAATATTGGAATTTTTTTGCTTAGTTTACTTTGATTAAAGAGAATTAAAAATAGTGATTTGTTTTTTCAATTGCGTTATAAAGAACATCATAGTTAATAATACAAATAAATATAAGAAAATATTTTGATGCAACTACTGAAATTTAATAAATATTTTATGAGAATTTTTTATACAATAAAAATTGTTGTCGACAGGTGGTTTTTTAAAAAGAAAACTTTTCTATAAACTGTCGAACTTTTAATTTGTATAAGTTTGATCTGGTCGGAAAGAAGTTTCATTTACCCATTGAAAGTTGTCATGGTTACTCTAAAAAGTCTTAAAAGTTATAAGACTTACCGATAAAATTTTGTTTAAAAATCAAACAAACGGCGGTAGCCGTTCCAACAAAAATTTCAAACCCAGATATATATAATATCAACTATCTAAAAATATTTATACTTGTTATATATTCTAGTTTGAGTGGTTAAAAACTATTTGTCTTATATTTACACAGCATTTTTTAAGATTTTAATATACTGAAAAATAAAAAAGTATTTTCTAATATTGATATTTAAGAAACTGCATATTTCTAATTTTTTTAAATCTTATTTTACCACTTGTTACCTGTTTATATCTTTTGTATCTACAATTCGGTTTTAAAGAAACAGAAAAAGTAATGATTATTTTCATAAAAGATGAGATTGATTAGGCCGTGAAATAAACTGGAAAAGTTTTTCTTTATATTCAAAGTTTTGAATTTCATTGTTTTATTTTAATATGCGTATTGAAGCGGAAATTTTGAGTTGTCATGTATTAAATTCTTTAAAAGCTTTTTCTTGCTGAACAATTTATTCTACAGTTTAAAAATTCATTTCTTTTTCTTGATGCTTCTGTCTAGAATTTTATTCGTAAATTTTTGTTTTTAAATCGCTGCTTATTTGAAGGAATCAGGAATAAAAAAATTACAAAGTTTCAAAAATTTACAAAAAAATTGCAGATGGTTGTTTCACTTTCCTTTATGTATCTACAAATACCGGTTTTAAAAATTGCTGTTTAAATAGCAGTAAGTGCTCCAGTTTGTAACTTTTTAAAATATATGAACATTTCTTTTAAAAGGTTTTATTTTTTACCATTATCTTACAATTTTTATTTTAATACAGAATCAACATCCTGGTTGGTCTAATAGAGTCAAACCACGTACGGAGGATTCGCGTCAAATGTGCCACAGTAATTTAATTTTGGAATCTATTGCAAAAAAAAAAAAAAAAAAAAAAAGGTGTGACATACACAGCGCGATAAAAGGCACGATTCATTTTGTTGCTAGATGACATGTTCACTCACGATCGTTATAAGACAGTGACGTCACTGAATTGACCTCATTATGAGGAACTTTCTGTATTATTATTTCATTTCAGTACGATGATCACAGAAACTTTCGTAATAATACGATTATTCTGTTAAAAATTAAAAGGCTATGAGAGTGAAAAAAATAGCCCTTGAGGTAGCCCTGAAATCTCTCAGAAATTCTTAGTATGAAAAGGTATATCAATCAGGGAAAATTAGAATGGCTTAGAATTAGAAGGAAAACTTCATGATAAATGCAGAATG
Source organism: Argiope aurantia (assembly GCA_026543865.1). Lineage (NCBI taxonomy): Eukaryota > Metazoa > Arthropoda > Arachnida > Araneae > Araneidae > Argiope > Argiope aurantia. Next base: position 705,489 of record JAPMOR010045543.1, on the reverse strand, counting down.
AATTTCTATTTAAGTTCTACTTAATTTATATCTTGTTCAATAGTATGATAGTTAATTTTGTTTTGCATTAATAAACGTTTTCTTTCCATAAAAATAAAATATCCGAAATTTATTATCTTTTTTTTAATAAAACAAAGAAATTCCCAACATGAAAACAAAGATCTTTAGAATTAGATTTCAATGTTTAAAATTTTAGAATGTGTCATATAAATTAAAATGCATTATAATCTAAAGATAAAGGAATTTTTAATAACCATAATCAAGTTTTAAAAATCTGGCTTATGACTAAAGATATAATTGGCCACTTAGCACTAGTTAATGCAACTATTCCTGATAACTGAATATTTTTATTTAAAAATGGTGATTTTTTATATTAAAATTTATTTAAATATTATTTTAATCTAATAATTTAATATAGAAAAGAAAAATGTGCTTGAAAAATTGAATAATTTTTAACTGTATTTGTTTTCTGATAGGTCGTTTTATAAAATGTGCAAAAATGATGCACGAATTACTATCGTAAAAATTATCACACTGACTTAAAATTTTTTCTTTCTTTATGAGTCATGTGTAGAAACATTTTGCGAATTGTTAATTTTCCTTACACATCTTGAGTATAATGCTAATGATGTGATTTTTAAACTTGTATTTCTGACATAAGTATTAATAGATATTATAAAATGAGAAAACACTTACATCTTAAAAGTTATATTTTTCTTTAATTGTAATAAGCAATAATGGGCATCATTTATGGATAACTTCTTGATTTGGGAACCTTAAGGCACAACCCAATTTTATATATTTATAAATAAATCATCAAGCAAGATTTCAACCAGTATGAAAATTTTATAAAACGTTAAATGTATTGAGTAAAAAAATAATTTAAATAATTTCCAACATTTTTCATTTAATTTAATATATTATTTAAATGTTTTTTATTTATCCAAAATGTGATTGAAAACTTCAAATTATATTTAAATTTAATTAAATTTTTATTATTATTAATGTGCAAAGACAAAATGCTCTTTTTTTGTCCACAAGATTCAGAAATCTTAAAATTGCAGCAAGCATAATTTATAAAAAAAAAAAAAGAAAAAGAAGTGGTTCTCACATTTTTCTTGACCTAATACATCAACCGTAAACTTTAAATTAATTCGATTTACATCACAAACTCTGCCAAAAATAAAATTAAAAAAACAAACTGCCAGTTTTGTTTACATTATTTTATGTTTGTCCAGCAATGAAGAAGATATTTATTGAAAGACAGACCCACCTGAAAAAAAAATACATAATAAGATAGTTTCGATGCGGATGCTTGTGTTTATGAGGTCAGCCGAACATCAAGCGAACAGAACAAATCGCAGAATTTATCAAAAAAAAGAAAACTTTTTTTCCCCACCATAGCGGTTGGTTTGAGATAACATGCAAATGTGAATGCTCAGCCGACTGGAAAAGTCCCGTCTCCAAGACTTTGTATGCATAAGATTGAATATCCGGTGAGTGCCCTTTTTTTAAAAAAAGCGGCTAATAATATACCGCGATCTATAAAAGATAAATTGAATACATGGATGTTAATATTTGGAATTATTGTTCAACATCCAAAGCTGCTTTTTTGAAGGAAAAAAAAAATAAATCACGTGAAAGTAATTTAGTTTGTTTTCGAAAGCTTTCGCAAACTTGTTTTTTATGTATTCAAAAATCTCTTATCCTCTGTAAGTTAGCTTTTTAATGATCAAAATTGCTTTGTTTACTTACAGTAGACAAAGCAATTATTCTAACTATTATTCTAACTTTTGTTTTACAAATTTTTAATATTTCACGCTTAATTTTCAGTTTATTTGAATGACTCTATACAATATTTAGAGATGATTTTGCATACGGGATTTCAAAATTAATAAGTATTAAAATTTTAAAATGTTTGTAATAATTAATAAATATAAATTTATAATAATTTGTAATATTAATTAATTAATAATAATTAGATGTTATAATAATTGATGAAACGAGTACGGGAATAGGAATTCATTATCTCTACATGTAATAAGTCTGTCAATTGGCAATCGGAACTTAAATACTTATTTACGGATATTTTCGATAAACAGTTTTTTCTTTGAGATCATCGACTTACTGTAATCGTGTTACTTAGAATTTTGCAACGAAAACGATTGATTAACACTTTTCCGTTGTTTTTATTTGCTCTTTTAATCATATTTAAGAGGGATTGTTCCGAAGTAAGCAGGAATAAAAGCTGATTTTCAAATAAAAATGCACTTATCTCGGAATAATTCAAATTGAATGCTTTTTTTGTCGTTATCGGATTCAATAATTTTGAACCATGATGACGAAGATACCTTATTTATACCTTACCTTACCTTAATAATGTTTTTTGTCTTTTTACGAATTTTCTCAATTATATTTAACGCCTGGCTTCAGAAATGAGTCGATCCAGAATGAAAAATGCAATTATGTGTGTTTGTGTAAGTGACTTCAGGACGTCAAAGCTGCAAACCAAGCCTATATTATTATAAAAATTTTGTTAACTCTTTTCGGTTATTTTTCCTGCCTTAAAGTATGATAAATCACGAAAAAAGTAAAAAAAAACAACAATGAAAATGAAGAAATAAGAGATAAAAAGAACCAACATATAAAGGAAGTATATACCAAAGTGCTGTGCTGCAAATAACATGGGAAAGCATCAAAATTCACTAAGTTTGCAGCTAAATAAAACATAAGAGGACTGAAAGCATCCTTTTTTTGTCTTTTTTTCAAATTGGTGGGGACTGAGCTGGGAATTTCGAAGTTTTGATCTGGCACTCAGCGAAATGAATTTAAAAAAATGTGTGCTTCATTTGAATTATCTTAAGAGTTTTTCCTCTGCAGCACTGTTGATTTTAGAGTTAACGAATGACCATTAATTATACATGAAATGAGAATAAATTTATTGGAAGTTTTAACTATACTATTGAAACTAGCCGTTATCTAAAATAATTCATATTCATAAAATATTTATATAAATGATATTTTTGACATTCTTTTCTCAATGATAAATGGCGTATAACATCAACAATGAGAACGAACGACTGAAAATGCTGTTAAATCTAATTATAAACATTTTTTTTTAAAATGGAAAAGTAGAATCAGCTATAGAAATCATTCATGTTACTAATCGTTTTCAATTGTTCCTACCTTTAAAAAAAAGGTTTTGGAAAAACTTGTTTAATTTCTCCATGTCCTTTGAGATAGCTACAAAAATTTCCTGTCCGACCGGGGACGGGAAGATGAATAATAATTGCAAACCCGAGAATTAATTAATCCTAGGATGAACCTACACCATAATTTTTAACTACTATTGTCAACATTAGCTTTCGAATTTTTTTTGTGTAATTATTTAAACAAATTAAGTTAAGTTAATATAATATTGAAATATGAATCTTATGCACGTAATTTAAAGGAAATTATATGCATAAAATTAATATTATTCAGTATTAATAATCTAAAATGTGAGAAAAGAGCATATATATATATATATATATATATATATATATATATATATATATATATATTAAAGTAATAAATAGGCTCAATTTTAGGGTCTAAGTTAAAGAACTCCTGAAAATTACATAAGAATTTTAATTAATTAATAAAAATCGGGTGCTTCTCATACTTCTATTCTCGCATATGTTTCTGCATAAGAATACCGATTATAAGAATGTGTAATCGAAATTAATTTAATCTATATCTTATGGAGATACACATTTTCAATAAAAATACTCTAATAAGTATCGGAAATTAACTTTTCCGACGATATTTAGCCTTTTTATTTTTTTGATATCGTAATATTGATGTTTTCTGAGGAATTATTGCTATTTTGGGGTTATTATCTAGAGGAAACTTTTTTGTTATCTGAAAAAATCAGAAAATCGCATACTGAACGATTACTAATATTTTTTTTATTTTCATAATTTTTTTATTTCTTCTAATTACAATAACGATAACGTGCGCAAAAATAATTTTATATCCTGTATGCTAGAAAACGAAATAGAAACACTAAATAGCTACAGATACAAAATTTCATATAAATTAAACTAATGAGAAGAATCTCATTTCTAGATATTCAAATTCGAATTGGATGGGAACTGTTCTCCATCTCTGATTCGAATTTAAAATAACCAAAGAAGTGAACTTAGTATTGCTCTTACATCCGAAGTTTGGAACAACTTTCAAATCTACATTACTTTTCATGACAAAAAAAAGGAACTTTTTATTATTTTTTAATTCACCAATTGATTATATAAATGCGATATAACAAAAATTAACGTATAAAAAGCAAGAGAGATTTTGAAAAAAAGGAAAAATCATATTACCTTGATCACATTAGACCGAAAAATTCAACTATGAAGCTCATATTTCTAAATAATGTTACATATATTAATTATCGTTTGTGGAGCTGAAAACATTGTTTAAAAATTTTCTTTCCAATTTTTTTGGGTATCACTAAGCAACTTAGCAGTTTTACAATAATTTATAGGAATATGTTTCATTCAGAATTATACGGAATAATTTTATTGCCAAACGATTCTGAACATATTCCGTCAGTAATAATACGATTAGATTGTATTCGTTTTATTCATTTTTTTATTTATGCAATCTGATTCAATTCAACTTGTAAGAAAATATTAATATAGTAAAATTTAACTTTAACTTGTAAAAAAAATATACTAATAAAGCAAATATCGAATAACAAAATATTTTAAACTTTGCTTGCTTTGCTTTTTGTGATTTCGTTTATTTTTATTTGTATTCTTAATGATATAATAATAAAAAATAAAATAAATTTACAAGTAGTTTGAGATTTTTTCTTAGTTCTGGCAGCCATTTTTTTTTGTATTTTAAAATGTCGTTTGCTGAAATTACTGTATTGTCAAGTAGAACATTCCATCAATTGTAATTTTTTTTCTGTCTTTTTTTTTTAAATTCAAAATCACTTCCTCTTTTTATTTTTATTTTTTTGTTTTGACGAACACTTTTTTTCCCACAACTATTTTACTCAAAGAAATGAAAGGATTCGTCTTAAGAACTTACCACTAATCTATTGATTTTTTTATAAAGAAAAATTTACATCTGGAAAATAACAGCGCCACACGTGGTTAAACAAGTCAATGCTCCATTGGAGCGCTATGCTCAAATGCTTAGCACAGGAATGGAATGTGTAGAATACAAAAGCGAAATATTATGGTAGACCATCTGAAATAATTGAAAGAGGTTTTTGCTAATGGAGAATGTGTTTGAATGAACTTTAGCGTAACAGCATCTTTCACGGTAAGCTGTTTGTTTGATCTCTTATTTATAAGAAGAAAAATAAACTTGGCAAGAAAAACAAATTCAATAGAGATGAAGCTTATCTTCCTTTCCAATTTTTTTAAATCATTGGAATTCCTCAAATAACCTCTGGTATTTATTATAAATTAATTTTAAGAGAAATGATTACAGATAAAATAAATACCGTTTTATTATGTTGAATAAATTATTTTTCCAACTGAAAAATTATGCCTAATTTATTAAACGCATCAATAATATGTGACAAATTGTTTTCGCTATCATTTTTTACTTTTTAAAAAATTTATTCTAAAACATTTAACAATTGATTATTTATCAAATTTTTGTTTCCATCAAAAATTATAATCTATCACAATTAATATTCGTAATAAATTAATTTTGAGCGTATTAAGCTTAAAATTGTATTTAAAATTTTTTTTGTGCCTTTTTTTGGTTATAAATGTAGATATAAACAATTTTTTATATGAAAGAATTAGAAAAAGTCAATAAAAGAGTCAAAGAGTTTGCTTTATTCGTTGCATTTTTTTTACAATAAGTATTTCATACAAATAAAAATCTATTATAATTTTCTAAATTTATTTTATTTTGAAAAATATATTCCTTATAAATTATTAATATTTTTTCAAATGTAGAGGATAATGGTAATTTTTCAAAATATTAAATACTAAAATACGTTATTCACAATTTCTTTTAAAGCTAAGTATTTTAAAAATAATAGCACATTAATTCAAATAATGTTCTAGGTGTTATGGAGAGTTCTTTTTTCTTTTGTAGATAACGGCGAAAAGATTATTATTTTTTTTGGTTTTAGGTACATTTTTGCTACCTAAAACCAAATCAAATTCAAATATATTAATATTTATTGTTAATATTATTTCTCTATTATAAAAAGAGGCATTTGATTTCTAAAATAATTTGCTTTCGAAATTCTAAAAACATAAATGCGTGTCTTTGAATTCCAAAGATTCGATCTGTTTAAATAACTGTATTGGAAAATTTGAAAAATCTATCATCTATCATAGCACCTTTTTTTTCCCTCACATATGCACTAGCAAACTATATTCTTATGTTTTACTTTGTTGTTCCTGGAGTCATTGACCTTCATTTTTTAAGTAGAAGCCATGATGACAAAGGATTAATATCAATAATATTTATCAATTATGTTTTCGAGACTCAGGCAGATCGTACTGTTAATTTTTCTTTTGTATATAGGTAATAAATGTATATCATTCTGCGTCAGTATACATATAAGCAATTTTTTTATTTGGATATTCGAATTGTATGAATAGGATTCTAGACTATATCCTTTGAAATGGCCAGATTAGGCTGATTCTAGTAGAGATGATCGTCTTCTAGAACATATTCTTAGTACAAAAAACTCGCATATATTTATAAATAATTATTCATTTTTATAGCGTTTGAATATGCATGGAGCTAATTCTAAATACATATATTAAGGTTTCTCATAATTTTTTGTAATTTCCTAAAAAATTTAGAAAACGTGTGTAAAAATATTGTGTGATTTTTTTTAAATTAGAAATATTTATATTTTAATAATTTTTTTAAATTGATGCAATCAATAAGTTAATCTGAATAGAAAAGTTATTTAAAAATGTTTCAATTAATAAAAAATGGAAATAATCAAATGCTAAATGCAAGTACTTACGTATATAGTTGTTATTGAAACTTTCTATGTATTATTATTGCTTCTATGATTTACGGTATTTTTGTTGCTATTGCTTGCATTTTTAAAGATTTTTTTGAAAAAAGAAGATGTAATTTAATTTTATCTTAATTTCTACATTCTTCTTTTTCTAGTTTCATTTTAATTTCATAAAAACCAATCAATCAATTTTTTTAATATTTCGAACTTTTCTAAATTTTTTATTTCTAAATAAAAAATGAAGTAAAGTAAGTCAATTATTGCATAATTTGGGTAAATTATTTCCTTTTTGCATAAAAATAATTTTCTTGCGAATAAACAATTGTATATTTGCACTATGAATTTTTACATTAAAAAGCAAATAACTAAGTGTTTTTTTTTTAATTTGTTATCAATCCAGTTTGAAAATTAAGCTAATAAATGAAAAAATGATTGTATAATAATGCATTAAATTTGAAAAATCATTTATATGTAAAGACTTTTTTATCATTTATAATAATAATGCTTAAAAAATTGCAAATGTTGATAAAACGAAATCATTCTTTAAATAGAGTTAAGTACATCTCGTATGTTTTTCTGTACTTTTGAAATATCCCCCCCCCCAAAAAAAAATCAGGTAAGAACTATTGATTTAAGCTGAGTAACGACAGTTATTTTTAAGTGTATAATTTGTTTGAATGATTACACTGACATCAGTTCATTTTTTCTTATATTTTTTTAACTATTCTATATTTGACATTAGTTTGTTATGGTTGAAACAGTTGCTGGCAAGGTTATAAGTTATTCTAGAAATTACCTTATTTTTCAAAACTGCATTTTTTCAGAAGTCCTTGATGTTTAAGACACTTCAAAATAAATCATACAAACAAACAAACAAAAAACTAAGAAAAATTAATTTATACCAAATGATTTATTGATTATAGAAATAGTAAAACGTATCTCGCTAACTACTTGTAACTTCTGTCCCACAACTCTTTAACTGAAATAGATTATTCTATACTTAACCTAGAAGCACTAACTGAACCGCAAATAGTTTTAAGGTATGCAACAAGAAAGACACTAGATTCGGTAATGGCAGTATCCTTCAGGGACCTCAAATCATTTAAATGCATCTTCAACTGCAAAAGAGCGAAATAGTTTTGACCGCTTTTCGATATCACCTTTCTGAAGACGGTAGTCGAGACGCTCTGCATAAGCACTATGGTCCATTGCTTGGCGCTAATGACGAATGCACGAGCAACAATATGCATGTCATGGTAGGACGCTCGCGTGATGGTGAGAGTTTCATTTCAAAGTCCTCAGCCGTCGATGTCTGGTGGAATCATTACCATATCAGGTTAGAACGATAAGGCATAATCACAGAGGGAACTGGAGGTAACATTGTCACTTGATTGCAATTAAAGAGGTGCGAATAAGTAGCAAAACAGCAATGGTGGATTCTGCCATCAAGATCGCATCAAACATGGGTGGAAGAGATAAATTATCCACAGTCTTCCAGATGGATGTTTTGACCCGAACAGTTTTCTGGTTATAAATTAGAAAGGTAAACGCTTTAGGAAAACTAAGAAAAGTAAAAGATTTACAAATATAGAGAAAGGTATTTTTTTTATGACTTCGAATATGAAGAATCTTATTCAGATTATAGTTGAAGAGAAGATTCAGAGGAAAACCGTTGTATTAGACTATAAAAAAAAAAAAATAGAATGTGTCTAAAAAGGCGTTGTTTTGCACTCTATGTTAATCTTTTAAACCCAATCAATTATTACATTTAAATTATTTATTTACAACATAGCTTTTAATACACATTTAAAAATCCGACATAGGTATAATAGTATGTGGTGTTTTATTAGATGAACTCTAATTTTCTATTAAAAAATTATCTTCTTATTACAGACTTTTCAAAACAAAATAATAATTTCAAACGACAACTGCCAAAACAATGGCATTAAATAATTCCTTTTTGCCTACAATTAATGAATATTAGTAATGATGGTATCCAGATAGAGGCTAGTTTGCTTTTTAAACAAGATAGAGAAATGAAGAAACTTTTTTATTATTATAATATTAAATTCCTTAAAAGCTATTCAAAAACTCAAAAACTATTCAGGAATTCATTAATTCATTCAAAACTATGATTAAATTAAAATTTAATTAATTAAAAAATTAATATTTTTATTTTTTAATTTTGAAAAAAATTCAAAAATTTTGACTCAAGAATCTTTACATTTGCAATAACTGTTTGTTTACTTTAAAATCTTTTTAATTCAATTCCCAATAAGATAGAGGATAACTAAAACAGAAAAAAAAATGAAAACTTGACCTTTGCAATGAAAATAACTTTAGAAACTTTTAATATATTTGAATTCTTCTATGAAAGGAAAAATTAGGAATAAATGCTGTTTTAAAATTCTTTAAATCTTTAAAATTGCATCATTTCAAAATATTGAAAAACTGGTACTATTTATATATGATAAAGAGTGTATTCTATTATACCAAGACACTATGAAAACATGCCACTGAACGGCTCTTCTAATTTAATAATGCAACCAAATGAGGCATTTATTTCCTGGAACTGGAAACAGAGAGAAGCAGCTACAAATCATAACTTAAAAAAATATAAGCACTCTGAATGGAGGTTATTGATCGCTTACTATTGATCATTTAAATATATTTCGTTAATTTTATTACACGCGCTGTTTCAGAAGGTCAATAAATAATTCTTCATTTTTGTAAAGCATTCCATTCATAGTATTGTAAATATTTTTACAAAAAATGTTTTCTCAATCAAATTTTTTTTAATTATTTCATCGGAATATTTTGATAGCAAATTCAGCTTTCTTGTTGACATTGAAAAACGATCAAAATTTTAAAAAATGCTGCTTTTATTTAATGTAATTATCTTTGAACCACTTGTTTCAGTGAGCCAGAAAATTAATATTTTTTTCTTTGTCAATATTCGCGCATATCGTTTGGAGTTTATCAGTGCATGAAAAATAGCTACTTCCTCAACTTCAGTTTCATCATTTTGACATTTAAATGTTAAAAAATAATTTAGCTTAAATTAAACTGTTTCTACAAGAATGAGCTTTTGAAGTTAAAATTTGTTTTTGCTTAAATGCAGCTATTAAGATTATTATCATTTTATTTTAGAATTTTTTATAAACATAATTCTTGCGATAGTTATAGTAGTTGCACTCGACCTTTAAAGTAACATAAAAAATTTTCCATAATTTATTTCATTCGTGTTTATAGTGATTTTTTGATTTTTGAAATATTTCTTATCTTCCCCAGTAAACCAAATGGGAAGTAGAAAATAATACTTTTTAATTTTTAATCATTCCTTTTTTATATTTCATAATTTTTTATTACTATTGTTAATTAATTAATTATTTATTTTTATATTTTGATAACAAATAAATTGTTTTTGGCCGATTTATGGCATGCTGCGATCTAACAAGATTGAATGTTTTATGATTAAATAAATGGAATATATATACAGAAGATATATACGCATTTCTAAGGCGATTTAATAAAAAAATTATGTTTTTAAAATCCTGTTTGAAACAGATTCTTGAATCCTATATGAAAGCTATGTAAGTGGAGATAAATAAAAATGCAATTTGACCTTTGATGAACCATGGATTTATCTAAATGATTTGCCACAAAAACAAGTGTATTTACGATGAAAAACGAGGAGAAAAAATATATATAAATCTAGAGTAATTTAAAGGAAGTTTTAGTAAGGAATTCATGATTTTCTTAGGATTCTGCAATAATATATTTGAATAATAAATTAATAATATAATAATAAATAATATAATAATAAAATAATTAATAA
>JAPMOR010045543.1:626114-694641 GCA_026543865.1 Argiope aurantia | reverse complement strand
ATAATAAATAATATAATAATAAAATAATTAATAATATAATAATAAATTAAAAATAAAAGAGTGGGGAAAAAGATTAAAATCAGTTCTAATTACTATGAATAGAAAAATTTATGTTCGATATTTGCAGAAAAAATTCTATTTCTTCATCCTTTTGACTTTCAAAGTGTGAAACTTCATCAGTACAAAACTGTAAGTCATACTTCAAAAAGTATACTACTACATTCCTTGAAAGAAAATGAAAAATGATACAGATATTGAGTTGAAACATATTCTTACGAAACACTGTCGTTTCACCTATGGACTTTTGTGCTTTTGGTCTGTCGAAAAGAGCCCTTTCTAAATGCAACCACCGCAATTGATAGGAACAAAGAGAAATGCTTACATATTCAGCACACAGCTACACATATACATTACATTCATATTACAGTATTGCGTCGCTTCTTTCATCGAGATTTATTTTCAGCACCGATCGTATTTCTAGCATAATATTATTCACAGCAATGAGATTAAATATATACACGGAAGATTTTGATTTTAAAGTTTTTTTTTCATATACTAATTTCTAATTCAAAAATATAGTAATATAAATAGAAAAAGATTTCTTGATATTGTTTGATATGATCAAAAGCAATATGCCTCTTTGTTCGATAATTTCATGATATGTGCATTTTTAAAATTATCGACTGGAAATGAATAAAAAGGTGACAAATTTCGCAATCCATTCCATCAAAATTTTTGTTGTAATACAAATATTTAATTCAATTTCTATTTTTTTTAGTATAAAATATTCAAAAATGATGCGTTTCTAAAATAAGCTTGTTTAATATTGGGTGTTATGCAACTCAGACCTAATATAAAATGGTATCTCATTCGTCCATAAACATATAAGAGGATTTTTTTTAAACTTCCCTTTTCCAGAGCTTTGTTATTGTTATTAGACAAACAACTTGGTATTCGCGAACTAACAGTAATATGTAGAATTTTATAAATAAATTAAATGATGATTTTATTCTTAATAAAACAGAAAAATCAATGATAATATTAACTTTAACATTTTTTAATCATATCATTTTTTTAATAAATATACAATCTATATACTTATAATAAAACTCAATGTGTGTGTGTGTGTGTTGACGCTCTACAGGTCAGACCATTCAACCTACAGCTAAAAAATTTGGCACGTGTATACCTTGGAGGCCGGGAATGTGCACCTGGGGGTTATTTTTTCAAATTTTTAATTAAAATTTTATTTATTTAAAAATTAAGCGAAATTTTGGCGTATTTCTGCTATAACATCCGAAAATATTACCGCACAAAAATATTTTTACATGAAGTTAAAGATCCAAAAATTTATCTTTTAAATGATACCAATGTTTTAACCTTAAAATTAAATTTCTATTTTTAATGAATTTTTAAATAAATATTTTAACTATATTTTTCAACAATTTTTTTCGTACAAAATAAAAATAAAATTTAAGCTGCACGGGCACGTTTCGCATTCATGGGAAAAAATTAGCTTTTTTTAAAGTGTTGCCATTACATTGATTAAAGTTCCAATTAAAAATAAATTAAATCTTTTTGGAAATGAAATCTACAAAAATATAATTTTCGGCACGTGTCTGTAGGATATGAAACAAATATGAAATATTATTTTTTCTAAAAAATAAATTCAAGAAAAGTTATTTTATGATCTTTTACACTCTCTATATTATTAATCCAATAAATCAGTTTTATTTTAAGGAAAGTTTTATTTAATATGAACAGGATATCCATTCAAATCAGGGCCACACAGCTAATTTGTAAACCTTTAGTAAGACACAGATGTGCTAAAATGGTCTAAATGGAAAATGATTATATTTTAAGTAACTTGATTCAATAAATGCTCTAATAAATAACGAACTTTTGATTTACATAAAGCTTCGGCTGTGGAAATTACGATTAACAAAATGTTCTTGAAACACTAATATTTTAAATAAAAAGAATTAATTTCCAATAAACTAAATCAATCACTTAAACTGACTGATTTATGAAAAATTGAATATCACTATTCAATAAAAAAAGGATAATTTTAGATTTTCCATCGATCTTTTAAAAGAAAATACGCCAATCAGCGCGCAGATTTCTCAAGATTAATTGGCCTAAGGTTATGAAAATGTAGAGTTTTTCTAAATTTTTAACATTCAAAACTTCATAAATAAGTCTTAGTTGATCGTGGAAAATAGAAACATTCATTCATTTATTTAAAATTTGGTGTGCCCAGAATATTTCTCAGAATACCTTACTGCATTAAATTTAGATTTCATAATTTTTGAAATATATTTATATGCCGGAACAAAATATTATTTTTGATTTAATTTCAATCCTTATGAAAGCAAAACTAAAAACTGAATTCTACGCTGAATCTGAGAAATTTTTGTTGAATTATTCTTTGAGATATTACATAAATTATGAAAAATGTTTTGTAGTTCACATAAGACTTAAATACCGAGCTATTCTGTTTGCAATACTCATATTCAATAATAATAATAATAATAATAAATAACAATAAAGATGATAAATAAAATAAAACGCTTGGTTTTATTAAAAAATATCTTTATATTAATTGCAATTTCATCATTTTCACTTTAAATTAAAGTTGAAGTTTTGCCGGAAATGACAACAAATTAGCAAAATATATATAGTAAATTGAACGAAACGATCTAAACAACAGTATAAGTTTGGTATGACTATCAAATTTTGAAGATTAAAAATGTTTTGTTTGAGAATCTATTAAGAGATCAGTTACTTAAAATATTTAATTGAAAATTGTAGCAAGCCGTAATACTGGCGAACCGGCTGGTCGCCGAAGGCGGCTAGTTTTTATATAATACTTGTTTATTTTGGAAAAAAGATTGTTGATACAATGATAGCATTATTTCAGTGTACGATAACTTAATTTCTTTTGGCCTTTTATTTAAAGCATATAGATCATCATTGTTTTCAATAATCATTACTGTTATTATAATAATTATTTTTTTCAATTATTATATAATAAAACTAATTTATAAGTATATTAATTATTTCAATTATCAAAATTAATATGCATTTAGCAATGGTTTATAAAATTGCGACTCATTGATTTTCAGACTGAATTTCATTTTATTTATTTCATCTCTAGTTTCTAAAAAGCTTCTACTGCAAATAATTTACTATTCAAGTTGTGCTATTTTTTTCTAAGCCTTTAATTCTAATTTAATTTCATTGTCTTAATCTTTTTTTTAAATCTCCATTTAGTCTTCTGTTTTCTAATCTCCTTGATTTAAAGTTGCATGTAGCATTATAGTTGCCAGATGTTTAAATCTTATTTAATGTTGTTCTATAATTTTTATTTAATATTATTCAGTAAATATCATAAGTTTCAAATAAAACTGTTGTGACTTTAACGTAATCTATATTTTACATAGTAAATACATGAATGCTGGAGATCTTAGTTGCATTACAGTTTTATAAAAGAAGGATTTTTAATTAATAAAAACTAAAGTGTTATATAAATACATTCAGTTGATCTATTTTTAATGCGTCCTGGCAAATGCACGAATGATGCTTGGAACGAAATTATCATCTTCATTCTTAATGAAATATTGACTATTTAATTAATTACAATAAAATCGTCATTAAGACCTTACTTAGACTTCAGCATTTGTAAGTAAAACTTTAACTACTTATAATGTAACAAATATTTAAAGTAAGCTTTAAGTTACACTATATTAAATCATTCAAAGTTACAGACTGTAACTTAAATTTCGGATACCAGAAGGATAAAAATATAATATCGGCACTTAACGGAATTCCAATGTGCTCGTCAACAAAACACTTTTGTTAATACTGTCAATATTTTTAATGTAAAAGACCACTTTTATATAAAATATAACATACAAAACCTTTCTACCATCTGTAATTTTATTTTGAATTAAAATGAAAAAATCCGCTACATGAAAGAGTTTTGATAACCTCATAGTTTTTCGAAAAATTACAGACCGATCAAACAATTTTTGAAACTTCAGAAAGCTGATTGTTTCAATAAATTAAAAATAATTTTTTAAGGGATGATGCAAAATTAGTCAGATATTTTTCAGTGATAAATTCAAATTTATCTTGTGGAAACTTGAATAAGGCGTTAAATACAAATATTAAATAAGAAAACAGAATTTTTCAACAGGGAATTTCAGTCTCCATCAACCATTGAAAGCAAGTAGTCAAGGTTAGAATAAACTTTAAAGTAACACCTCAAGCAAGGAAAAGTAAAATCTCACAACAATTTCTAAATTTAAAAAATACTTTTCAAATAAAATAAATTTTATGTAATTTTCTTTCATTCCCATGTTCAAGGCCAGTCATCTGGGGGGAGGGATGCTATGCACCGGGGCCCGGTGATTGAGGACCCCCCGACATGATCAAGAGCTAAAATAATGTTCTGAACAGTAATAGAGGGATGGAAAGAAGAAAGGAAGAAATTTAACTGTAACAATCCATGGGTTTTGAAATATATGAAGTTTACAGATATATTACAGTTTAGAGCAAGTGTGCAATATATTATAAACATAAAGTACGGTCATTTACTTCTCTACTAGGTTAAATTGTATATATTACTTTTATAATTCCTACTATAAAATGTTCAATATTCTTAGATCTAATCTTGTCCATACCAACCCAGTTGAGGAATTTAGAAGTTATTTTTTTTTAACTCTCTAACTGTTAATGCTATTGTATAGATAGAAAATATTTTAAATTTATCACTGATATAAAAACCTTAGAAAACACAAATTAGAGAAATGTTGCAAAAACTTTGTAACGTTTTATAATAATGATGTAAATGAAAACCTAATCCAAATAATTGTTTTGCTACAGGATTTGATTTTGGATGAAAGAGATGTAAATAATGCTCAACACATATTGCAATATATACAAATTAATAATTATAACGATTAATGTGTTAAAATTTTTCTTTATAATGCTAGTTACTATAATAAATACTGATTGTTGTTTCAGCAAATTAAAATTAATAAGGAATTATCTTGGGTCAAGCATGTGATCATAACTCTTAAATGCACGTGCTATTCTAAGTATCAGAAAAAGAAACTGCAAAAAATTGTAATTTTCCCGAAGTAATTTATAGCAAAAACAAAGTCACGAAACATGTAATAGTAATATGTGCTCGTATTGTTTCATTTTTTACTTTGGAAAAAAATGTAGAGCCCAACTGGTTACTTGCATTCGGGCCCATTTATAGAGAAGCCCGACTGTGCCCATATCTATATTCTATCTAATTTGTAAAACGAATTATTAAGCACCGTTTTGTAGATTGCTTGCACAAAAAAATATAGTTTTTAATTCATAATATATTAATTATTAATTACTTGTTACGAAACCTTCTGTAAAACGCCTCTTTATACTTCATCGTATTTGTGTGCAAAATTTGGCGAAAATATATTCAACAGTTTAGATTTCTATAGGAAATATAAAAAAATTACATTTTAGTTTTATATTTATATATACTAGAACAATGAAAAAAAAGCCGGAGTACTGGCATAGGGGTAGTGCGTCTTCCCCGCGTCCTGGGTTCGAGTCCTGGTTCTGGAATGGTTATGCTTCCTCTGTTCTATCTGTGAGTTGTGTGAATGTGCCCTCTTGTATAAAGGGGTTGTGCAAGCGAATGAGTGATGAGTAACAAAGTCGTACTCTTAGCCTTAATTGGCGCTACTAAAACAAGAGACGCACCCCCTATCGTCTTAAATCGCTGTCTTCGTAACAGCGGGCTTTTCTAAGTGCCATAAGAAACAACACAAACAACAACAATGAGAAAAGGCTTTAATTATATTTCTTCTAAACTACTTACATATAATAATTTATAATTATTAAAGAAGAGAGATATTTTCTATCGCTATGAATAAACGTTTTGTTTTTAATGACCTGTATAAATTTGGAATTTACTTTCATTCTAAGAATGAGAACGTAATACCTTACAATGCAATCTCAGTGTTTTATCATATTAGATTGGCAGTGCTCATTGTCAAAGGAATTTTTTTTCAGATAATTTCGAAAAATTTCTACTCTCCCAACTCGGGAATATTTTTAATTGTATTTATTGTTATTACTTATATTGTTGACAGTATTAAATCATAATTATTACAAGCTATACCATTATTCTTATCACCACTGTGTTAAGAACAAATAGATAAAATTCTCAAATATATTTAGGAATTGCTGTTGATTAGAGTAATTATTCGGGATATCATTAAGATGTTGCTAAATATTTTAAATAACTATATAGGAAAGTAAATTTTTCAAACACGTAGCCAATATGTTAAGTTCATGAACCCTATGAACCTTGTGAACCACTACTACTACTACCATCAACGTTCAACTACAAGGAAAAGAAGTAATGTTCGAATAACTCGAGATTATTACGAAACCGCGGTTCTTTGGGTGTTTGGAACAGAATGAATGAATGATGGCTTGTCAGAAGATATGACAAACATGTGGTCTGAAATAAATTACCATTCAGTTCTGCTTCGATGGATAAAAGAACAGAAATCGCTTTATCGGAACTTCCAGGCGCTAGTTTCGTTTTGTCAGACAAAAGAAATCTTCTTTGATGGCTTATTCTAAAACGAGCGGTTGGCTTCTTCTGATGACAGCCAAATGGCGGTTGAAATGTATTTATTACGCGCATCCGAGTGATACAATCTGCTCTGCTCCAAGAAAAATGCAAGATATTACTCGAGCACACACGACTTTTTTTGTTGTTGCAAGATCTAATGGTTTTTCTCAAGGCGTTAGCCTTTTTTGGAATTCTACATTCTATTCATATAAGATGCAGTAATTCAAGTTTTAATGTTACGAATTATGCCAAAAAGCGAAGTGTGTTCCTGTTCTACGTGTTTAATTCATACGCCCAGGAATTTAATGTGTCGTTCATCCTTTCTGGAATCATACCTTCCATAGAAATACGTAGTAATGCAACAATAACTTTGCAACTAAATGTCATAGTTTTATTGAAAGTAGCGTATATATGGAAATGGTGTTCATTCAACTCTAGGAAGTAGAAAACAGCAGAATAAATATCTAAAGCATTATTTCCTGATAAAATGAATAAATCCATTCTAACTATCTATGGTAGAATATGATTGTATTTATATATGTTTTTATTGAACAATTTCCTTTAAAGTAAAGTTTTTTATTATATTTATTTCTTTTTAAATTCTGTCTGAAAATAAAACTTCATGTATAATTTCTTTATAATCTCATTTTACGCTTTGAAATCGAGATCATCTCTTTTTTTTAAAAAAAAATGGGGGGATAGAATAAAAATTTTGCTTTTTAACAAAAAAATAATTTTTTTGCAATAAAATTGTATTTTAGCATCGATTCATTGCATTTAGTGTATAATTTATTTTGCCTTTAGAAAGAAAAAACTCGAATTGCATGTGATTTTTATCCAAAGATTATTTTAACTGATATTTGATGAATAAAGATAAGGTTTGTGATTTATTTTATTTACAAACCATTCGCTAAATTTTATTAGTAAAATATTGTGAATGGTTTGTAGTTGATGATAAATTATAAAAATGTACGTATGTAGTTTGAGAAATTATAAGCGTTTTACTTTCTCAATATTTGAATTTTCTTCAGCTCTTAAAAGTATAATTCATTCATCAATTGCACAACTCGAACCTTTTACCTCAGTTTTTAAAACCAACGCTACGAGCTTCATCGATTCAAAATAAAAAAAAAATAAATAATTTCATGATGATACGTAAAAAATAATTATAAAATGTTAAATACAATTAATAAAAGGTAGCTGTGATTAATCTGTAGAAATGCTCATGAAATAAATTTTTATTTAATTCCCTTTTTAGCTCTGATGAGTGACAAAATGTATAATTTTCGTATTTTTCATTATTATTATGAACTTTCTTACAAAGCAAATATAGGAAATGAAAGCTCATATAATTAAACAGAAGCAATTTTCAAATCCTTTGAAGAATGGAATTCTAAGTGAAATTTATGTCAGGAAGAATTAACGATATTAATAAATTTTATTTTAAGATTAGTATTGGAAGATGTTTCTTTAAACAATTTTTCATATTTTATTTATAAATAATGAATTTACCTTTCAAATAGAATATTTTTATAATTATAGGTTTAATGGTTTATTTTTAAGTTATAAGCTTCTGTTTTTATCTGTAATCAATTTGGATTTTAAATTTTGTATCGGACGATCAAGAAAACCTTATAATTATTAAAAAAACAATAAGTTATTTTCGATGATGATCCTAACATAATAAGAATAAAATGGAAAAAGAATAATAATAATCACAGCAAATAAAGTAAATAATAAAAATTTTCTTAAATAAAGATCATTCGAGCGCATTTCCCATAAATGTATGTGAATATATGATGATTAACATTCAGAAACAGGAACGTGTCTTAAAAATGTCAAGATAGATTAGAGATAATAATACTGCTTAACAATCTTAAAAGATATCGTAACGACAAACAATATTGACAGGTTTCATATAAAAATAAAATAAAAATTTGAAAGAAAATTTTGATCTTTAAGTTTTTTTTATGAATCAACGATTTTAAACAGGGATTAGTTTGTTTATTCACACAGGAATCAAATCGCATATTTAATTGTACGCATGAAGAATTTTTTTAAAAATTCTTTAAATTATTACTGAAAGAAAATATTTTATCTGAAATGGTAATAGTGAGAAATTTTGTTTTAACGATCATAACAATTAAAAATATTTCAACACCTTTTTTTTTTTTTTTTGACTCGTATAATCGTACAACATACTTCTAATACTATAAGGATAAGATCAGTTTTCAAGATAAAGAAAAAAATATGATGTAAAATAAGTCTTTTAAGAAACATTACTATTGAACATGTATATACTTACATAATACATAACATACTTTTTTGCTATTTCTATTGATTATCCCTGCAATTTTACTTATAAAGAAAGAAAAATTTGAAGGAAATTCGAACCATCAATCAGAATATTACAATTTGATAATGTTTTGCTTGATTTGTCTATTTTTTTATTATTTTACATTAGATCTTCGTATTCCAACTTCATGCGAAACAAATTATTCAAAATAACTGATTTAACTAACTTCCTCTTGGTTTTAAAAGCATGCTAAACAGAGCATTAATATTCTAAAAATAAATATATTTCATTAGGTTAGTCTCCGATGTGGACCTTGGAAGGGATTAGATGCGGTTCATTTCTGTAATTAGTCACAAACCATGGAGATGAGTAACAGAAATCGAATTAATTATCAATAAATGTATGATTCTGAATAATCAATATCCTTTATATATCACAATAGTATTTTAATAAACACGCATCCATGCTTACAAAGATAATAAGACACGGTTCAAGTTTCAAGAAACGCGGTTAAGCCCTTAAACGTATCTTTAATAGTTGTAACTAGTTATAAAAGTACCGTACTTAAAAATGGTAGTTGATTGCTAATTAACGATGGATAACAGGCTAACGAGTCTGACAATGAAGGGTAGAGCAGATTAACGATGAATTACCCTGACGCGATGAATGGAGCAGGTTGAAAAGAGAAGGAATTACTTATTAGAATAGGCAGATGATGAAAAATGTAAAATTGCCACTTAAATACTTATGGTTTATGGTAGAAAAGAGCTTAGTATGTCAGATTATAAAAATAGAAAAATTGCTATCAATGTGAAAAATATCTATCTTTTCTTTCTAACTGTTGTATGTAAGCAATTTATCGAATAATTTTTAAAATGTATATAATCGCTTCAATTTATATTACTGAATTTTCAAGTGTTTCTATGAGAAATAATACTGAAGCACTTATATACATATAACACTGAGGACATGTTCCCACATTTCAGAATAAGGTATGAATACTAATTCACAAAACATCCGTTTAATTTTTATGATAGTTTACTTGTTAAACAATCTCCGTAAATCGAGATTTAACAAAAAAATGTTACGATTTAAAAATTTTTAAAAATGTTAATTGCAATATCTACAAAACCGGCATTACAAAAAAAAGCAGTAAAATGTGTCAAATTCCTGCAAAGACGAACATAGAAACTGAGCGGAAAATATTAGTTAGTTAGAAAATCGAGATGTAGTGGAATAAAATAGATAAAATATTTGCTACTATAGAATTTCATAGAGGTTGGCGCAGTTGGATGAAATGATTGACTGATGTGACTTAATATATATATATATATATATATTTCCAACCATTTTAAATCGAAATAAGATAAATTGTGGTTGTTTTATTATATTTAATTCCTTTATTTCTTTTGTTGCTTTTAGCAAAATTTGCATGAAAATTTCTATTATAATAATTCTACCAGGCTGTGAAGCTGAATTGAATAAATACTAGAGAATTTTCAAATTCTATACAACAATTTTCTTTGTAGAGAGTTTTGATGTATAATCTGTGTGAAGAATATATTCATAAGAAAAGAACAAACTTATTTGTGATAAATGATGAGAAAACAGAATGAATTTATTTTATGCACGCTATTTAATATTTTGGGATAATAATATTATGAACTACTGATTAAGATATATATTTTAGTAAGATTGCATCAAAATATTAAAAAATCTTGACAGTATATAAAACATGTTTTGTCAATCATTATGATATGCTATTTAATGCTCCTAAACAAATAGATTTAATGAGATATATTCATTGTAAAATAGATTATCTATAAAAATAAATATTTCTTGGAATTACTAATTTTGAAAAATCTCATGGAGGAATAGTTTTGTATGTTATTTTAAACATTTATCAAATTTTCCTTAAAACACCAGTTTTTAAAAAGTGGGGGAAAATCGACATGAAATTAAGAGTAATATTTTTTTTTTTTTTACAGAAAACATTTTCCGTTAAAGTTAAAAAAATAAAAAAATTTAGAAAAAGATAAAATTATAAAAAAATATGTATTTTAAATGTTTTATGAAAAAATTGAGTTACTTATATACTTAAACAAATTTGGCGAAATAAGTTCAAGACTAAGCAATTCAGCTGGTTTAAAAAAAGATCAACGGATACTATTGATATAACTGATGTAAAGTAACAAAATAAATTATCTCGTCATATTAAAAAAATATACAATCCCTTTAACTCACACTACCAATAGTTGACATTCCAAAGTTCACGTTTTCTAAATTGTTTACTCAAAAGATCTGCTGTTTTTTAACCGCATCCTTGACTCATTTGTTTTAGTAATTATTAAATATTGAATTCAATAACATTGCTTAGGTTTACATAATCTGAATCGGAATTTAATGAGGATAAAAGATAAACCTTTCACGCTCGATAGCCAACTCATTATTCAACGTGTATTTATTCACACCAGTGTTTTCTTTTCTTTTACAAATAGCGAATTGGTCATTCATTAGCTTTGCAATGCTCCAGGCGATGTTCAGCGTTTAATGCCGCTTCTAGAGAATAGCCGCCATTTTTGTACCTTTTGGAAAAATGTTTCCTTCCCAACTCTTTTATGAGCACATTATTGATGCATTGAACTCATCTAATACAAACCACATACTTTTTTTTCAGAACGAATTTCACCTATGTCGTAACGATTAGCACAGATTAAGCTGTGTTAATGATTTTTTAGTATATTCTCTTATTTATAAAGAAGCTACTTTTTACGAATACAAGATTTCAAATGATGTATAAACATATATTTGGTAGTTTAATTTTTAAGTTTAATTCAGACAAGTGTGTTTCAGAATTTTAATGAAACTGCAAAAATTATTGATGATGCTTGGATGTCATATTTTTTTCATCTGAAGAACTGCTATTCCCAATCTTAATTGCTCTCTTTGCAATTTAATTTTGATCTGATTTTTTTTCTTTACGCATCGTTACTTTGTTTCTGATAAATACGTGGTTTGAATAGAATCACTATTATATCTAACTAATACAAATATTTGAAAAGGGAACATAATATTTCATTTTATACCACCAGATGGTACTTCAGAATGCGGATGAGAAGCTTCTAGTATGGTGGTTGATTTTCGCCATCTTAGTGAGTACACAAATGGTGTGGGATCGGTTACCTCCTATCGATGATAGGACGTGCCTCCTACGAAAAGGGTTGTTTTGTAGTCGGAGATGGTCCTTAGGATTGAAAATTACTTCCCGTCAAAGTTGTTACAGCTGTTAGGTCATTCAATTTCTTCTATGTGGCTTCACGGCGTGTCAGAGTAGTCGGTTGGGTTTAATTTTCATTCTAGAGAAATGAAATGGTAACTTCAAACGGATTAATTTTATTTTCCATTGGTTTTCATTTATTGAGTGTGAAACACATTTCCTTTATTGCATTTATTTGTTAGATTAGTATTTAATTTCTTAAATTTGTGTAAATTTCAATATATATATATATATATATATAATATGATGGACGAGATCCTCGCATTGTTTTTGGGGGAAAAGTTATGAGGGTTTTTCTTCAATGGGGAAAATGTAAGTTATTATTACAAAAAAATATTTTTAAAAGTTAAATTGTGCATTTTTCTAAACACATAATATCAGAAAAGTAGTAATTTTAATGAAATATGTGACAATTATTAACTTTTAAAGCTCATTTAAATTTTTGTGGAGGATAGAAAAGCCGCAAGAGTTTGTTGAAAGACGTTACAAAGAGATCATAAAAAATATGTTGAAAAAGTATTTTAAACAATTATGAAAAATAAATTACAGACTTGATATTTTTTAATTTTTAATTTTCTTTTCTTTGGTTGCCATTTATATAGTTATTTATGCACACAAAATAAGTATTTTTTTATTTTATTGAAAATTTAATATCAAAATTTAGCTATTAAAATTTTAAAAATTTCTATTTAAAAAACAAATTACCAAAATTACTTTAAAACGAAGCTTTGCCTTCTATCTACTGTTATGTTCTTTATAATAAAATAAAATATTCAATAAGTATCTTGTAATTGCATGTGTTTTCTTTAAGTTTAATTAATTTTAAAATTTATTAATTCAAAATAGGTTTTGAAGAGCTCATAAGGAGTCATTTAATAGAATATTTTAGATAGTGAAAATGAGTGAGGTGAAAGTAACAATTTAAACTCATGTGAAAATGTTTTCTAACATTTCACATTCAATTTCTATCAATCACTATTTATTTAAACTCTCCTATAGGAAATACTTTTAATCAAAAATTTATTTCACTTCTTTTATTCGATTTTGTTTCATTTAAATATTACGTATTGGAAGCAATTCAGTAAGTTGGAAAATCTTAATTAATTAAAAAGATTTTCATTCTTAATTCTTTTCAATTCAAATATTTTTTTAATTAAGAAATTTCAGCTTATAATATACATGTCATTGTCATTTAAGAAGTTAAAATACTTTTTCTATACATTTAAACAGGAATATAAAAGGACAATTTTAAAATTAAATTTAAAAAAATTTCTTTCTTCTGAAAATTTTTTCTTTAAAATTCTTCTGACTCTATAAAAAAAAATCCATTTGGCGAGCCTGCAATCTAAAAACTCTGTTTCATAGAATTAGAACATATATGCTTGCTGAAAAATAAATGACGGCAAAATGGCAAGTGTAGACAATAAGTACTTGAGCTATAAAGAAATAATGCTTCTAAAGTATAGCCTAGGAAATCTGATTGTTCCATGAAGACAATATTTGTATCGACACATCGAACATCTTTCAATGTCCGATTTAGAAATTCTACCATTATTCACCTCCGCATAGGTGTTAGGTGTTCTCATGCAATTCTAATGACCCCAAAAAGCAATTGGAGGAGCTTTCTAACACAATGGTGGCAGATTTAACTACGGTCTTTACCTCAAAGAACCATAAAAACGAACGTTCCAGCTGATCGTGAACTTAGGCTGGTTATTTTTTCCCCCTTCCTTTACTTGCAACAAGTTTGTTTTCTGCAATAAGTTAAAAGACAAGTTCACCCCGACCTAGCAGGGCATCGTTTTTGAAGAAAGAGATCCGCTGGCCACGATTCTGAACCAACCTCGTTAACGAAGAAACTGCTGGAACGGATAATCCAGTCCTGTCTTGGTGACCTATTCGGCTTGTTAATCAGTCGAGCCGGACTTCCTCTATGGATTTGTAATCTTCAAAGAAAGGAAAAGAACACGAAAGAAGGGCAGAAATGAGTCAAATGTTATTCTTCAACAGTCGCTGGTCCGATTAAAAGGCTTTGAAGTGTTAAGGATGACTTCTTTATCGGAACACTAATGAAGTATAAATATGTAAAATACTGTAGTAACTTAATTTAACAGAAACTGTGAAGCATATAAGTTTGTTTTATATATGTAACTTTTTTTTGTTTAAATCAATTTATTGTCCCTATCTGTTAGAAGCTAAAAGCTTATTTCTATTACAGAATCTGAATAATAAACAATAAAGAGCATTATAACTAATTCATCAAATAAATATTTAAAAAAAAGTATTTTCTCAAAAATCATTTCTTTATTATTTCGTTTAAGAAAATAATCAAATGTTTATTTAGATCATTGTAAAACGTTTGTCTGGCTGGAATTCGATTAAAGGCTCAAATTCAGACAGTTTTCATTATTTTCATTTTTATTATAAAATCAAAAAATAATCTATACTATCCAAATTGTAATTTGTGCTTAAATTTCTCCTTTTGAAGTTGTTTTGATACACTTCCCATGCTTTGCATTATTAAATTTAAATATGAGGTATTGATTTATCACTTATTGTGGAAACAATCGAATTAATGATGACAGATAACAGAGCGTAAAATACACATAAAATTACTAAAAATGCTGAAAATTTATTGATATATATGTATTTAATATTTATATACATTTGTGTGTGTGTTTTATACTATTTAATAAATCTTGTTCAAAACTTCAAAAATATACATGCAGTATGAAACTTAAAATTTGCATTTATTATATAAAATTTATTCACTGCTATTAGTATGTACATTCATTGATGGAAATGGATATTAAGTACTTTTTTAATAGAAAAAAAATGTGTTTATTCTTTTAAACGAGTCACTGTGACTTTGAACTATAATGAGCTTACTGTGATTATTAAGTGAAATTCGTTTCAGTAGGTAAAAAAACTGCCAAGAATTTAAGAAATTAGTTAGTTTAAGAGTTATTTTTTTTATTAGAGAGCTATTCATTCATTCATTTCCAAGAGAAAAATTTTAAGAATGCGAAACTGCATCACAGCATGTAACTCTTAATTAAACATTTTTTTTGAAGCTGCGTTTTATTCATGCATGAGATGAGATGCATGCCTTTCAGCAATTGCTTTCTTTTTGAAAAGAGTACATTATTTAAGCTTCTCATTAGTGTTAATGATTTCTTGAATTTTCAATGCCAAATGAGAAAACTAAAAAAAGAGTAAATATTTGAAAGCAAAAATTAAATACTTTCTACTGTTTATATGTTTGCGTATTGACAATAAAAACTAAAAATTAAAATTAAAATAACCCATTAACTTGATGAACGAAAGATATTCTTATTTCATTTACTTAAGTCTAAATGATATTTTAAACAACTAGTTTTTTTTTTTATATCTAAATATTGCTTGTTTTTTCTAATGTTGAATAATATACTTATTTAAAAAAAATTCTAACTCGCCATTCAATTATTGTTGCAAAATCGCTTCACTGCGCTAACGGTTTATTATATTTCATTAACTCATTCGGAGTTAATCATTTCGTATTCGCCTTATCACCATCAATAACATCATTCATATCTTGTGAATATGAATGTATTTCTTTACTTAAAATAGAGATTTACTAAGTTTTAAAAACAGAAATAAATATGTGTATCAAATCATTTGATTTTATTCAAATAATGAACTGATTAATTTCTTATACAATCAAATAAAATTATATATATGTGTGTACACTCATGTGTTGTTTATTTTGTTTATATCATCACGAATATTTATCTATAAAATAACTTTTTTTCCAATGCGAATATGCTAATCATTGTGAAATTATGCAGTTATAAAAGTAGCTTCTGAAGCGTTTACGTGAATAATAATCTTCCAAACCCCTTCTGTTTATTTACACATTTCCATTATCTCTATGCATAATTACATTAATTTTCTTCTAACCGCAGTGTAATTTATAGTCATATCTACATATTTTTTTAAATATTTAATTGCACTCAACTACCATTCAATCAATTTAATTCTCGAGGCAAGCTAGCCAACGTGGTCTGTCACCAACACGTTCCCAGGTGCTGGCAGCTAAAATCGTGATCACCAAATCGACATTTCCCCATTAATCAATCGATGGATGGGCGAGGCCTTCAATTACATCAAGTTCACTCATCAATCTAACTATTGAATTAAGGCGTCAGCTACAGAAGTCGTGAGACCTCCCGAGGCATTTCCATGGTTTCATCATTTTTCAGTAGCTACTTACAATCGCTGCGATTACAGTATTTCCAGTACCTACGAAGACTAACTCGTCGGGAAATTTATAGAGATGATAATTATTTCTTTAACACTTGCCGGGTTTTTTTGCGAAGAAGCCTGTTCAACTCGTGTACGACGACGTAGTAATTGCAAAAGGAGGAGCTGATTGGGCTAATAATCCATTGATCTTAAGTCGACTAAACACGAAGTATTCAGGTTCCTGTTCCGTGGATGACTCGTATTTCGAGAGACCACACATCGTTGAAATCGATGATAAACTGCCAATAGAGCATTGTGAGGCCAGGCGACATTGTCAGTTTTATCGAATTTAGAAATTAAAAAGGTGTAATAAGACAAATACGACAGTATTTTACAAAAACGTTTCAACATTTCGTAAGAACATTTAACAGTTAGCAGATTTAAAGCCATAGAAATACTTAAATTTTTGAGTTACAACAATAATATTTAACATTGCATTTTAATTTTAAGTTACAACAACATATTAATGTTTTATTTTGAAACTGCAAACATGCTTCAAGATTTTGCGAGAAAACTTCTTTCTGACTCTTCGTTTATTTTTGAGTTTTTACCTGATCACTACATGTTTTCTCTTTCTAAGACTACAATAGTATCAATAAGTGACATAAATCATTTCAAACGTTTTTTTCTACATCCAGATAGCCAGCCCCCAGTGGTAATTGATAACTTTTCGTGTCGGTTTTGTTTTATTTAAATTTGCTTGGCTGTCAATTTTCTATCCCTTCACTCAGAGCGTGGTAACCGCTGATGAAAGCACTTTTACAAAGCTTCTCTTGAATTAATGAAATAGAAAAAGTGGAATGGGACAGGAAATAAGAGAATATTTTAGAATGAAGTTAATATGGGCTAAATTAAACTGAAAGTTAGGAAATTAATTAAGTTTAAATTAGATTTTAAAATATCATTACATATATATCATACATATATATTTATATGTGTGTGTGTCTATGAATTTCTTGCATAAATTTGAAATTTAATTAATTGTAACAGTTACGATTTAGTGTCGAAGAAGTTAGTGGTGCTGTATATTTATTCCATACTCTTTTTTGTGCACTCCTCACTTCTCTAAATACCTCGTCCTATAAGCGTGCGTTTGTGATCTGTGGAGTTTTTTCTTAACCAAGAAAAACATGATGTGCAAAAAGTAAATTCTCTATAGTAACTTTAAACTCTGCTTCTTGATTAATCATATAGTCTTGATTAATCATATATTTTTGTCTGCAATTATTTAAAAGATATCATTTAAGAATCTCGTAAAAAAACTGTAGGGGTAAGCTATAATTTTATATGAAATAAAATCTTGTCTTAAATATTAAAATAAGTGTTTTTTTTCTTTTGTCTTGCCTTTAATAATTTGTTTATGTATTGATATTTTCCTTTAACAGACGCATTCACAAAATTTTATAACAACAGTAAGCTTTAAAAAGCTACAAATCTGAATATCAGTATTAATTTGTTGATATTTTAATGCAATGTTATTTTGTATAATAGTATATATTTATGAATTTTTCTAAAATTTCAGCTTACAGGTATTTTAGAAGGTATTAGTTGAACAACAAGAAAAAAAATGATCCCACTTTGGAGAACCATCGCACTCACTCTCTTAGTGACTGTAGCTGTAGAATGTAAGTTATATTTTATTTATTGTAAAAAAAATGAAGCATTTAATCCTTTATTTTTCACATAAAACTAACAAAATTAAATAGAAGATGGAAATACTGCCAAATTCTTTTATTATTAACCAGCTCTTTTTTTGGCAACCATTTATTTCGACTGGATTAATGGTGCTAAAATGTTTAATGAATAGTTTTCATAATTATGTTTAATAGTATCCTCTATCAATTGTTTTTAAATTTCAAATTTTGATAGACATATAATTGAAGCATTTTTTAAGAAACCTTATATCTTTTGTTCATTCTGATATGCATTTCTCTAATTAACTGTTTATATCCTTATACATCCGATTATACTTTACAACAACACATCTTTTTGTTCATTGTAGTATGCATTTTCCTATTTTCTGTATATATCTTTATGCATTCAATTATATCGCACAAGAGCAGCTGTGTTTCAAAATGGCCATGTGTGCCAAATCTTCATATTTTGATCATCAGTAATGGGAAAAAAATAACCCAGAATTAAACATTGGTAGCAGCCATGAAAAAAAAGATTTGTGTTTATTATTATATATTATTAAAATGTATATATTGTAAAAAGCTAATATCGACAAAAACAAAATTGTTTGAATTTAAAGATGATATTAAAATCAGTTTCATACTGATATATTTTCTTAAATCATAGCGGAAAAATATCAATACTTCATTTAATTTTTAATTAAGTAAAATATCAAATAAGCTTTTATTTTCTTCTTAAAATTACTATGAAAATCGGTTTCAAAATGAAAATGATTCTTATTCTATTAACAGAATTCTTTTATAAAATATTGCATAAAAGATTGCAAAGTCAAAAAGCCAGTAAACTCCATGGAAGGGAAGTTTTTAATTTTAGGAAAGAAGTGTCAAGTTAAAATTCTAGAGTGCGACAAGTACATTTATTCATTTACATAACGAAATCAAAACAAATAATTACCGAAGTTGATGTTCATTAGAATAAGTGTTTATGAAATTGACGCAAACAGTTTATTTTCATAACGTTTAAAGATTGGCATATTATCCGTAAATTGCGGCACACGGTAAGCATGATGCGATAGACATGATGAAATAAAAGCCTTCTATTTGTCAAAATCATTTCCATCAATCTCTAATCGTTTTAAACCATTAATCCTAAAACTACCAAATTCAAGACGAGTTTATTCCAGTTTAATAGGTGTTCAAAATGCATTTTTTTTTCAAAATTTTAATTCTAGTTTTGATAGAAATTTATCAACATTTCAACGTGTTTCTTTAATAACGTTTGCATATATTGTTGTGCAGAAACATTTTTACACTATTTTATAATTTAAAGATTACACTTTTCAGTGATATATATTTTATTTCGGTACGAATATTGTTTTATTTTAATGCATTTTTAAAAAAGAGTATAATTAGTATTTTATTTCAATTTTTATATAATAATTTTTCAATTTTTTTGAATTTTGCATGCAAATTATTTAATTTCATTTTTTATACAATTTTTTAAAAAATTATTTATAAAATCTGATCATTTTTCAAGTAAATAATAATTAATAATAGAGTTCTTTAATTGTGTTTCTAAAAATTTAATCGAGAAAGCCAAAACATACCTTTGGTAAATTTTTTTCTCTTTAAAATGCTAGAATTTAACTCACCTTTATCAAACAGCGTCTTCCGGCATCTTCAGGCGATAGAAAAAGATAAAAAAAAGAAATAAACGAAGGGGAAAAGAAATCTCGAATTACATTCATAAGAAGTTTCTACTAACGAGTGGGCACTGAACCGGAATAGCTGTGTTATGCTACTAGGCCACTCAAAGGACATAATATAATTCGATATAACGAGACAAAGTTATGGATAAAAAAGAGTCTAATTTGTGTCAAGTTCAATTCGTCCACCAAGCGGTCGGAAATGACATCGTTTAAAAAAATTGGCAGAGGACATTTAAAGAATTTTCAGGTGACGGATTACGGGGAATTCAACTTTGCCTTTGTAAGGAATTATAAAAAATCGTGATCGAGCGATAAAAGTATACTAAAATCGCCCAAGGTTTTACATTGAAGCTTTCCGATCCGATTACTTGAAAGAAACTTCTTTAATGTTTGTCTCGATGTAATGGTTCAGAAATGACTTAATGTCCGCCGCAAACATGCTCTTAAAATATAAAATATTCATGACATTTTAGAACAAAGGGCATTTAAATAAGATCAATATACTTAGAGCGTAAGTATTTTAAGTAAGGATTGTTTGTTGAGATTTTTCAGCTAAGGTAAGCTTTGGGAAACAGAAAGCTTACTTACGTTACTATTAGAAATAAAATAACACTAGAACCTATTATACAGGGTGTCTCATAAGTAAATTTACTTCAGGAATATATATATAAAGAAATCATTTTTGTGTTAGAAGATAGGACCGAAAAAACACAGGGAGTGCTATGCGGAGTTCTTTATTCACTTAAAAATAAATAAATGCAACTGTAAAAAGAAGATCTAATATAATGCAAACTCATAAAAACACAGTTATAGGAATAACAGTATATGAAGCGTGTATCACTTCTGAGATTAGTTTCTTCGAATTTTTATTAAGTACTCCAAAGTTAACTGTTGATATTGCATCCTCCTTGGTATTAGTGTCTGATATGCTGTGATTAATTCGAAATGCCTTATTTTCAATTGGTTTATTGTGTTTTTATAAATGTGCAGTCCATTAGATTTGAATTGTGCTTTTTATGTAGTAATTTTTATTTAATTCACTGGTAAACTGCCTCCATTTGTAAGTACGACTACATGATCCAATGTCAAAGTGATTTGTTTCAATACAGTTACTAATGAGGTACTTTTATAATAGTTAGAACTTGAATTGAAGGAATAACTTCTTAAAAAAATTGAAGATTATTTAATGTTTGGTTACTAAAATGTGCAGATGGTTGTTTGTTCGCTTTAAAAGTATATTTCATACGTTTCTGAAAATTACTGAACATTTACAAAAATATTTATTTTAATATTCGAATTCGCTCTTTAAAAAGTAAGAATTTTTGTTGCATCTTGCATAATTTAGTGATGGTAATTAAAAAATTATATAGGGATTAAATTGAAGTTATTAATATTTTTAATTAATAATTGTGATTTTTAAGTTCATTTTATAATGTTTCTTCATTGCAATGTAAATAATTAGGAGTCATAACAAGAAAATGGCAATGCAATATGCTAGTATATGTTTCCAAAAAAGAAAGAAAAAGAATTTCTGGAAAATTCTAAAAATAAGGTATTTTTTATCCCCCAAATGGGATACAAATAGTTTATTTGAGTTAATGTTTCAATTTTAGAGAAAAAATTAAATACTTAAATATAAATCTGTCTAAAAAAATAATAAAATCTTTCAGAAATATGTTGATTAATACAAATTTTGGATAATTCAGTATGAGGAGAAAACGTAGCAAAACAAATAAATAAAAAATGACCACAAAAGTAAAATCAGTTTTTCAAAAAGCCACTACATTGAAATAAATATTGTGATCTACTACATGTTGTGCACGATTTTCATCTATGTTTTAGATAAGCTTCGTCCGGTTTCGTCGACTTTAAATTTGGCAGCAAATTCGTAATTTCATTTTATTTGTTTCTTCTTTCTCATTAGTTTGTGAATTTTTAATATCAATTCCAACATTTTTATTGAATAAAATCATACTCATATTTTAATTAAATAAATATTAATTTAAACAAAGTTTAATGTCTAAAGTGTTTTTGTTACATTAAGAGGTAAAACCATGAATAACTGAATTATTATTTGTTAGGAAATTCCTGAATTATTATTTTAGAAATATCAGTCATGATAGATTTTAGTATATTGATACTTATTTACTATTATATAAAATAATTTCCTTTTGTCATAAAAAAATCCTTTTTGTTATTTCGAACATATTCAAACATAACATTTTATATATTTTAAAAAATTTTGTAGCCTTAAAATCCATTCTTTTTGTTTAAAAAATCATAAAATGTTATTGGGAATCTTTAAAACTTAAAAAAAAAAATCCTCGAATTAAAAATCAGCAAAAATATACTTAATATATTTAAGAAGTTTCTAATCTTGAAAATCAATTTCGAACCAATAAATATCTGAACAACATTTGCTAGATAAAAAAATGTCGCAAACCGGCTTTAAAAAAAGAGCATCATCATTCCTTAACTGTGAACTCATACTCTGATTACAGGATAGACAGCTAGCGCTAAATTATTCCTAATGATATAAAAATCTCTGTCAGAAAAAAAAAGTGACTGAAAATCAATTTACTTTTTTTATTCAATAGAGAGATATGATATCACATTGTTGACTCAATTGTATTTTAATACAACTTAACGATGCCTAAAAGCGATCAGTTTTTTTTTCTTTGCAACACCACCCACAGCGACGATTTATCCCTTATTATTTACAAAATCAGTTTTAAGGATATCGTCATTTTGATATACATCAAAAAGTTAATCAATCTGGAGGTCAACTATATAGTGGAGGTCGTAGACGAATGAGCAAAATAAATCGTTCCACCGTTACAACTGGGCTCTGTTTAGTAAGATTCATCTCTAAGCAAGCATAAACTTTTTTTTTTTAATGTTTATTATGTAACGGACATGGTTGTCTCAGTGAAGAGCTCAAAACAAGTCTTCTATCACCTTTCGATTCATTCTACCATCGATTCGGAACGTGGATTCTTTTGAAGGAATTCGAAGGCCATGCAACTGTCTTTTTTTTTTCGCCTTTTTTGTCTTCGCGTTTTTTTTTTTTTTTTTTCTTCTCTTGTTGGACGCACTCACCGTTAGTTGATCGAAACAACTTAGCGGGCAACCAACCGCACACCCGCATGAACTTTCATCCATTTTCCCGCTTTTTATTTATTTTATTATTTTTAATCTACGCCATTTTTATTTTTGGCCATCTGCAGTGAACGATTTCCGTAAACGATAGAGCATGTTCGTGAGAAGATGACTTGTCGTGATAATTTATAGTTGTTTGCTTGTAACGTGTGTGAATAAAATGAATAATATGGAAACTTTAACACGGAGGAAAAGGCATCTGATAGCGTGATTGTTTATTCAAGCTGAGGTGAAATTCTTTTTCCCCAAATATAACATTAGAATTCTGTTTTTACGATTTCTCCGAAAAAAAAAAGAGTTAAAAGGTTGATAAAAATTACTCAAGCATAATGAACGTTCCACCATCATTTCATTGAAATAAGCATCTCGTGAGGTTATTTTAATTTCAATTTGGAAACAACCATAATGAGTACAAAGAAAAGTGGAAGGTTTCGTTGTATTATCTTCGCGAAGAATGATTACATACGCATAGAATAGTAATGAGAGTATACTTATGATGTTTTTTCGTGTAATTAAGTATTATTACTACTGTAGAGCAATATAATAGTGGGATAATTTAACTCACGATAGCCAGAGGAAAATAAACAACAGTGATTCGCCACATTAAAATGTTTTTATTTTATATGCTTCCCTTTCATTGACATTTTGAAAATAAATCTGTAACTTACTCTATCTAAATTCGAAGTATAGAAGAGTTATCAAGCACAAACTTAGATAAATTTAAAATTTCGGCAGTATGAAATATAAAAGAAGAAATTATTTATATGAAACATTCTGTACTATGTATTAAAATTGTATCTTATGAAAATCAAAGTGCGCTTCATGTCAAAATAAAAAATAAAAAATTATGTGCCTGATAGAATCATGATGAAGGTCTGTTATAACAAGAAAAAAAAAGAGTGAAGTGCCATTTTTAAAGACAATAAAGAATAAAATCAGAACGCAGGAAACCACTGAAGTGGGGAAAGGAGATAAAGAAATAAATATTATTTTAATACAAGGCATAAATTAAAGTAATTAAAAGATTTTTTTAATCTTGGAAAAGTACACTAATTATTTAAAATAACAATTCTGCTTATTTTAGCATTTAATTGTATTTTATCTTGAAGATAATTTTCTAAGATGAAACATAAATTGTTTGTTTTTTTAGTGGTTACATATTATTCTTATCAAGAATCTTATTGCCTCTCATAAACTGGTCCTTTATTGTTTCAGAGAAATAAAACTCAAGAAGTGAAAAAAACAAAAAACAAATAGAATTTCCATTCGAATTTTCTTTATATATCTAAGTAATTGGATTAATTTGAATAGAACTCTGTGATTAAATACTTTCAATTTATATTAAATGCTTTATCTGTTTACGAAGAGAATCTTACATTAATCGATAATATTACATTTCTTAAATATTCTTTTTATCTTATTATCTGATATATAATACATTTCTTTTAAGAAGAATAAAAATTCAGCATTCATACTCTCTTTTTTGCAGTGGAAGTTTAGTTTGTGCCTCAGTAAAATAATATTTATTTCATGTACCTTGTAAATACCATAGAATTATTTTAAATACCAGATACAAAGTCTGTCTACATTTTTAAAAAAATATTTAAAATCATCAATTGGAGATAATTTTCTTGAAAGATTCAGTACTTTATTTAGCTAACTCTTTAATATGTTCTCGAAAATTGCATCTATAACCATTCGATTTTTCACAGGAGAATAAAATATTAAAAACATGTGATAATGTGTTAAATTTATAAAAACAATTTTCCCATGTTTATATCTAATTTGGAATTTGCTGCATCGAAGCGAGAATACTTTTTTAGAATAATATTTTTAATATTTTTTTTAGAATTGTAGTAACCAACCACAACAAAGAGGGTTTTTCAAGCATTTAAAATGGTTTGTCCTTTTTTAGTGTTATTATATATGGGTTCAATGCTATTTTATTTTGCTGTTTTTTTAGGTTATCTTAATGAGATCTTAAAATAACTTATTATTTCATGAATGACTGAGAAATATTTGATAAGGATTATGATTTTATGAAAATACTCTTTTATTATTCCGTATTATTATTATTATTTGCATAAACGTATTCGTAGTTTAAGCAATATTCAGTTTACGATACTGAAATAGCTACTTTTTATTTTAGTTACATTTTGTTCAGTGGTTTACGAATTTTATTTCTACCATCTTAATCTAAAGCACAGTACATATGACATTTTAATACAATTTTTTATTGCATTCATGTTGATGGTAATTATCAGAAATGTTATTGTATTTATTAATATGAGATGTGGAAATGAACTCCATTGTTTATTAAATTATGAGATTCTATCTGAGGTATAAAATGTCTGCTTTATTCTAATGTTTTCCTAATTTTGCAAATAAATTATTTAAAGTATTCAAAATTGAATGTCTATAATTCTTTTGGAAAATTATTAAAAATCTCTACCATTTTATATAATAAGCGTTATCACCTTTTACCAGGGCCCGCTGCTCAAGACTGAAGAACCATTCCTAACTATATGAAAAACTAAAAGATTATGTTTCCCTTATCTCTTCCATCTAGATCTAGTTGTTAAAGAGTTTTAATTTTGATTAAGATTTAATTATGTTAAATCAAATAATTTCGTTAACTTGTAGTTTTTATTGATTTTATCAACATCAATTTTGTGCAATGATTTACCATTTGCTCTAAAAGGCCCTTCTGCATAAGATTGATTTGGAAATGTGATACAGGAATTTGTTGCATAAGAAGGAAAAAGAATACCTTTGCTTGATTACAATTCAGATTAGGTTAGGCTTTTTATTTTCAACTATAATTAACTGCTTTGTTCTATGTTCAAATATTTCAATTTTTTTATACATGCTTTTATGTAGAGACACAGTTTAAATGCATAATATAATATGAAATATAAGGGAAAGCTACCATTAAATCGATTGATTACTGATCATTAATTGCTTGAACTTATTTTTTAATATGTAGAAGTGAATTATAAATGTTCGTCATTTTTTCCTCTCAGTTATTCACTACAATTATTAAAACAATTTTTTAATTAAAAAATTAGCTTTAGGTGATAAAATTAGAAAATTATATTAATTTTTTTAAAGATAAGCAAATAATATTTACTTCATCCAGATGATTGTTAATTTTACAAGTCAAAGTTAAAATGTTTGAAGAAGCTATAAAAATTACTTATCAACTCACAAAATCCTCTAAACATGTGATTTCCGTAAACTATGTTGTTGAATATTGTATACTAAAAAAAAAAGTGCAATTTCATCTAACGATACTATAATGTTGAATAAAGGAAATAAAGACAATTTTATTTTTATTGCCCAAATTTAAAATATTTATTTTATTATATAAATCAATTCACTAAGTATCTGAAATACTGTTGTGTTACTTTCATCAAAAGCCGGAAATTCTATATTATTTTAAGCTATAATATTCTACATATAATATATTATATCTAAAAATCTCCTGATTCAACCTGAAAGAAACAAAAAGTTAAAAAAATACCTTTATGAACTTGAAGAATGGCTTCTTGATTTATTAGATGGTTAATACGTAGGCTTTGGAGGCTTAATTCAAATAAGGCTAAAATATAAAGTCTTGTTTCATCAAAAGAAGCGATATTGTCTTGTCCAAACGAATGTATGCGTAATAAAAAAGTCGCCGTTAGGGAACATGACACTAAAGAACCAGCCAAGCTTGAAGAACGAATTGAATTTAAACTAGAATAACTTGCTATTTTAAATTTCAATTGTATCTTTTTTTCATCTGTATCAACAACATCGTCTGCATTGCTCACGCTTCTTCGTCTGACTTTTTAAAACCCTTCCTATAAACATTACAACAGAAAAGAGCCTGGAGCTGTTTTCATCACCCACCCATTTCCTGGCCGTCTGTGTAATCTAAAATTACATCATGAAATCATGCCGCTCACTTTATAACCACTCGTGTAATCCATCAGAAAATATTAGTACTTAACGCTTTTTTTTCTTGTGTACTTGCTGTGTTCCAAGTTTTGTAAAGAACATTCGTTCCGCTACGATACATTCTCTTCTGTTCTTTTTCTTTTTTATTCCTTTCGTGATAACACGGCTTTTATGATGTAGAGAAAAAGACTTTTGTTAAAGAAACTTCCGTGTGTGTTCTATGTTTTATTATTTCTTTGATTAACTAGAGCATTGCATCTTGACCTTGATTTTACTCATGAATGTTGAAGGTGAAATGGATAATTTTGGCGAAGACGCACACGCACCTGTGCAGAAAATGTGTACAACATTAAAATCCTTTTTTTTTTCATTGAAGTTTGTCTCCTTCCGTGTTCGGAATCATCCGTAGTTGTTGCGATGAAAGAAGTGCAGGAGAAAAATTATAAAGTAAAATGTGCAATGAAAGGTATCTGAATAGCATTTTGATATTGTTGAATAGAGTTGGAAGTGTACAGTGGCGGATTTAAAATAAGGTTGGGTTTTGGGGCCGCTGGGTTGTAGGTAGTAGAATTGAAAAAATAAGCTGTAGGATACCAAATGAATAAATTAATAAAAAACAGTTTCTAAAAATTATGAAACAATAGGACAATTTAACAATTTGTCAATCATTATTGGACAAATTCCTATATGCTTCATTACATTCATAAGCTATTTATAAACACCAAGATTCTGTTTAAATAATATTGTGTGCAAACAAGAATGCCGTGCAGTCGAGAATCTATATAATAAAGACGCATGAGTGTATGAGTATATACTGGCGTTCTATATCCACGTTGTTTCACCCATAGATTCTAAAATTGGTACGCATGTACTTTCAAGGATGGAAATGTACACGTCTGGGAGTTTTTTAAAAATTTGAATTAGAATATTAATTAATAAAAAATAAGAAAGATTTTTGCGCTTTGCCATGACAACTTCGAAAAATATTACGACACAAAAATAATTTTTGCATGAACTAAAAATTCCAAAAATTATCTTTTTAATTATACCAATTTTTTGCAGTATAATTAATTTCTATTTTCAATAAATTTTGTAAAAATATTTTAAGCATATTTTATGACTATATATTTCAATGTTGAAATGAACTTCAAATCGCTTACATTGTTGGTACTAATACTTCCAACTGGCTTTTTTCCTTTGTTGATAATAAGATTTGAAGATTCGACTTACTTTTACATTTTGAGTAGGTTTCAATATAAAGCCGCCGTTAAATTTTTTTTAAATTTTAGAATTCATTTCAGAAATGGTGAAATTATTTAAAGTATTTCTGTTTTTAAACCTTGCTGCTGTTTTCGGTTATATAATTGGATGTATAAAGATACATATCAGAAAAGTAGGGAAGTACAAAGCATAATGAAAAGAACGATGTACGATGTAAGACTTCTAAAATAGTATGCTTTATGTGTCCATCAAAATTTGAAGTTTAAAAATGTTTTCGGAGGAAGCCACAAAATATTCAATCGAATTTTCAGCAACTATTAACTCGGTTAACCAACTAGTTGCCAAAGGCTAATGAAGAAAACTGCTGTTATTAAATTAGAGTTCAAAGTTATTGAAATAAGGAAAAATCAACCTAAAATTATTCATCTGCATACTTATTACGTTAAAAGTATGTTGGAGTGTAAAACCAAAATGGCTATTCTTGAATCACTCTTTAAAATGACTCTCTTTTTATAAGTAGCGGTTTCATATGCTTCATTGCCTGAAATAAAAAAAAAGTGTCTAAATGCGCCTCTAGATGTAGAATATAAAAGTGTATTTAACATATTTTTATATTAACTCTAACTGTTGGTGAAAAAATTAAAACATTTTTTTTATCCATTGTAAATATTTTCTAAAAATACAAATACTTTTTAATAAATATGTCTTCACTGATTTCATTAATATTAAAATCATATATTTGCGTCTGTTATTCTTAAAAATTAAAATTGTGGATACATCTGTATTTTATTATTTTTATCGATTAATAGTTTTTTTCGAAACTCTTCATTTGTTACAAAAGGAGGGAGGGAGTAGAGATCCTTTTAAAATATCGGTTTGAAGATAAGATTAACTTATTTTTTCAATTTTCATTATGCACTATCATAAGGATATCTAAACCACTATAATATAGTTTACTCCAAAGTATTCTGTAAAAGATAAGTATCGGTCATTTAAGTTTGAAACCAAGAATGTGATGCTGAATTGTTTAATCTCTTTATAGCTGATTGAAATTAAAACATATTGTTTGTCCCTCACATTAATTAAACAGTAATATTTTATAATTACAACCTTTATTGTTTCTCTACAATAAGTATAAAAATGTGCCGAATCTAAATACAAATACTAGAATACTTTTATTTTGAAGATAAGAAATTTTTAATGTTAGTTACATGATTAAGTTTGCAATTTCATATTACACTTAAAACGATTAATATTTCATTTCACATTTAAAATATTTAATATTTTATGAAATTAAAATTTCTGAAGGGCAAGCTATTAAAGAGACAAAGAAAATATATCAGATTTAATTGAAGAAAATTTTATAATTTAAAATAGTTGTTTGCTTTAACTATTCTTAATGAATATATTATATCGAATTAGATACTGTAATAACAATCATATTTTAAAACAACGCATGTCATGTTTATGTATATAGGAAGAGAAAACTTGTTCCCTTAACCTTAATCTGTTTTCACCAAGTTTCGTAAACACTAAACGAAAGTATGAATTAAAAAATAAGTTTTAGCTTTTAGTTGGAACTTCAGTAAGTATATTGCAACAAAATGTTTTTTTTTTTAAATTCAGAACTTATGATGAAAATTAGAAAAATATTATGTTTATACTAAAATTAGTAAGACAGAAAATGTGTGACAGTCGTTACTCTTCACTGAATACGAATTAGTCAAAAAAGAAATTTATGAAATTCTAAAGTATTTTTCCTTGTTTTTCTGCCAGTGACCAAATGTGCTAGCCATACTTCTACGATTAAAACTGTTGTTGGGTCCAAGACAAAGGGTATTCATCTGTCACATTTAATAATTTTCTGTCTTCCAAATATGGGTCTGTCGATGACCTGGTGCACCAGTCGCAATAAACAACTATATTTTGATTGCTAATCATCCTTTCAACACAAAGGATCAGAACCTATTCATTTCCTGCAGACATCCGATAGCATTCCAGAAAAAGAACTTCCCGAAACAAAATTACAGAGATTGTAACGAACCCTGAAAGATCCGTCCGAGTCACGAAAAATAATAACAATTTATCCACCGTTCGAGGCCAAAGATCATCCATCGAAACCTCTTTAAGGAAGTGGAGCAACATCGGCCAAAAGGATAAGATTGTGGGCACTGGTGAACCACTGGGACATGTTAGCCATATCCTGCTGTACCCTGAAGGAAGGCCAAGGTCAAATCTTCTCTTTCTTTCTGATTGAATATCTCAAGGTAAAGAGTGCCTGAAAAGGCGAATGTCATACCAACCACGTGCCCATTTATATCTGATGAGGGTTGACAATATCCGTAGGGAAAAAGCTGCAAGTTGAATCTCTTGTTGATTAACTTTCACCATGGGTTCGATGGTTTATTTAAATTCCAGGCACGTCGCAATTCTATTTTTATTCTGTACCGCCTGCTACTGAGGAATGTTTTACAGCGTTACAAGATATGGAAAAAAATGTATTTCGATATTTGATGAGCGTGGCAAATAAGAGAAACAAAATGAGAGAAGTTAAGAGATTAAAGTGGCTGAGTTATAGCTGTGGACACAGAAGACGAACTTTTCACCTTTTTAATTTTCGAAGCACGCACTACTGATGAGTGTGTTGTTCTCATAGAAATGTCGAGGGAGTGCAGCTTTGAATGCTTCCTGAAACAAATATTTTAAAACGACTTTTTTTTCTTAAGGATTATGGCTACTTCAAAGAATGCGACAAATTAGATGATAGCATGCACATGTTTTCAAATAAAAAAAGAAGAACTTTCGTGTTAAAGTAATTTAAAATATGAGAAACTAATTTTCTAAAATTCCATACTT
Source organism: Argiope aurantia (assembly GCA_026543865.1). Taxonomy (NCBI): domain Eukaryota; kingdom Metazoa; phylum Arthropoda; class Arachnida; order Araneae; family Araneidae; genus Argiope; species Argiope aurantia. The sequence goes on along the minus strand of JAPMOR010045543.1, from coordinate 663,623 downwards.
TTACTAAAAGAAAATACTCTTAATTAAAAATAAAATGCTAAAAAATGATAAATGATTTTTTTTTATCAAATATACATTTTTTATGTATGAAATAACAGCACGCAAACAATACAGACAATAAATCATTGAATAGCACAGCATTATATTTATCTAAAATTACCTGTAACAAAAAACTGAAGAAAAAGAAAGTGAGCATAAGTAAAACTATATATTTAGTTGTATATATTATATATTAAAATTATATATTTATATAATGCTGAACTCGCTACTCTGCCTGTGTTCATTATTCTACATATGTAAAAGGAAAATACATATAATTTTACGTCATGCAGCTTTTGAATTCATATATTCAACCTCTTAAGAATTTTAGAATCCTCAACCTTATTTGAATGGTATCATTGTGCAGAAGTTTTGAAAAATACATTAAAATTAAAGAAATAATTCCACGTAAGTGAAACTTATGCCACTATTATGACAAGTTAATTTTTTTAAAAAAAATTCAATATAGTGTAAAAATAATGCTTTCGTAATGATACATTTTAAAGTTATGGCGAGAAAACGCAAAATCATTCTAGCCCTATTGTTTTTTCTTTAAAAGAAGTTTTTCAATAACACATTTAATCCTTCTACATGTTAAAAGACGTACACACACACACACACAAACAAACAAACATAAACATAATTTTTTAAGCAGAGGCCGAAGAGAGAAGACACTTTCAAATTTTAAACTTCATTTTTATTCTATCTCGGGGAGGCATAATTTATGAACAAGCAGGAGCGACGAGGAACGCACATCAACACAGAACAACACAAGATCGATAAGAGGTAAAGCTAAAGAAATATTTATCCCCGTGATTATATACTGCGAGACTTTTATAGGAATTTCTTTACACTTATTGATTTAGGTAAGGGAATTATAGGAATCTTTTAAAAAGAATTCGCCCAGGTTGATAATTTTTATCCCTTCACTCGGAGTGCGGGAACTTGTCAACTTCAGCAATTTTAGAACTCGTGTTAAATAAATTAAATAAAAAAGGTGGAATTGGATTACGAAATAAGAGAACATTTTAGAATAATTAAGAAAATTTTAGAATTAATTAAGTTAAAAATTAAGAATAGAAAATTAATTAAGTTTAAATTAGATTTTAAAATATCATTACATACATACATAAATACACACACACACACACACATACAAAAAATATATATATATATATATACAGAAAATAAATTTTTCTTTGACTCCAGCTTCTAATTTAAATTATCATTTTAAATTAAAAAAAATAGCAGTATAAAAACATAATGGTTGCAGACATTAAGATGTTGATGCTAATGAACGAATTAATGATAACACAATTTATGAATTTTCTGGTATTCCCTTGTAAGCAAAAAAAAAAAAAAAAAAAAAAAAAAAGGATGTCTTACGGTTCAATGGAAGATGGAAACAAACCCTTTATTTGTTATTTATTTCGACATTTCCTTAATTTTTATAAGGGAAGAGTGGGAAAATTTTATTTAACACTTCAACCAAAACTAAGTTCGTCGATTGTAAACGGAAATGTCACACTACACTGAGCTTTCCTTGTCAACTAGATAAAAAATTCCTCTTTAATGGGAAAAATTTTTAGTTCTTCTGTTTGTTCATGTTATTTGTCAGTGAGTTCAATGAATTAATGGCTTATGATGCTTATTTTAAAGGCGATCGGAAGACAAGGGAGAATAATTTTTTTGCTTATTTTTATAGCTGTAAAACATTATTTTCCTCAAAGACATACCATATGTTTAAATTATTCAAATAATTTAAGATTCAGTTACATCATTTGTATTTTAAGTTGATGTATATGTATTTGAAACTAGCAAAATGATGGAAAAAAATTGCAATTTTTTTTAAAATTAAAAATTTGATTAAAATTTTAAAAAAATATTCTTAGAATGCACCTACGACCTAGAACATTTCTATATACCGAATTTGATACCTATATGTTTAGAAATGCGTATTATAGAGAATTGTCTTCATGCATTCGCAGTTTACAAATAGTATGCCAGCTTACGAATATTATTATATTAATTATATTCCGTGTTGTGAAATCTTGAATATTCGAGTGGAATAGCAGTAGAAAAACTTGCCTAAAAATTCGTAACTTTTTATTTCTCTGTAAAACAAACAGTTCATGGTAGATATGAGACATAATAGCAGTCGTGCTCGACAAAAGATAACTCCAAAGACTGAAATACCCTGGTATTACCACACAAGCAAAAATATCCTTCGAATCACCTCTCCTTCATGGATTACCAACTAAATAATACCAGGTGGGCTGTCTGAATGCAAATTATTTTACTAACAAAAGCAAGCGCCAGTTTTTTTTTTGTTTAATCACAACTGGGGGGGGGTATTATTTTTTTCTGCTCTATAGTAGACTATTCTCTACTTAAATATGCATTGTTTATGCTGTACCGGAAACAAGATAGATCGCGAAACGTGGTTAATCTGCCAGCACAATCGCCAAAAACAAGTTCAACCTTTTGTTTCGCTATCCTCTAAAAGTAAAACAGTCAAGATAGTGTTACTTTCATGGGACACCTTCTCAGGTTCTGTTACTCCTACAGTTCCCAAAATGATGGGTAAGAAAAAAAAAATGTAAGTGCTGAAATTGTGAAGCTAATGTAAATTTGGTGTGCCTGTCCGTTGATAAAGTTCATAAAAAAATAATAGGCTTGACTTTGTAATCTATGAGAACGTACAGACTTTGAATAATTCTGCTTCCTTAAAGGCGAATTCCTCAGGAAATACCCAAATGAAAGACGCGTGATGTAGCGATAAAATTTATGTCACGTTTGTGCGTCAATACATGCATACTGATATGTTCACTCATAATATTATTTAACATTTAAATTGCCGGATTTGAAGTTCAACCGGACAGTCTTTTTGTCTCGAAAGGAAATTATGCATGCATTGCATTAATATCTAAATGCATTAAAAATTTTATATTCCTTTGTTTAAAATAAAAATTATGAATGTTTGAGCTAAGAAGCTTCGGATTTATTTATAGAGAGAGTTTTGCTCTATAATGATGTAAGCGGTCGTTAAGATAAACAGCATTTTATTTCTGCATAAAATTATAAAAATTAATGCAAAAACTAATTATTTTTATGGAATACTAGCCGGTTATGATAAAATAATCATTCGAAGTTTTTACAGCAGTTGCATTTGCATATATTTAATAAACGAATTCTTATCATATTTAAAGACACGCTTGGCCGGTGTTTATCACAATCAACCTAACAAGCCTTGTTATTAAATATATTGCAATTAAAATTTCTTCAATTTCACCCCATGGATGTTAGTAGAATTCTATCGTTCAGCATGGTTTTAGTACTCATGATATATCACTTTTTAGAATACATTCATATTATTTTTCTCATTTATAATAGAGAAATTAGACTAACATTTCTGTGTCTATATTAGATATCAATTAATGTCAATTTTTTCACAAAAAATTTAAAATTCCAAGAATAAATAAGTAATAATGAATAACAAATCATCCATGATCGAATAGTTTCATATATTCATTTCCGTTTGATTTCTTTCATTAAATATAATTCAATTCTGAACAATTTTCTGTGTTAATTACGAATCTCTTTACAATTTCAAGATTTTATTAAAAAATGAACTGACGAATCAATACAAATTACTATAAAATGAAGAATAGATATTGAAATCCCATTTAATAGGATGTAGGTATCTTTATTAGCACGAAGCATATCAATACCATCCTAGATTTTTGAAAATTCCATAGTGTCACCACAAATGATAAATCAAATAAAATCTGAAAGTGATTTTATCAAATATATTTTTTGATGACAACTCAATACGAGAAACAAATTTGATTTCTCAATAATTGCTTTTTTATTAATTTTTTTGAATTTGTTAAGAGATTGCGGACATTTTGATTGGACATTCAGTTATTAAAGCATCTTTGAATAACTGAATTCATTACATTTCTTTAATTCTATACTCAGTACCAAAACACTTCAAGTTTGTTTCAGATCAACTCGATCCTTTAGTATTTGAGATTCATATTTACCTTCAATTTTATCTCCTCTATTTGAATAATTTTAGATTTTACGTTCTTCCTTACATACACAAACCACTTTTGTATTCAAAAACGTACAAAGGATATCAGAATTAAGATTTGCTTTTCATCTCGTATCTTGTACTGACCTGAAAAATAAATTAAAAACCATAGGGACCTCAGTAGTAAATGCTTGAAACTTCGTAAGATATAATTACGCTGCTACTAACGAATAACGCTCTGTTGCCCGGGTATCAATTTTTTCTCAACGACAACTAGTCACGATAGACAGAGCTTCACAGAATTGTTTACCTCCTCGCTGGTGTGTTATTTACGTCGCCTTCTCAGGTGACAGGTTCAACGTGTCTAATTGTTCATTGTTCTTTCTGTTGCTGAAAGGTGCACGTGGTTGGCTGGCCGGAATTCTTGAGCGGCCATCCACTGTTCACATGCGGCACCATCAATCACAATTACGATCAGTTTTCTTGGGCTCAGCAGATTCTTAAAGCTTCTCAGAGTGGCAAGATAGGAACTGTAAATGGTTTTCATAGTGATTGATAATTCGGCAACAGAAATGTAGAGTCACACCACACGGTCATAGGTTTGCAGGCGGATGTTTAATATGATTTACATACTATGGTGTAGTAATATTTTATACGATGACTCGGCCTTTTTTTTCTGTTCATCTTTAAATTAATTTTTTTCTTCTAAAAAATGGAAACAAAAAATTGGTCATTTCTTAAGATATTAGTACTAATTTGTGAGACTAGTATTTTTCGAAAGATCTTAAGGAAGTTCAATTTGAAGGCCACACAATTTTGGTGAAAGTTCCATGATAAATAATCAAATTATCTATAATAACCACTTAATCTACCAGTTGTAATAATCCATAAGCACAGTAATAGAATTAAACTTGCAGTAGTTTAGAAAACTTATTTATTTAACTTTCATCCATTCTGAACAAACGGAAATGATTTGGTATTAATTAATAATACCTGGAAAATTTGGTTGTTGAGAGAATTCGTAATATTTGGTATTTGGTAATTGAGTTGTTGAATATTGATTGTTCAAATTTTCTTATTTGAGGGATTTTTTTTCTATAGATAGAGATATTGATAAAATAAAAAAATGATTAATCGATAAATAACAATTAAACAGTTAAATCTGAATTTTGTTCTTGCCAAAATAGTAATATACCAGGCCTCTTTTCCAAAAGGTATGCATAATGACTTACCTTATTTTGGATTTACTTGGTAATATATTGTAGCTTCTAATTCTTTTATTCGAGTGCATAACGAAAGAGAAAATTTCCCAGTCATAGTTTTTAACCGAATACTTCGCATCAATGTAACCTTTTTTATCCTCTATTATTAATATTTCTTATATGCATTTGACATTCACGCTTGTAGAAAGTTTTACAAAAATAAATATTATTTCAATAGTTATAATTGAAAGCAATTTGCTAAGTAACTAATATATATAAAAAACACAACCATTCAACAATATCTCAATAACTCTTTCTAAACATACAAACGGAAATATAGATACATCATCATTAAATAAATAGATGGCAATCTGTGTATTCAAATAAATAACTCAAATATTTTTTGTAATAGAAACAGCCTTGTTTACAAAAATGTATTATTTAATAACTCATTTGTTAACTCAAGAGAGGTAATTATTGTTTGAAAATCATTTAAGGCAACAGTGCATGCCTTCTTTTTTTAATAGACGTAACCTTACAAACAAAATTAGAAGGTCTCGCATCAACTTTTTTCTATTCCTTACTTCATGGCCAAATATGAACTTGAGAATAGTTCATCTGTTTCAATTACAAAATTCCTTTTGTTTTATTGGATAATTATGATATCTTTCAGTTACACATCATCTGTTACGTAATCATGATTTACGATCACGAAGGATGTGTAAAAATAAATGTGTGAAAACCGTAATGTGCGGAACGTAGAACTCAGTGGAACAATTAATGGGGCATTGAGGCACGTTTTTTTTTCTCTTCTTTTTAAGTGATTTTTTAGAAACAATGTAGCTTGCATCCTTGAGCAAGAGAAACAATTTTCGCTTCAGAAGCTTCTGAAAGAAAAAGAAATCTTTAAATTCTTGAACATGTCTGAACTTTTTATTCGTTATTCAAATATTGAGTATCATTTTAAAATTTAATATTTTTAAGTGGCGATAATGAAGTTTAAATAATTTTTTTTGAAAAATAATAAATTTAAATTTAAAAATTTAATTAGCGACGTCTTTTAATGTATGAAATTGCACAAAATATTTAAATAACTTATCTCTTTTTTAAGAACTTGACTTAATTTAATAATTTTAGATGTTTTTCAGAAATATTTAAATTAATTTAAACCCTTCTAAGTTTTTATAGGATCATCGAATTCATGGTTGTTAAAAATTTTATGAGATAATTTTCAAGAATCAGTATTAAAAAAAATAGATAAACAAAGTTTGGAATTTTGAATATTAAGAAGAATTTATTTATTTCATTTCCTTCAAAATGTTCATGTTTGCATAAAATTGAGGCATATTCATCTGAAACTAGAAACAATCAATATTCAGCATGATTTCAATCCGAATTACATTGAAACTGAGTGCCAGAATTTTGCAAATATTTGCCAATCAAGATTCGGAAGGTTAAAAAGTTAATTAATAAAATTATTTCCATGTCAGGAAATATTATGAATAGTTATTTAAATTTAAAAAAAAAACATCTTTCTAGTATGATCCATTATTCACTTTGATCACTTGCTTTTCACTTTGATCAGCAAATAATTCCCACAAGAAAAGTTTCTCCGAACTGGAAGAGCAACATAGGAGAAGAAAATATGAATATCAGAAGGAAGACGTGATCTTTACAGTACAGTTGCATTTTTACTTTTTCGCATCCAAAGTGAAAGTATTGTAATTGCTAAAAATTTTGAACTCGACATTTTGACATATCTTTACATTACACTGAATCCGAAAAACACATTTTGGAAATTATGTTTGTCTGAAAATGATAGTTCAAAAACACTTTGACTTAGATAGATAAAACTTGGTATATGATTTTTAACTTGCAATTTGCAGATTTCCATTACATTTTAGGATTTTTTTTTTGTTCATTTATTCTAATACGGCTGAACAAAATACAAAGAGTTAGATACCTAAGATATAGAATACAGAGTATAGAGTTGTATTAGATTTCGAACGAAATTCGTGAAAGGGTTGAACCTCTATCAGTCTGTAATTTCTTGTGCATGTGAACTCGGTAATTCAAAAATATAACGACTTGCTATACGAAATTTGGCACATAGTTTTAAGACCTTAAATATATTCGCGTCAAATTTTAAACTAAATCTGTCAAAGATTTGAACTATCTGTCAGTCTGTGCTTTCGCATGTATGTAAACTCTAAAGTGAAATGTTTTAAATAAATGAAATTTATTCTGTGATCTTACAATTTAAATTATAGTTATGTGAAACGCTTTGGGTTTTAATTAATCGAAAAAAGACATCCGAAATGCATATGTGATTTTTTTTACTGTTTTGCGAAGCATATAATTATTATGTGTAGGATACTGAAAATAAAAATCTGAGCACTCATGTCATTCACGATCTTACAAAAGGTTCATAATTTTATATGAGAGGGAAGACGGAAATAACACCTTAGTTAGAAAAAGCTCAAGAAAGATTCTAGAAAATTCGCGAAAAATTGGTTTTTCTTTCCTCTGCAGATTTTGAATGAACATTTCAATAAAAATTGAAATGGTTAAAGAAACTTGGAACTTGTTAATTCAAACCATTTTAATTTGGGAGCAAGACATGCAAGTTTCAATGCATCTAAAAAAACCCGAATCTAAATTCATTAATCTTTGTGCCCAGCTTTGAAAATTGTACAGCTTTGAAGATTGTATAACATTTCCCATTGTATTATTTTAGGTCGAGTGACATTTGTAAAGAGCACAGGTTTGAGTTACAGTGGATTTTCTTATTTCACTATTCGCAATGTTTCTCTGCATGAGTGCCAGAGGTGGTGCCGCGACGACACCGAATGCGAGGCTGCTGCTTTCGATTACTCCGTTAGACCCCTCGACGGAATGCCTGAAACCACTTGTACCTTGCAGAATGACACAACGGCTGGTAAAGCCAATACTGCACCGAAGAGAGGAAAGCACACCTATTATCTCACAAAGGTTCATGTCAACTCAGGTAAGCCCATGTTCTTAATATTCTGCATTATGAGCTTTTAATGAATTTTTATTTAACGGCAGTATGATTGAAGATCCGATTGGAATAATGATTGTATACACATCTAACTTGTTATTCCCAAAGTTATTTTCGGGTCTATATTTCAATATGCCAGTAATGTCTAAAACCTTTGCATTCTATAAAATACATTGGCACATAGGGTTTTTAGGCAAACTATTGAGATTATTATATACTTTATCTAAGCATTCTATTTAATGATTATGCATTCTACAGAATGATAAATGCTATTTAGACAAAGTGTGAAAAAAGGTAATGATAACGATATTATTTTAAAAGCAAAGAGTGCACAAAACATGAATATCATCATATTTACTAGAATGGCCTCAGGAAGTATGAATTTTTTGACGACAATTTGTGCATGCATAAGCATAACTGGTTTCCTTTTAATACACGCTGTAGATAGGAGAAACTAAAATCGGTAAGCATGTCATCATCTTGTTTGTTTAATGCAGACCTGACATTTTCCGGCATTTTATAACATGCCTAGGTATTCCATAGAATGCCAGTTTTCATACATTAATAGTAACATAACTAAGTTAAGCAATATTTTTGACAAATATAGTGAATATCGTCGGTATTATGAGAATAATTGATTATTTTTATGCACATAATAATAATTGTTATAAAAATTTTTATTTAATGAAATCTCAAATTATCTAATCAACTGTCTCAATCTCAAGTATCGTTTTTATACTCCTTGAATTCTTTAAAGTATAGTATTTAATGCAGATAATATTATGAATCCTTACCAATTTATGATAGTCAATAAAAAATTATATGTACATGTAGCGGAAGTTTTTATTCCCTATTCCTAAGCATCCTATATTATATACATCATTGAAAGAATTTTACAACTTTTTATAAAGTATTTGAAATCATTAAGCTGTCCATTATGAAAAAACAAGCTAAAAGAGAGCAATTTTTTGTTAAATGTATTTAGAAATAAATTCATTTGAAAAGTGTAATATAAGCATGATATTTGTTCTATTAAGATCATTACAATTTTAACTATAACTTTATATATTTTTTATATTATTAATTTTATATATTTCTATTAAAATGTTTTCAATACTCTTCGATTTATTCTAGTTTATTTATTAAAATTATGCAGATTTTGAATCTAGTGTCTAAAATGTTATTTCAGTGATAAATCCGAGATATTAAAAACTGAGAGATATTCTATTAAATTGCTAAGGTAAACAATATTAATATATATATATATATTTAACTATTTCAGACCATTTGTGTGATAGACTGTGGACCTTCGAATGGATACCCAACAAAATTCTGAGAGGTTTAGACAATGCCATCATTTTCACCTCTAATCGCGAATCTTGTCTTGCCGCTTGTTTGTCCGAAGTGAGATTTGTCTGTCGGTCCGTGGAATTCAACAGTGTAACCCATGAGTGCCATCTAAGCGAATTCGACCGTCGGTCACCAGGAGCTAATGTTCATCTTGTCGATTCTCAAGGCGTGGATTACTTGGAGAACTTTTGCCTGCAGTGTGAGTGTTATGGATTAATTAAATCGCTTTTAAGAGTAATTTTTGTTAAATAAAATGAAATGAAAAGGTTGAAAAATTACACAAGGAAATCAGAAACTTATATATCGAAATAATATATATATACCTTCAAAGTATAAACGTGTTGCATGTGCAGACAATTTCATGATTATCGCAATGCTAATTGAAAATGGAGTTTCCATATACATTCCATTTCCACTAACATATCTATTTGGTGATAGCTGCTATTGAGTTACAGGAAAAGTAAAGAACTCAGGGGAGATCAGAAATTCAAGTAACTGATAAAATATCATATTACATGAAAAGACGGTTTAGCTAATTTTGATTAAATTTTAATCCTCAGACAAATCGCGTTTCCCCATTTTGTACAAGGACAAGCGGCCAACGAAATATACACATGCTATTTGCTGAAAATCGATTTCTGAATTATTTCATGACTTGGTGTTAAGGTAATGAAATAAAAAGTTATAACTTTTGAAATAAAGAGCGAATAAAAATTTTAATCGCCTCTTTTAATAATTTAAAAACTTTCGTGCAGTTACCAAGATATTATTTATACAGATAGGCATTCACAGTAATATATTCTTATTAAATATCCTCAATATTGCTTTATATAATTTATTTAATTATTACCTTAACAATCAGATCTGAATGTCAATGAAGAAATAATACACAGAACTTCTTGACCTTTAAGCTGGTGAAAAAGATACTTTTGCTATCACCGCAGTCTCCTGCGAAAGGATCTAGCATCAATTCAGCTGGTAAAATACAGTAACAAATTTATGATCCGAATTTCAGCCCCTATCTGAAATTATCTGAGTAGCTTAAGAGACATATTTGTCTGCATTCCTAGAGCTATACAAACTTTGGTACTCGATTTAGTAGCTCGAATCATGTCTTACTTGTAAGCATTGATATTTTTTTTTACTTAGACACTGTAACATTGTGTTAGATTAATTTCCTTTTATAAAACTGCAGTAGGAATATTTTAAAAAGGGCTTCGTAATTTTGAGTGTGGTTAGGTAACAAGAATGAAACATCACTGATCTTTAAATTTCAATGTCAAATTAGTGTATGGACGTTTAATCCTCCACGGAAAATTTAAAGCAAAGAAAACCGCGTTCAAGGCGATTTTTTTGAAAAAAAAATCGAATCTCGGACGTTTTGTTTTCAGATTACCAGTCTTTAAATTCATAGTAACGTGCTAGAATCGACGAGAGTACTCTAAAAGATTTAAAGGCAGTTTGTTAAATTTTATTTCTCTGGAAAATTCCAATATGAAAGTATCTCTTTTCTGTGTGATTGTTCTGTTATTCGAAAAGATGATAAAATATTGAAATTGAATTTAATTGACAGATTCATTTTTTTTAATATCGGTGTTTAAGATGCAATCACTGCTTTCTGAAACGAATATGTTATCTCATTAATTTTTTTTTTCATTTTATAGCTTCTATGGTATGCCCTGGACCGAAACATTACAATTATCTTCAAGTAGGACTTTCACAAGCCGCTGTTACTAGTTATGTCCAATACAACTATTATCCCGACAAGCAAATTGTTGTAAGTATAACTTTGATTACAATTGCTGACATCGGCATAGAATCCTTTTATTTAATGTATAATAGAAATTCTTTTTATTGCTTATATCAAAAAAAACTAATTCAACTTCTATTATCCTTGAAGTTTTCAAATTGTTAAAATATTTGTATCATTGTTCAAACGAACAAAGAAATGCCGAAAGCTATGTTCTGAAAATGTGTGACCTGTGCTATTAATTTTTGGGATACATTGTGGTTTTTCAGGGAATATTTTTTCATATGTGGCATTACAAATGTGATTGCTTTCTGTTTTCTAATTTGATATTATTAAACTAAAGCTTCTTAAGTATTGCTTTCAAAGCAATAAATAGAATTACAGCGTTGATTTAAAAGCATAAAAAGTTTACTTATATTTTTCCATATTTTTTATTAATACATAAGGAACCTATTTTTCATTTTAATTTAATTTTTAAAACTATTTATGTCTCCCTAGATCATTGAATACTTCGAAATGTAATTTTAACTTCCTTCTTATTTAGAATTTTAAAAATTTGTGCAAAATAGCTTTTAAAATGTTGTTCCTTTTTTTATTTATTCATAATGTAAAATAAAACTAATTAACAAAATTATTCTAATCAAGTTTTCTGTAAAGTAGGCATTTTTAAGCCTTAAACATGCACTAAAATAATAATTTCAAAAAAATCGAGAATTGAATAAATAAAACCAAAACATTACACTTCTATGTAATTGTTTACACTTGACCAAGTAAACAGAATGGTTTATTTTGTTAAGGTTCATAAAAATAAATAGCATTATTTCCATGGCTTCAGAATGGTAGCATTTTTCTGTGTCTCTAATTCCACATCTCTTACTTCCAAGTAAGAATTTTTATTTAGGATAGTGCGAAGTTTTTGCAAAATATTTTTATTTCACAAATAGAGCAGTTGAATGTTTTACCTGGGAGATAGAAAGACCAATGAAACATTTCTGCTGTTGTTATGAAAGAATATTCTCCATAAAACAAACGAAAGAACTAAAAGGTAGAAATAGTCGAAGAAAAATAATAATTTTCTAAGAAAAAAAATATTTTTAGGACTTTTAATCGATTTTATTTGAATTTATTGGCAATCTAAAAGGTTTGTTTAGATATATTTTGATGAAAGCATTGCTGCAATTTTAAAATAATGATAATTTTACTAATAATTTTTGTGCATTCCATAAAAATACAATGCGATCATAAATTAAAATGGTTTAAATTTTAACTATTTATTAGAGATATATTGCGAAAAGTGTCATTTTTTTAATCATTGTGGCCGAAGGATATATGTTGGTTATCAGATAACATCTATGAGACAACTCTAGATTTATTGAGTGTTGCAGACATGATCAATATTTTTCTTTACTTATTTATTTTATGAAGTTATCTAAATTGTTGAAAATATTTTCAATTATTGTCTTTGTGATTAAAAACAAAAGAAAGATTTTTCGGCAAAAATTTCTTTTTGTTTTATTTTGATTATTATAAAATATTAAAAAATCTCAATAATGTTATGGAATTCATTTATAAATTTAATTTTATAAACTTTTCTAAACGCATTTAACCTAACGTGGTTGATGTCTGTAAGCACGCATCTTAATAGTTTTTTTAAATCAATAAATCGATTAATAATTTTTTTCATATTCATACGATTGTTAGTGAATTTAAGGAAAAAGAGTTTCAAAAGGATTTATAATAGTGGATAATGAATTCAAGAGTAAAAAATTAAAAATAATTTGAAATAAAAAAAATTGCGATGAAGACATTTATAAAAGTGTGTTTTTAAAAACTGCTTTTATGAAATTTTGTTTTAGGTTAACAGCCGTCAAGATTGTCTCCACCAATGTTCTATAGAGGAGAGTTTCGTTTGCCGATCCGTTCTTTTCAAGCCCGACACCCGACCCGGAAAAGCCCTATGCGTTCTCTACCATCTGGACCATACCGCGTTTCCCGGAGGTGCGGACGACTTGACCACTGCCAGTCCACAACCGGTCATCGGGGGAGAAAGGTCACGGTTTTATTTGGAGACTGTGTGCGGAGCAGGTGGGTGGAAGTCTGCCCTAACCTGTATTTTGTGTTTACTTTATAAAACAGTTCGTAGAGAGCATTCGTAGACTCTCTGTTTTTAATTTTTTTTTCACAGCATCAGTTTGATACATATATATTTAATGATACAAGGAAGGGAACTGATTTTTTAAAAAAAGGGGTTACAGATTTACATAAAATTGTGTTCATTCGTGAGGGTTTTCTGAAATTCCCTTTCTTTTAATACCTTTTTTACCTAACAAAGAATTTTTATTAAAGCATGTCTTATCAGTTTTTTGCCTTAATATTATTGATTGATTCTTTAAATATTATTTATTTATCCTTACCTATTCAAAAGTAAATTTTTCTGAGGTTGATTTATTGCTACATTTTGTTGCTCGTATACACTCAAAAAATAATCAGCAGAATTTTTTTCTTTTTTTATTTGTTTTTTTTTCTTTTTGGAAATTATGCAGATGAGCTGCACAAACTGTTATTACATTTATTAATTTTCTTTCTAGAAATTGCACCTTCTGCAAAACCCTTAAAAAACGAATTTTTTTACAATAAAACCTTCTCATGATTTTTGTTAAAATTTAACTCACAGAACTAATTGTATTCTTTCTTATCAGCTTAAGGTTTACTTAAAAAATTGATTAATGTATCCATATCTCTAAAATTAATTACAAAGTAAATTTCTCCATGAAGGAAAAAAAATTTAATTTTTGGAGTTGAAAATTAAATTTTATTTCAGCTAATGTTTTAATTTTAAAAAAAGTAGAATAATCAAAATTGTCTAATATCTCCATAAAGGAAAAGAAAATTAAAAATTTTTGGAGCTAAAGAGAAAAATATTTCTTTAATTTATTTTTATATTAAATTATTTTAACGTTGCATTGTTTTCTTTAGTGTTAACAGTAATATTCTTTGGTAAACATGGAAAATTTTTTTAATCTGAGTCATCTCAATACTATATCACTTCAATTTTTCACTAGGTCCATCTGATGGTTTGTTTAACCAAGTTCCTGAAATGCTTCACGACACCCCGACTACACCCAAAACAGCTGCTGTCATGGAAGATGAAAGCGATCCCTCGTGTGATGCATATGGTGTTTGCTATGACGGTATGCATATTTTTTCTCCTCTTCTTTCAAATGATAATCAAAGTGATGGCCTTTTCCACGGATCTTATTGATAATTGCAATACAGCAGTTGCTTTTTGTCTATATGCCATTTTGGTTTTTCAAATCTATCTTACATCCTTGATATTAAATTGTAGTACACTTGCTTAGGGATTCAATCAAAGTACAGTATTAAATTATTCTGTAATTATCCTCAAAAATCAAGCCCCCTAGGCAGTTGCTGACTTTTTCTATTTAATTATTCGATCCTGCTTCATAATGAAAAGATTTATCTAACCGATTTTAATATCAGTTTGGAAGAAAAAGATGAAAAAAGAAAACGAATCTGGCGATTGAAAGTATACTTTGTTAATAGAAATGTCATTAATTTCGATTGGCATGTTACGGTAATTCTTAATTATATAATCCAATCTGATATCTTGTTCTATCATTCTACCTTTCTCTTAGTGAAAATTCGGTGCAGCGACACGAAGATCGTCGTTTTCGTGGAGACCTCGAGGCCTTTTCACGGCAGAGTGTATGCTCTAGGCAGAAGCGAGACCTGCAACGCCCACATCCACAACAGCCAGAACTTCCAACTGGAGCTCTCACTCTCTGGACAGGACTGCAACACTCAATCACTCGTAATTGCCTCTCTCTCTCTCTTACTCTCTGATTTAATCGCATAAATTTCATTGTTCGAAAATGACATTCATTTTTCTTTATCTGAAGGACTTTTCAACGATAAAAGGGCACTCTCGATGATCGTAATCAAACATTTTTAAAGCGTTCTCAATAATCATTTATTATCTGATACATGTCTTTGTGTCGTGAAATCTATCTTTTTTTCTTTCAAATAATTCTATGATATCTCAATCTGGTAAGTGTTAGACGGTTTTTATAAGCTATTTCTTATCCACTTGTCAATTTATTGGAGATTATCATCTGTGGGTTAAAGAAGTAGACAATTGATTCAGAAGTGATTTTACAAGCGATTCTGTTTTTAAATAAATCTGTCATTGAATAATGATTAATACTTTTCGAATCAATATCAAATTAATTTGAAAACTCTAAGTCTTTATTACTTCTAATGCTTTCTTTCCTCTTGGGAAACTACACCAATAAGACGTCCCAAATCAGTAATTCGCAGAAAGTCAAGCAAATTTAATGCAAATTGGCATGAGATTGTAAATGCCGCATGGTTTCCTGAATAATAGCTGTTTAGAAAATACGCAATATTTATACTTTGGTATCGAATTATCTTACATATTTGTTATATTTAAATTTTCTTTAAAATTCAATTGATTCCTACGATAATGAATAGGAAACTAAATAGTTGAAGGATTTTTTTTATGATTTAAAATAATTCTACTCAAGCATGTAAGTGCCCAATAATTAAAAAAAAACAGCAAAGCGGTCCTTAAATTTTCTCTAAAATTACTTTATCTTCACAACAATAAAATGGGGATTTTTTTTGTCATTTAAAATTAACTGAAAGCAATCATTTCCTAGAAAAATAAATTAAACTCTTTGGTGTAAACATTTATACTGGATAACATAAGTAGGAATAAAAATTATTTACTCGGTTTTTTTCATTTCTTAAGGGTAGTTGCACCTCTTATCATATTCAAAATTTTAAATCTTAAGGAAATTGAAAAAAACTATTCATGTGATTCATTAAGAAGAATACGGATTCATTTTATTTTATAATTCTATTGTTTAGAGGTTGATGTCTATCAATGTCATCGATCTCTGAAAAAAGAAAAATTGTTAGAAATTGTCTCGGCTTATCTTATATCACATATTGTATTTGAAAATAAATGATGTAGGAAAACTTCAAGGTTATTATTGACGTTCTTCTTTGAATGTCTGTAAAAAAGTGCATATTTTTCTATCTCCTTTCACATAAAGTAATCTGTTCAGGAATTATTTGTATAAAATATTTTTAATTAAGACAAAATTAATCAGTGTTGAATAGCGAAATAAAATAATTCAGTTTGATTGTATCTTTTCATCAGAATCCTTATTTTTTACCATTTTATATTTTATTTGAATTCTGTGCAACATTTACAACTTCCTAGTATTATATTTTTAGATTTATTATTCACAGGAAAATTAAATAATTTGCTAGGTCACTGAGAAAAAAATTAATTATAAAAATTCAAAATGTTAATACATTGTATTGCTCATATTGTTATAATAACAAAATTTTAAAAAACATAATAATTTTTCAACTATACCTAATCATATAATAAAATTTTTTGAATATGAAAATAAAAATTTATTATATATTTTATAATGAATTTTTCTCGAGGCCATCCAATTGAAATAATAGCATGCTTCATGAAATTTTAACTATAAGTACTTGCTGATTATAAATATGATGATCTTTCATTAAATTTTAATAAACTGTTATAATAATTTATTTATATAAGAAAATATTATTTTTCTTTGTTTTTCAGAGAAATAATTTTTTTAAGAATCTAAGATATTTTTGGGAAATTATTTTATTTATCTACAATTTTATACTTTTGTTTCATAATATTTCCCCAGGCTGGAGTTTATACAAATACAGTAGTACTGCAACATCATAATGTTGTACTGACAAAAGCTGATAAAATGTACAACGTTCGTTGCACCTATGAAACTACATCTAGAAACGTATCTTTTGGAATGATACCTGTGAGGTTAGTAACATATACTTCAATAAGGGAATTAAAGTAGAGATAATGTATTTTGAATGTTTTATACCTTATAAAATATTGATAAACTCATAAAATGAAACGAAAAGCGATTTGATTTTTTCTAAGACTTTTTCCTGTTTTTGTGCTTTTATGTATTACTAGCTGTTAACTACGCATTGAAACTGTTTTATTCTGTAAAGTCTTTATTTTTGATTAATTGAAAGTGTACTCGGGTTCCTGAAACAAAGAAGGGCGTGTAACTAGTTCATTTACTCTTATATTAAAAAAAGTTATAAGATTTATTTATATTCCTCCATGACCGAAAGGCTCAAAGCTCGAAAACTGTTATATATACTCATAAAAATATATAATCATTTTTTCTCTGTATGGCCAAGCCTATAGAAACATATACAAAAATTTAAAGGAACAGAAGAAATAATAAGAAATTTCAGTTCCCAATGTTTAAAATATATGCCAAGTTATTACAACAATTTTCGATCTCAATTGGAGTACCTTAGAAAATTCATTAGGTAAGAAATGTGATCTTATGTTCAAGCAGTATATTTAAAAAAAATTTCTATTAATTTAAAATAGCAAAACATATTTAAACTTAAAATGATAATAGCATAACATAACTGAAACATGATATTACATTTAAAATAATAAAAATGTTTAATATAAAGAAAGATTATCCAATTATATGCTACTTTCTATTGGAAATGAACTATACAAATTGTTAGATTCTAGCAAAACACTAAATAAAGTTGTTGAAGTTCGAGCAAGAGAATTAGAGACATATTAATTTTTTTTCACGTTAACTAAACATTTTTTAATGTTGTTTTGTTTATGTTTATATTAATTGTTATATATTTCCATTTAGATAGGAATAAAAATATAAATAATAAATAAGCTTAATTCTTCTTCTTTTGCTTTCCAATGAAAGAAATATTTTTCGTCCTTTTAATTTTCCTTTAAGTTTGTTTACTGATAAAGCTTCCTATTTTCTTTGTATTATCCTTTCGCTTATCAAATTATCAGAATAATTCAACTATTATAAAGTAACATATACTGAGTTTATATTTAATGAATTCGATTTTAACATGATACTGGGATTCATATTTCGTAATAATGTTCAGAAATGTAGAATATGTTCTATGAAAATAAATGTTTTAATCATTATATTGAATAGAATCAGTCTGTGATTACTAAAAATATAAAATTCATTTCAAATTCTTACCAAGGAAAAAACCCAAGTTGAAGCGATGTATTTTTTTTAACATATTTTTTGAACTTTTAAACTTTATTTGCTGTTAGCTTCCAATTTTTTTAATGTTTAGCTAATGAAATCTCAAAGCAAAATATGTTTAGAAGAAGGAAAAAAAATAGTTTTGAACAAAACTCCTTTTTATGTCTAAGTTACGACAATTAAAAATGAATTAATTTAATAATTTGTATTAGCTATTTATTTTAATTAATGAAATCTCAGAGCCAAATGTGTTTATAAGAAAACAATAATAAATTTTGTTTTCAGTAAAAATCCTTTCTTAATATTAATATTATAATTTAATAAATTTTTATTAATTGATAAAACAATGTATCATATTACTGATGAGGAAATAAAGTCATTTTATTATTTAAAATATTAGATATTAATAATGTAGCATAAAATTTGTGATTCTCTTAAAATGCTAAAAATCTAAATATCTTAAAATAATAAACAGATTATTGCTTTCTAACTTCAACTAAGACCTTCAGCTGAAAACAAGTACTATTTATTAAATATTAGCAGACATTATGCAGGTTCTGGCTTTACATTTAATAAATTATCTTCGATGAAAGTATCATTTAAATAAATTTACATATTTGGATATTTAATAATGTGAAGTAATTGTCTTAAACATTATGAACGATCATAAAGCCTTAAGTGGATGACAAAGCATACGATACATGGATAATCACAAAGCGATTTTAATCTTCTAATAGATTCCAGGTAACAACAAAAGGTAAAGCAATGTTTTACAATAAAATAAAAAAAAACGGTTGGAGTGGTCTTCCTGAAACTTGCTCGCATTCTCTAACAAAGATCTTACCCACCTTTCCTCATTAAAAATTGTGGAATTTGAGTAAAACGACAAATACCTTGCATTGCATTAGTAAACAATAGTAAAAAAAAATAGATTTTTATCATGAATCTAGTATTTTTACTGAATCTATGACGCAAATTTGTATTTTGGGTTCCTTCTTTCCAACCAAATGAACCCAGAATTTAGTATCAAATTACAATTGTAGTAATGATCACATACTGAATTCCATTCAGCTAAGACATTGCATTAATGAGTTATTTGTTTACATGCATGCGTAAGTACAAGACTGATTCGGTTCAAAATTTGATGATAATTTACATTTTAAATGTTAAACCTGTGTATCAAATTATATTTAGCTCTTTATGATTTGTAGTCATCGATTTCATTTGTACTTAAACAACAAGGCAACAATATTTCTGAGTGGATTTGGTTCAAAATTTAACAGAAATCTACAGATTTGGACTTAAATCCATATACCAAGTTTCATACATCTAACCTAAAGCATTTTTAAGCTATTATTTTCACAGACAGACAGAATTTCGAAAATTCCGAATTCAGGAAAGACTTAACCCCTTAAAGGGCCATTTTTTCTGGTCATGGTATATTAAAATATTTTTTAGGATTGAGGTTGCCTTAAGAAAGGGGATTCATTTAGCTTGTTAGATAAATTTAATTTGATTTGTTAATTAATTTTGTTAATTAATAATTAAATAATAAATCAAAATACGCCATTTTTTATGAGATAGGAAGCTGAAGCAGCTAAGCTTCTGCTTTATTGAAAAATTTATGAGAACCTTTCCTAACCTACATAATTTCACACAACGATTGATGAGTTTGGTGGGAAGTATACTTCCCACGGCCCTAGAAAGGGT
Source organism: Argiope aurantia (assembly GCA_026543865.1). Lineage (NCBI taxonomy): Eukaryota > Metazoa > Arthropoda > Arachnida > Araneae > Araneidae > Argiope > Argiope aurantia. The sequence goes on along the minus strand of JAPMOR010045543.1, from coordinate 643,396 downwards.
TAAACTTAGAAATGCGTCAAAATCTGGAAATCAAATACGTGAAAGTAGAAAAGGAAAAACAACATTCAGGAAGGGAAGCTATGACTAATAGAATTATTCATGCTGTTTCTTCTTTTTACCTATTTATTTCTTTTTATATATTATAAGAAAAAATTAATTTTATATCTACTCTGCTTATTCCTCAAAACTTCGCGAAAAAATCCTAATTACTTAAATTCTAATTATTACTATTCATGCCTGCGCTTTAGAGACCCAGCTACCCTGGAAGTATCCGGTGCACCAGAGGCCCCTCTGCCTCAAATTGTAATTTTGGGAAGGGATGGACGAGAAGCTAGCACTGTACGAATTGGAGACAGACTCACCTTCCACATTGAGATACCCGATGACAGTAAGTATTTGATGCAGATATTGCAAAATCGTTTTTTTTCCTGTGCAGTTTTGCTTCTCATTTTTAATCTCGATTCATAAAGCTCTTTGTTTATTAATTATTATCATTCTTTTCAGCTCCTTATGGTATATTTGCAAGAAGTTGTTTTGCCATGGCCAAGGATGGAAGAAGTACATTCGAAATCATAGACGAAAGAGGGTGATCTATTTATTTTTAGTCTGAATGTAAACTGTCAATTTGAAATCGAGCTAGTAGTTTATTTTGAAGAGTTACTGAAGGGTTCTTAAGAATTTAAAATAGTGTTCTATCAGCAGTCTGGACTTTATCCATCTTTCCATATCAAACCAATCTCGGCTCCTTAAAATTATTTCCGTTCAATTTTGCTCTTCTTTTTTAACCATTTGAAATTTCACCCACTAGTGGCTTAGTAGTTAAAACTTGACATAAATAAGGCACAAGAATCATAAAAAGATTACAATCTTTATTCTTGTTTCTGCCCTTAGCTCACGTTAATCAAAAAGTAATAAATTAATGAAAATCGAAGGTTTCAAAAATAATTTCTAGTTATGCATTTACCAAATCGGAATACACTTGTGTGCCACTTTCGCTTAAAAATTTTCCATGAAATTAATTTACTTCACATAAGGTAGCTAAGTTAAACTTCTGCTTCAATTGCTGTCTATTAATTCCAAAATCGCTTTGACTAATAGAAGATGGCAGAATCTTTTTTATTACGAATCCTTGTTACATTGATTTGATAAGATATATTAGACTAAATAAGATTAGAGATTATTCTAAACCCCACTGAATTTGGAAATTTTAAATACTTAATGCAAAGAGTACAATTTTTAATTCTCTTCAATCCAGAGTAATAGTTGCTAGTGAAAGGAGAAATTAAATATTGAAAAGACAATCCAACAATACTTCAGATTTAAAATTATTAATTGAATCCAGATTTATTAATTAATTGCATTATTCATTAATTTCTTCTATTACTTGTATTCATATCCTATTGTTATGCAGGTGCAATATGTAATCAGATTAGGACGTTTATTGATTATTAAAAGCATATTACTCCGAGGTAATCATTTGGCATTACTGGTTGGAAACGGTTAGGAGCACTAATTTACTAATTTTATCCCATATTAACAGAGCAAGCCTTTTTCTTAATTACGTTTTCTCTTTTTTTTTTCTTTATTGTTTCTTATAATATTTACTGCAGAGATTGATGATCACTTTTCTCTATCAAATATGCATTATTTTTGATTTCATCTCACAATAAAGGTAAAAATGCTTATCAATTTAGAATATTAATTTAATAGCACATTCTTTAAAAATTGTCAATTAAGTTTGTGCATCAATCAGTTCTAAATCAACGACATACTATCTAAAAATTCTTAATTTTTACATTCCATTTTTTTAATTTGTTCAATCAATCATCTTTCATCAAATCAAATAAATAGAAACGTTACATAAAACTAAAATAATTCAGCTTAAATTCACTCAGCAGAAATAATAGGCAAACATTTTTGCTTCGTTTCTCTTTTGACAAGAAAACCATTAATGCGTCCACTTCTAATAACGCAAAAATTGGAATTTCTTTAATTTTATTTTTGTTGCTCTGATTCATGGCATATTACTAGTTTTGCTGCGTATAAAAAATGGCTCATTGTTGTTGTTGTAGAGACTTGCTTGTCTTTAATATCCCAGGAAAGATTTTATCACTGCGTAATGTTTAATTTCCGAAAAGCTTGAAAAAAAAGAATTCAATGCAATGATGGATTAGATTGTTGCTGTAGGCTCTGTAAGATAGATAGGAATTCCATGATGCATTTGCTGCTGTCTTTAATTTTATCGAACACTCTTTGAATTCATCTAATCAGTTCAAAGTATAATTGAAAGTTAATTATTATTTTTATTGTTTTTGATTTTGCTTTTATATTAGTTTGACCCTAGAAATAAGAAATGTTCTACGTAATTTTGAGTAAACCACTTAAAAAAAGATTAGAAATATAAGGAATAAATAGCCAAATTTTTATCCTATATTTTGAACTATTATATTAAATAGATAATCTATTAATAATAATAATAATATATTAATAATATAATGAGACAAATTTTAAAAGTTCGCTAAGGGGACTGATCCACATTATTTGAAATGCAACCTTTGTTCTTTAATTTATTAATTCTTTAGCTTAATTTATTTTAGTTATATTATTGGCATCCTGCTTAGAAAATGCATAGGAGCTATTTAAGAACGGACCACGAAATTTGAATATTCGTCACATGAAGCGGCTAGACATCTCGGTACATTATTAATCCATAATTCATTCGTTCTCGGATAATTTTATAAATAATTTCAATGATTTTTTTAGCTGATATTAAACACGAAACAAAATTTCTCATGAATAAAACTTTTTTCTGATACCACTTCTGATTTACCATCAAGTTCATCCATTTATAAGTAACCATGGCAACAATGTATTTCGACGTGTTCTAGAGTTGTCTGTCACCTCTAGTTAAAAATACCATTTTTCAAAAGTTTTATAAACTTTAAAAAATATAAATAAACGTTGATTGCATAATGTTATTTTATTAATAAAATTAATTATAAATGAGTTTTTATGAGTTTATTTTGAAACAATTATGTGCTAATTTCTATGGCTTAAAATAAGGGTGGCATAAATTCTCGTCAATTTTTCCAAAGAAACAAGAATCTAGATGCCGTAATTAATCTTCATTCTAGATTCTACAGTTTGAAATGATAACGAAAGGTTGATTAATTAACTATTAATTAATCAAATGAAGTAATGAATGCATCTAATAGGCTAAACGAATTTCTTTTCTTAAATCTATTTCAATTAAAAATATGTTTTATTATACCGTTATGAATAAACGATCCTTAAAAGGGTTAAATCAAACAATAAATAATGTTCTGAAGTAAAATTAGATATAATATATTAGATTCAAAGAAGCTTGAAGAAGAAAAGGTGGACAATCGTATTATTTAATTAACACTATGGATCCTAAATATGTTGATTAAATTTGTTCATTTCTCTCCACCGTTTCAGCGGGATTCAGCTTTTAAAAGAACTTAAATTATAATTCAAGCAAATTTATACCAAAATGTGAAATTTTAAAAACTGTATTCTAAATTTTCCAAATCAGGAAAATTTCGGATTCATAGAATTTTCAAACTCCTATGAATCATTAGAGAACAATATATAAGAGAATACAGTAGTTTTTTTTTCAGACAGAATTTGAAGACATTTGTTTTTACATGGTTTAAAAAATTTACATAATAAAGTACTTGTTTATATAGTATAAGAATTTATATAGTATAGTTATTTATACAGTAAGACTTTTTTTATCTGACAGAATTTTAAGACATTTGTTTTACAAGGATTTAAAAAATTATATAGTAAGACTTCAGACTTGTTTTTTCGTTTTATTGATGCGATAAATTGTTTGATTATAGGTGCCCTGTTGATCCTGTGATATTCCCCCGATTCCTACAAGTAGGAGGCGCTCTTGAAAGTTCCTACGAAGCTTTCAGGTTTACTGAATCTTACGGAGTCATATTCCAGTGCAACGTCAAGTATTGCGTTGGAAAATGTGAACCGGTGAGAAAAAGTCTGATTTCTAATTTTTATGAAGTAATGTAATGAAGCGTTTTTCTTTGGCGTCTTCCACTCAAAATAAAAATTGTTGAAAGCACAATGTGTAAAATATCCACTAAAATCGTGACCCAAGATTCTAATATTTAAATTGTTGTATATTTATTTACATTTCTATTAAAAATGGTTTAAATGAAGTAAATAATTATATTTCACTGAATATAAATTGAAATTGTTTGAGCCAATAAATGTATGAGAAAATTGAGTAAATAAATGTATAAGAAAATTGAGTCAATAAATGTATGAGCAAATTTAGTCAATTTATATTGAGAAGATTATGAAGTCTAAATTTTATACAGTAGCTTGAAAACGCCATTAGTTATCGCTTGGCCACGTCGCACCATATTAGACATACTAGTAAAATGGATTTTATACTCTGTCATTTTAAATAAAAAAATATCCATCTTTTGTGATTGAAAACAACCAAGTTATGAAATTGCAAATTTCATTATTTTAGATCAGGCAACATTATATATCCCCTCAAGATATCTTTTTATTGGAAAATATTTCTTGAGAAGATCATTAAAATGGTTCAAAATCAAATAATATAACGACATTCAAAGTTTCAGAATTCAGTCAGTTATGATTACAGAAATAAGGAAACTTTTTTTTTGTTTAATGCTCATTTATCAAGATTTTACTAAACATAATTAACAGGACGTGGATTATATAAGAATGTACTTTTCCAGCAGTACACTTACTGACATAAACAAATAAAATGTCATTCTTGACATCCTTTAAAGATTATTCTAATTGAAAGTATATGTTTATCTCTAACAGTTTTAGAAATTAGCTGTTGGGACACGATTAGAGTGGACAATTTGTATATAGTAGACTAAATAATATTAAACATTAACTTTATAAAAACATAATTATTATAATGTTAAACATTACAATTAAATGATTCCTTCGTTTCCCCCCCCTAGAGAACGGTTATGTTTAATAATTAGGGTTTTTTTATTCACAACTTTTCACTATATTTCATTGTTCTTTCTTCCTGGTCAGGCTATCTGCGGCGATTATCTGAGTCTTGCCAGAGAAGAGTCCTGGGGAAGGAAGAAGAGGTCTATTTCGGAGAATGTGGGTGCTTTGGAAGACGAGATGACTCTCAGCAAGGAAATATTGGTGCTAGATTTCGGAGATGAAGGAGTTTCTACTTCATTGCAAAATACGCCTCATTCTGCCAATGGTAAGTAATAAATGCAGCAAATGAAATGAGAGCAATAGAGTTATACGGGCATTAAGGTATTTTAACTTGCAAGAATATAGATTTTTGTAAATCATGATAAAAATTATCACGAGTTTTAACTAAAGCAAACTTTGAAAAAGTTTGAATGCTTGCGCAATTTGAAGAATAATTTTAATAGTTAATCTATTTAAGGTAATATTACCACCTAAAGCCAAGCGAAGCAAATACGTTATCATTCGCACTATATAATTTTAGACTGAGACATTAGAAAGTCTCAACGATCAGTAATCTGATTGCTTCAAGCAACAAAGGCGAGATTATTTCTACATATTTAACCATATTTTTATATATGCTATGAAAAATAGTTCTTCCTTAACTATCTCATTCTCTTGTAATCAAACTTTATTGGCTTGTTTAAATAATGGATAGTCAGAAACTTCTTGAAGGAAACAGAATAATTTTTTTCTTAATTACTTGCTTAAAATAAAGCTAAAAGTTGCGCAAACACCGGGTACAAAAAAAAACCTTAATTTTTTCCAGTACCCAAATATAATTACTACTTCATTTATTTTTGAGTATAGTATCTAAATAAATAAGCCCAAACTTACATTATTCGTTTTAAAGCTTTGCATGTTTAGAAGAAATGCAATAAAAAACTTTTTGTGCGTGTGTGCAGAGAAGGAAATTTTTTAAAGAGTACTATGATTCTGATCTTTACCAATTTCTGCTGCTGTGCAGGCGCAATAACATTGCATGTTTGTTCTGCTCCTAGAAAGTGAAGAGGGTACTATTTTTCGACAATACCTTTTTCTCTATTAGAAATATTAGAAACTAAATTTTATATTTTTTCTACTGCAGAAAATTTAAAGCTAGAAATTTAAAAATAAATAAATAATAATAAAAAATTAGGCAAAATTAATGATAAATAGAAATGATTAAAATACTGTTTTTAAAAATATTTTCATAAATAAATAAGAAAATAACATTAAATTCATCTATGAGAAAGTATTTATAAGTTCATTAATTTTTATCTTGCAGCTTCATGGGTTTTTTTTTATTATTTAGTCGCCAAATGAGTAAATCTTTCTAAACTAGAGTATGAAATGCAAAAACAGAAACTTAAAATATTTTTAAAGATTTTTTAATTAAACTGAATTAAAAATTAGTTATTGTTTGATTACATCATATTTGGTAATTTTACTGCATTAAGTCAAAAATTCACTTAAATGTTTTTTTCTAGTTATTGAGTTATTCCAACTTAGTTAAAAGACTTTAAAATTTGGCGAGAGGCATCAATTAGCTATTTAGTATAGGTTATGTCGCCTCCGCCACCATAATGCAGAAGCCCCACCGTTTAAAACGCACATCTGAAGGGAGAAAAGTTATAATGTCTTCAAAATATTTGCTTTAAAAGACTTTAACAGTATGATTTTTTTTTCAGAATCCTTCGTCGTACAACCATCCGTTGGCATCTTTAGTGACTGTGCTTCTAGAACCTCACTGATGGCTCTGGGTGTCACAACGGCGTTGCTCTTCGTCATCTACATCTGCACAGTGGCCTACTTCGTCGCACATCAAAAAGCAGCAAAGGAGCTAAGGCGTTAAAGCTTTAGATTATTTAAGACTATATTTAATTTGTTCTTCATGTCTATTGAAGTCATGGACGACTTCGGCCATTTGCGGTTTTCCTATGCTTGGTGGAACATGTTTTCGTCCTTTCTTTCATGCCCATTGACTGCATTTTAGTGCATATCTTACCTCATTCAAAATGTGAAGTCGAAGCATTCAAGTGCAATAATAACATTCAATGAAAAAATACATTTATTTTGCTTGAATATCATATTTCCCTTTAGCAAAAAAATGTCATATAGGATAGCTACCTTTTTATATTGTCATATTTGATACCTTTATGAAAATTGTTTTTTAAAAATCTTTATGAATTTATATCTTTTCAATTCAAAGATCTGATTCCTAAAAAATGCAGTCCTTATATGTGAGTCTAATAAAACGCAAATATCAAAATAAAATGTTAAATAATTTAAATAATATCTTAATGATATTATTTTAATTATGTATTAAATTATCTTATTTTAGAAATGTTTTATACTGAAATAATACTCTTATATATTATAATCTAACTTCGCCATTTTTACACATGCTGCGTTTGATCTATTATTCATATTTGAGCATAATTGCAGCTCTTCTCACAGAATTTATCATTTTATTTTAAAAATCTTGATAGAATATATTTAAAATAATTTTCCCGAAGTATAATTCTTTTATAGAAAATGTATATTTATTTTATTATTCTTTCTAGATCAAGTACTGTTACAAATTGTATTTTAATTAACAGCAAAATCGAAAAGATAGTGGGTAGTTTTTAAAATAATTTTGTGCATCTCAAATGCTTAGATTTCATATTTTGTATTTTTATGTGTGATGGTTATGATTATATTTCTGGAATGTATTAGACAATCGACGCTTAGGGATGTGTCTTGTACATAACTTATCAAAAATATAATTTTGGGGCTTTCGTTTGAATTTTCTTGAAGTTCTCTCGTCTATTGTTTTCATATATGATGAGAAACCTCAGATGCCTATTTTCACTATTTCAGACTGAATCTTTATTTGCCATCTTTTATTATTTATTTATTCAGTTATCACGTATTTATTATTCATTAATTTATTACTTATTTATTTCATCATTTCATTCATCGCATCATTCAAGTCTATCGAAAAAATAGTAAATAATTTTTACATTCCATTTATTTATTCCATTGTAGGGCACTGAATGCGAATTATTTGGCTATTTTGTATAATAGCATTTGAAGCATCTTTGAGGTTATTAAAAATATTTAAAAATAGGTCATAATCATTGATTTTTAACGATGTCAGTTTTCATAATATTCGAACATATAGATTGTATTTTTTAAATTTTGTTTCTATTTGAAATGAAAATCTGAATGTTTGAAGTATATATTTTGTTAATGAAGGCTATAAGTTTATTATTTTAAGATTTACGATGTATTGAATGTAATAGAAGATAACCATATTTGATCAATGTATAAATACAATAAATAATTTTGCCTTTTAATATTTCTGTAATCATGCAATATATGTGTTTTTACCAATATCAATAATATTGAAAGTTTTGAACTGTCAGGCAGCTATTTTTTTGTGCAACTGAATTATCAACCATGGGTGTTTTATTGTAATATTTATCAATTGCATCAAATATACTATTTAAAAAATGATCTTGTCATATGGTGTATGCAATTCATAAGAACTATTTTTTAATAAAATCCTTTAAGCCAAAATCAGATTTTATTAACTTTGACTCATTTTTCATAGAATGAAATTCTCATTTTGAAGCAAGGAGATGGTTAAAGGGAAGCAAAATTTTATTATACTGACTGTCAAATAAAAATTCAGATTTACATTTATAAAATAAACAAATAGGTTTTAAATTTACTACATTAAAAGTCTCTTTATGAGACATTTCATAAATTATATATAGCCCATCTTAATGTTTACAAACATATAGAAGTTGCAGAAGATACCGAAACAACCCAGAATCACAAAGCAATAACAGATAAAAACCGTTTTATGGATGCTATAGATGGCGTTGCTATTTCGAGCGTTCTCACTCAGAAGTTTTACATCGCACCCAGATGGAGCCAACTGAATACATGAATTAGGCGAAAGATCCATGATCTTTTAGTAGGCCTACTCGAGCACAGGAGCAATTATGCCTTGACTTCTTGATAGTTAAAGGTAATGTAATTCGAAGTTTATTTGCGACAATTTTCTTGATTTAAAAAGGGATTTCTAGATTAGTTAAATACATTTCTTTGAAAAAAAAGAAGAGACTTTTCATAATTTTTTGTACCTAAATAGTGATTGTTAAAGAAACACTTTGCAGCAAAATTTGAATATTATAGAAATTTACATATTATTTCTCCTTCCAAATGTTGAAACAAAGTTAATTCATAGGCAAGTATACTTAATTTTTTTCCCCACTTTATCTTTCAGCAACAAACTGGCTTTATGCAATGTAAGGAATACTTATTGATATCCTGGGTGTAAAAAATACAAGAAATGGCTTCTAATTTATTATAATAATCAGTTAGAAGGTATAAAATGTCATCAAATCAAGGTAATGTTTTTGTAATTCTTTTGTTCAATCTTTTCTATATGCTCTATTGGTAAATCTACCTATCAGCAAATTTTCCTTCGTAAGTTAAATGTTTATTATCATTTTATAGTTTACATTTTTCACAGAAATTAAAATATACGTTTCAACGATGTTTACTTTTTATTGAAGAAACTCAGGGGTCTTCACATTTTACTGTATGAAGTTGTTCTTTTGATAATATGAAAACACTTATCTTATTAAGAACACGTGACATAATGAAATGGTATCTGAGCAATTTTATAGGATCTCAGAAGAGTAATACTTATTTTTACATTTCCTTAATTTTCTTTCTGACGTCCTGGACACACCAACAGAAAGTACAAGTATTGCTGCCATTACTAAGTGGTGCTGAAAATGATAAAAATAAATGAAAAATGAATTTGGGTTATTCTTAACTGCAAATTTCTATCTGCAAGTTACAAAATATCAGACAGAAATAAATGCAAACTAACAAACAATTACAATACATTAAGAGCAACAAAAGAAAAGCTACGCTTATTGTCCATGACAGTGAATTAGATATGCATAGTATTGCTGTACACCAAAGTATTGTTTAACACCAAAAAAGTATACAACAAAGTATTGTATGCATAGTATTTATTGTTCAACACCAAAAGTTTTATTCTAAAGCTGACTTGATGTTTCTATTTTTTTATTTTTTAACATTTTTGTTGCATTGTTATGCACGAACAAGCAATGAAATACATTTATTAATTTTCATTTTAAAAGAAGGGGGGGCAAAGATATATATATCCCTATCATGCAATGGCATCAGGCATTTCGGGGGGGGCACCTCGAAAAGAGGATGAGATGCTTCCGGTATGGTGGTTGGATCTCGCCACCCTGGAAGGTACACAAAAAGGTGGGGTATCTGGCTCCTCGCATCGATGACGGGACGTACTTCCTTCGGGAAGGATTGTACCGTGGCCAGTGATGGTCCTTAGGACTCAACCACAGTTCCCGCCTTTCGGTCCGGTCATTCAGTTTTCTTTATCCGTGTGCCTTCGGGCGGGTCGAAGAGTCAGTGATATGACTATCCCTATCATGTCCATAATCAGTGTACTTTGTTTTAATTTTGGGCATTTAACATGGCGTTAAGTTCCATCACTGTTGCACATTTTTGATTACGGTATTATTCAAAACTCTAAACCGAGCATCAAATAAGTTTAAGATAACTGGAAGAATCAAAACACTAGTTTAGGACTGGCCTGAAAATACAAACTGTGTAATATTGAAAATTAAATTTCTCTGCAATTTACACCCCTTGAAGAAGAAGAAGACGACGAATTTATGATTACAAAAGAAAAATAAGTCTATTCATTTATCACTGTAACACTACTGAAAGAAAGTATTCTTAACTTTTAATTGTAGAATATACTATGAATATCTGTTAAAAGGAAGAATTAAACTTCAATCTATAATAGTATCGAAATTGCAAGTATTACTATTTCCATAGATCAAAAACATTTGCCAGAATTTCAGTGCCAGCCGTCAAGAATTAATTAAAAAATTTTTAGGGTCAGAAGTTATATTTGTATCTAGTAAGTAAACGCAAAAAATAGAACAGGTTATTTCAATTATATTAATTCATTCTATCAAAAAACTTTCACGGTATGTCAGTCATAAAATTCTTGCAAGTCATTATGAAACGGAATTGAATAATAGTTCACTTTTTTATTGTTTTGTCTGATTTCCGAGTCATTTCCATCCCAACCTGTTTGCTTCAGATTGCCTCGAAGTCTACAATGATTCTTATTCACGACAGAATAATAGACTTGAATTCATAATGAAAAAAAAAATGTTGAATGAGCCACATAATTTCGTTGAAGATGAAAACACAATTATTTATATACCATATATTTATTTATAATTGTATATGTTTTCTCATTAGATTAAATTAGGATGATCATAGCAATTAATTAATAAAAATAAATAAATAACAGTACTTTAAATTAAGTGTTTGAGAACAAAAGAAATAAAATAAGGAGAAGAATTCAGGAAAGCTTTTTTCTCATAAAGATTTTCAAAAAGGTAAATATTTTTTTAAATCTGTAATTCCTTTAAAACATTAAATATCTTTATTTTACTAACCTTATTTTCACAAGATATCTATGTTAAAGATACTTATGTAAGGAAATTTTTAGATCATGCTTTTTAAAACTTATATGCTTTATGCAATTTCTTTTAAACTGTAAACACTTAGATTATTTCCTTAGCTTATATTTATTTATCTTACCAGAAAATTCCCTAATCAGTGCTTTGTAAAAAATTCTAAGTCAAATATAAATAAGAAAATATAAACATGGAAAAAATTAAAAGAAAAAAGTACGATAAACATTACATTCATGAAATTATAAACAAGTCAATGCATATTTTTAAAAATAAAACACTTCTGCTCCGTTTCGAAGAAAACATTATTCCATGAAAAAAAAATCAGTTCCTGTTATACGATTTTGACGATCGAATAACAACATTGACCTTGAGTAATTGTACATTGATAACACACTCTATCTATCTAACAGGAAAGGGAGGAACGAATTAATGACATTCAAAAGAATTCGATGAAAGAAATGAAAAAGGGAACACCGTGTCACTTAAAAGGCATCTATCACATAGAAACTGACTTGTTTTCTTTATTCTCGATTAGATTTTGAATCATGAGGTTAAATTAATACCCATTAATTTGTGTTAACCTATTAGAGATTAGATTTTTTCGTGGCACTAGAGTTAATAATGTTCAATCATACGAAGGTGAAAATATTTATGTAAATTATAGGTTTAGTTGACAGTTGAACTCCGAATATTTTATTTCTATGTGGGTTTTCAGATTATTTTGGTTCAAATTTGCAATGAATTTCATAAAAAAAATGGCAAAGTTAAGAAAGACATTCTATTTTTTACTTATTATTTTATTTATCATTTCAACTGCTCCAGTTCATATATATATATATATATATCTTTAATTCAACTTTTGAAGAAAAATTTTAAATCCTTTTATAAATATTTGTTTAAAAAACAAAGCTTAAAAAATTGCTCGCTTTTAGAAATTTTAATTAAAAATTTTGTTGACGATTTTTGAATTTGCCGAAAAATACACTACGCTTCTATTTACCGACAATATTTTACATAACGTGATATAAATTTTATTCAGCAATTGTTTTATAGTGCATAAAATCTTTCAGTTCTCGACATGTATTATTTGTAGAATATACCCAATACTTTCTTGTCCATATTAATCCTAATAAATTTATTTTATTTTGTTGTTTACGGAATCATTTCTAGATCACTCAATATTTTTCTTATCTAATTATATAATAATCAGTCGAGGTTTGTCTGTGAACCAGTAATAACTGCCATCATGTGTACTCCATACTTACAGTGTTCATTACTTCTAAATCATTTGTTAAAGGGAAGAAAAAAAAACCGGAAATAATTTAAGTTATTTATTGATTAATTTTATTTACTTCTTCTTTTCTTCCTATTGATTAGTATTGGGTCTTTCATGGATTATTATGCCAAACCAAGAGAGATAGTTGGAAAAAAAATTAATGTAAGGCAAATAGAATATCATTTTAAAATTCTATACTTTTCATGTAAACTTTAATGTATTTAAAAAATTTTTGTAGCAATTTAAACAAACTGATGAATTAGATTGAAAACATTCTAGACTAATGATTCTTGAATTTTTTTCTATTCTTTGTGCATTTGATGAATCTTGAATTTTTACTCCAAGGCCTCAATGTAAAATTTCAAAAAATACATTTTGAAAATAGTTTATTATTCCAAAATATATTATATAAGAATAAATAAAATGCATTTTTGACTATATAAAATTTTAGTGGACAAATTTTAATAAATATAATAGTTAGCAGCATGGGCGAGCATGTTGAATGCTGCGCATTTTCTGGAATCGTGGAGTTAAACTGGACTTGGATACTGTTTATGGCAACAACTGCCAAATGTTCGCTTTCGTTCTTTCGGTCTTATAAGAAGTGCAAATGGGATTAAAATTTTCTGAACTTTAGTAGTCGAGAAAGAGTGCTATTTTTTACTGACTACCAAACGTACTGAATTCCTAACTGCTAATTTATGTTTTAATAAATTTTCATAAGACAACTCATTTATTTCTTTAACAGCAGTAATTGTAGATGGAATAATGACATTGACTGGATCTTGAATCCTTGTAAAATTATCGATATTGTCATTTTGAAATAGAATTTCTCAATCCACCTGAAATAATATGATAAATGCTTTGAAAAAAATGACGTGATATATAAAACTGAATTAAAATTTAATTGATTGTATATCAATATTTGTATATTCATATTTTTCGGAGTGTATCCAGTATAATCGTGACAAGAAACTGACATCTTAACTGTCAGAGATAGGCTTATATTTGCAGTTGGGAAAATGTGGTAAAATAATGTAACGAAATATTTTTATACTGTCAGAAGCAACTGTTGATTAGTCTAAAATAATAAAATTTGAAGTTTTATATCTCGGTCAGTTTTCTTTATAATAGAATAATTTTTTTTTATTTAAAATGTTAGTGTGTCAATAATATTTTCCTAAACATGAAGAAGAGGAACAATATATTTATAAAATTTTAGATTTAAAAAGAAACGAAAGAGAAAGGATTTAGAGAAATTTGTTAAAATGACTTTATATATATATATTAAAAATTTTCCCCAGTAGTTCTTACATTGATACAAACAAAATCGAATTTAATTCTGTAAATCACTTAGAGTGCTTTTGCAACTGTAAACATATGCCTATTTCTGATTGCTTAGAAATCAGCTGTCGGACCACGATTAGAAAGGACATCTGTACATAAATTAATAAATTTATCAAAAAACATATCTTAGAATGAATGATTTAAACTTGAATGAATGAAAGACGATATTAAATGAAAATAATAATTCATTTTAATAAGGTCATCGGTCTTTCAGTACAAAAATAGTACTTTGTTTAAATATGTAATTCCAAGATTGACTGTAAGATTACCAATCTTATATTTATAAATGCAGAAATAATGGCAAGTATTTATTTCTTTTTCATGCATTTTAAATAATAATAAAAGTGTGTTTTCCTTTAAATTTCTAAACCAGAGGAAGTGATCTCTTGTAAAATCTGTCTTGCAAACCAGTGCCGGCCATTTGGGGGTTTGCGGCAGGTGCTATGAACCGGGCCCCTCAATTGAAGCATCCCAGTATGATCAAGAGCTAAAATAATATCCTGAATGGTAATAGCGGGATGGAAAGAAAATAGAGAAATAGAAAATAGAAAAGTTTAAAGTAGATATAAAGGTAGCCACGTATTACAGTATCCAAATAGATTCTGCTTCTAATATTTCCAATAAAATACAAGCTTCAGTTTTTATTAGATATATGAATTTTGAAGAGAAAATATTAAGTATAATTGAGTCATTTATAGAGTTTATTAAAATAGCTGATGTGACTGGAGAAGGACTAGCAAAAGCTCTATTGGCAATATTAAGTGAGCTTGATTTAGATATTATGAATTGTAGAGGACAGGGGAACGGCAACGATAGCAACATGAAAGATAAATATGAAGGTGTACAATCTAGAATAATTGCTCTAAACGCTCATTCAATTTATCTACCTTGCCTATCAGATTATTTTAATTTATTAATTGGCGATGCTACTTCTAGCAGTATATTGCAAATTTTTTTTTGGATATTGCAACGTTCATATTGCTTATTTTCTGCATCTACAAAAAGATGGGAAATTCTACAAAAGTATTTAAACGTTACTCATGAACTATTATGAAACACTCGTTGGGAAGCCAAAATAGATTCAATTAAAGCAATATATATTTATAGTTTGAAGAAATTTGTATTGGCCAAGAATAATTTATTGATGCAAATAACAATAACAACTAAGAAACAATTGTTTTCGATCAAGATTGTGTGCATAACGCTTAAATGCACTTGCTATACTAAGCATCGAAAAAAAATTGCAAAGAAAAATGTAATTTTCCTGAAGTAATTAATGGTAAAAGCAAAATCACCCATTAAATGAAGATGCAATAATAATATGTGTTCATGTTTGTATTTTTTTTACTTACTTTTCAAAAAATTTTGGGTCTGAAAGGGCTTCATGCATCCGAGCCCCTTCATAGAGAAGGCCGGCTCTGTTGCAAACTCCTTAATAAAGGTATTTTCTCCCCTAGCCTGTGAACGTTTGAGTCTCACCCCTGAGCGTTTTGTGCTTGCTTCTTAAAATACTGAAGAAAAACAAGTATTCATTTTGGACGCCTCTTTGAAACGCCAAAACAAAAGTTTGATATTGCGACATGTTTGACAGTAATGGGAAATCTCATTATATAATCTGATTAAAATGAATGCCTGAAAATAATTTGAATAATGAATTTAATAATCTACTAAATCATTATATTTTTAAGTTATCCTGGTTATATGTTAAGAATGTATAGACAGTAAAACGATCAACCTTTCGGCAGATTTCATCTTTAATCATGTGATATAGATCTACATTCTAGATGCCAAAATCTATGGATTAAATTTTATCGTTATCTTCACGTTTGTAGCTATCGTATTCCCTTGCACACAGGTCTACAGATCAACAAACTTCTTCGTTCGAAACTTGATAGATATGTGCTAATTGCTAATCTGATGAATAGATTACACACGAAATTTGATTCATAGTCCAAATGATCACACCCGTAATCAAAAAGATTTTTTTTTTAAGTTTTAAGTTTTTGTGTTCACAACTAGATAGGCATAATTCAAAAAATGTATCGAACCTTTTGATAACTACAATATTTTCTTTTCGTATATTTCATATAGTATAAAGTAAAATAAAGGGGAAAGAAACTCTTATAAAAAATTTAGAGGTCCCACATCTCTCTACTGAAGGACCTGTTTGTCATTAACTGTAACCTATCAAACACATCAATACTCACAATAAGGCTTGAAGGAGATATCAGATCAGAAACATGAATGAAGATTCGTACAACAAGCAATTGTTTTATGAATGCCAGTCACGCACTATCACGGTGTGACTTCGATTGCCACAGGGCTATGGAATTAATTATTATTAATGCCCCATCAGCCGGCTATCATTAGAGTGTTTTCTCTTCAGATCTCTTTCTTCCCATGCCCTCGAGTAAAATCGGCATATTTAATGGCGGACCCCCTTTATAAAGCGAAAGGAGATAGGAAACCTCATTATATAATCTGATTAAAATGAATATGCTACAAATTGTTCTTATCTTTATTTAGAGTGAATTAGTGCTCATTCTCATGGCTTAAAAGGTTTTGTCGTAGCATGATGCACTTCCTACATGTTCTGAAACATCATGAGGGCCCAATGGAGACGGAAGTTTCATGCCATAGATCTTGAATGTTTTCTAAGATGTGCGCTATTCATTTTTTTAATAGTAATGCCGCAGGTTAGACTTTTAACTAGCTTTGTAAATAGTATGTTTTGATTGTGCGTTTAAGTATTTCCTGTTCATGAGTGTGTTATTATGTAAATGTCTTCTTCAACAGTGTGATAGTTAAAAATATCATACATTGCATCTGGCTAGTACAAATCATTGTTTAAATGTTTTGAATGTAATCATAATTGGATAAAATATTTATGCCTTTATGAATGACGTTATTTGCGATGAACCGTGAAAATCAACTAATCCGCGAGTCACCGTTCTTCAGAGTGTTTTATGTTCAGTGGATTTCCTCTTATACATACCGAGGTCAGCATAGGGCCTCTAGGCTGAAAGAGAATTCATGTCGATTAAAGAATATTGTTTGGCCCTCGATAGCTCAGTTTTTAGAAAACTCAATCACATATA